>CAVMFT010000210.1:3000000-3469198 GCA_963680785.1 Diplosoma virens
GGGTCGCCGCCTTCCATCAAGGCAACGCAAGAATTTGTGGTTCCTAAATCAATTCCGATTACTTTTCCCATAGAGACTCCTTTGAGAATGATATTTTGTGAATTTATTGTTTTTTAGACACCCGCACCATGGCTGGCCGAATCACTCGGTCATGCAACAGGTATCCTACTTGAAATTGATCAACGACATGATCTTCTGGGATTGTGTCAGATTCCACCGTGCCAACCGCCTGATGGACGGTGGGGTCAAATGGCTCACCAATCGCCTTGACTTTGGACACTGAGAATTTTTCAAGGGCTTCTTGGTTGAGTTTATAAACCATTTCGATGCCTTCGAGGATGGCCTCAATGGTGGCATTTTCTTTTTGGCCATGCTCCAGCGCACGTTCCATGCTGTCCAGTGCCGGCAAAAGCTCTTTAATCAAACCCGTGTGATAATATTTGAACTTTTCCGCATTTTCTTTGGCCATGCGCTTTTTGTAATTTTCCAATTCAGCATTCAAGCGCAGGAGGCGGTCTTGCAGGTCTTTATTTTGTTTCTCGGCAGTTTCTAATTGCGCTTCCAGTGTTGGTGGCTCTGGTGCTGCTTCTTCAGCCTCTTTGGCGGGGGTTTCTGCCGCTTCCACGTGTTCTGTTTCTTGTGGAGATGTTTCGCTTTCTTCCTCCAGAATTTCTGGGTTTTCGTTTTGGTTTGGAGCGGCTGTTTCTTCGGTTTCCATTTGTGTTTTATTCACCATGATTTTTTATGATTTAAAAATGAAATGTTTTCCTACTCAATTTGTGCGTGTTCAGAGAGGGATTCTGTGAGAATTTTTGCGGTATAATCCACCACAGGGATGATTCGTTGATAGTCCATGCACGTGGGGCCAATGACCCCGACCATGCCTAAAATATTGTTTTCCAAGCCATAACCTGCCGTGATCATGGAGCATTCTTGCAGTCCCTGTTGTTTATTTTCAACACCAATAAAAATTTGAATGCGGTCTGCGGCCAGTGTTCGGTCTACAATCTCAATGATGTTGTTTTTTTCTTCAAACGCCCCAATGAGGGAGGTGATGGTGTCTTGCTTCTTGAACTTGGAACTGAGCAACAGACCAATTTGCCCTTCCATATACAATTCGGGCAGGGTGTCTATCTCAAAGGCCTTTTTGCCAAGACGCACTGCCTGCGCCAGCAAACTGTCATAGCGCTCTTTGTCTTCCAGCATACTGTCTAGGATTTTATTGCGAATTTCCAGCAGGGAAGAATTTTGAAACTGTTCATTGAGGAATTGGGCAACAGAATTTAAAAAATTCTGCGAAAGCCCCTCAGACGATTCAATGATTTTGTTGCGCACCAAGCCAGATTTTGTGATGAGAATGACCAAAATCTCTTTGGAATTGACCTTGATGAATTCAATTCTTTGCAAAAGGCTCGCTTCGGCTTTGGGGGCTGTCACCACGCAAATGACTTCGGTTAAGTTGGCCAAAACCCGTGTGGTGTTGACCAAAAGATGCTCCACCTGATTCCCACTCTGTGAAACCTCATTGATCTTCGTTTGGATGCTTTTGGGCAAATCGTTGGCCACCACAAGGGTGTCGACATAAAAGCGGTAGGCTTTGTCTGTGGGAATTCTCCCCGCTGAAGTGTGGGTTTGCTTCAAATACCCCATCTCCGACAAATCAACCATGATGTTGCGGATGGTTGCTGGCGAGAGGTCGACATCCAATGTTTTTGAAAGCGTCCGCGACCCCACGGGTTCGCTACTCTGGATGTAGCTCTCGATCACCCCTCTCAGCACTTTCCGAGTCCGCTCATCAATGTTGGGCACTGTCTTCCTCATGGTTGGGTTGATGCTCCATGTCGTCATTTCCAAACCCTCAAAGTTTGGGTTCCAATCCTTTCAAACTTTAGGAAACCGCAACCCTACCGCTTTTTTTCGCATTTTTCAAGCATTATTAGCACTCAATATTTAGGAGTGCTAATTTTTGAACCATTTTCTCTCATTCCGCAGGGATTCAGCGCGATTTTGCGCCACTGGCTCTGGCGAGGGGAAACGCAGGAATTAGGAGAATTATTTTTGTTGAAAAAGGGAAGCGATTTCTTTTTTCAGGTCAGTTTCTATCAAGAGCAATTCTTGCACAAATTTTCCAGAATCCGCCATATCAATGGTTTGCGACACAAATTCTGTGGAGGTTTCCAAATGGGAATATTGGTCATTCAAGAAAGTTGCCAAGTCCATTTCAGGGTTCTGTTCGGCCACTTCCAAAAGTTTGAGGGCGCTGTTCAGCTCGTCATAAATGCGTTGGAACGTCAGTTCGATTTGCTCCAATTCCCCCACCGTGAAAGGGGGGTCGAGGTGTTTATTTTGGCGATCCAGCGCATAGTCAAACAAATCCAAGCGTGTGTTGTATTGGCGCATGGAATGGATGAGGGTGCGGTAGAACTGATTGATTTCTTGGAAACTTTCTGTGCGGAGTTGGTTTTTTTGGCTCCAAACTTTTTTCCAAAATTTTCTTTGTTTGCGCTTTTGTTTGAGCTGCGCCAATTCTTGATTCAAGCGTTGCAGGGTGTCCCATTCCGGATGTTTCTGCTTGTAGTTCTTCCAAAGAAAAACAGGCACAATCAACCCACAAAACAAGATCATGGGGAGCGCCAACCCAGGTACAAAAGCAAAAACGACCGCAGGCACAATCAACCAACAAAACAAGACTATGAGGAGCGGCGACCAGAAGTGTTCTTTTCGATAAGAAAGCCAAAGGGTGCGGCGAAATTCATCGAGCAGATCGACCTGCTTGTCTTCCAGACTTTCAAGGTATTTTTCAGGAAATTTACTGATTTTCTCCGAGCGTTTAATCGAAAGAGTATTTTCCATGCCCTCTCCCATTTTTGATCAACCGAGCCACCAAATAAAAAAGTTCTAACAACAAAAGCCCCCACAACCCCCAAAGCAACATCTCTCGCCATTCATTCACCGCCGGCATCGCTTTTTGTGCGCTCATTTGCTGGCTTTGTTGGGTGAAGTAGGACTGCATTTCCACCAGTTGGCCCTTGCTCAACAGGTGCGGCTCACTTTCTTGACGGGGGAGGTTGAGGGAAAAATGATAAATCTTCGCGGTTTGCGGGTCTTCAATGCGATAATGACCCGGTGTCCAGTGAGACGTTTGGGCTTCTGGGTCGATTTTTTGCAAAAGAGGACTCCCAATTTCTAATGTACCCCAATATTGATGGAGGGCCTTCTCGCTCAGGAGGGCAAGCCAGCCTTGCAGTTCATCGGCAAACACCACATCTTGATAAAGCGGCCCCCATTGCGGAGAAACCCCCGTTGCCAGCAACCAAAGGTTCCAAGTTGGGGAATAATAAAGCGCATCATTGATTTGTTCAATCTGGCCTTCTTCGGCAAAAGGAGTTTTTGACCAATCCACCCGCCATTGAGCCTTGGGCAGCCCCCCCATCGCAGATTCCAGTTGCATGGAAACCGCCTTCCAATCGCCCAGCCGCGTGGGAATGAACAGTTTGGGCGCATGGGCTTTGAGCGTTTCTGTCCAGCGGAAGGGGTGGTCGCCCAGCAAGAGCAGAATGTCCGGTGGGTGCGCTTGGAGGTCTTCCAGCGTGGCACTCAAAAAGGCAAAGGTCTGGTTGGCATTGAGGGCTGATTTGAGCTGGTGGAGGCCATGGCGGTAAATGCCTGAATTTCCTTCTGAAGTGACGATGCTCACCCAAAAATTTTGGGCTGGGTTCCACTGAAAAAATCGAGGGTTGTCCAACACATTCCCTCCGTGTTCTCCTTCTAAAACAATTTCAAGGGGCGCATGGCGTTCAAAATCTTCATTCAGAAAAATTTCAAATTTTTGTGTCCCCTCTGCTTGCCAAGGCACGCTTTTGGCTCCCACTGAGCGCCCCTTTTGCCAAACGACCACCCGTGTGGAGGACTCTTGAGGAAAACGACCGTACATTTCTCCTGTCAGTTTGAACTCAAACAAGCCCACGCTTTCTAGGTCGATGTTTTGCAAGGCGAGGTTGGAGTGGAATTTTGACTGGATGGGGCGATGGAACACCCATTCAAGGCTTGGTGTGGTGGATTGATAAAATTCATATTGGGACTGCTGGAAGTCAGAAACCAAATGCACTTGCAACATTTCTGCTCCATGTTCTTGTGCGGATTTCTTGAGAACCAGCCGTCCAATTTCAGCCAGATGGGGCGAGGCCGTTGTGAGATCGCTCCAGTCTCCTATGGATTGCACGGGGCGATGGGGAGGCTTTGTGAAAAGCTCAGACAACTTCCAAGCTGGGGGACGCGTCAGGGCAGGTTCCAAATTTTCAAGCAACTGCAAGGGTTCTTGTGAATTTGATAAAAAACGACTGAAGGTGTCGTCCACGACCCACACTGCGGGAGTACGGGTTGCTTCTTGCCAAAAGGGGCAGGCCAAAATGAAGCAAATGAGGAGAATGATGAAGGAGCGCAGGAGCTTGAGGAGAAAATCTTCCAAAGAAAAACGAGGCTTCTTGCGCCTTGTTTGGTCGGGCAACAAGAGGAAAGCCGAGAATAAATAGGGGGAGCCTTTGGGTTTTTGGAAGACCGGGAAAAACCAAGGCAGGAGTGCCAACGGCAGAGCAAGGAGCCAAAACGGTGCTAAAAATTGTATCATTTGTTCACTCGCGGCCCAGTTTCTCGGAGGGAGGTATGTATTTTGAATGATTTGTTTGGAATAAACAAGACCTTGTCCTTGCGCCGTTTTCATCCAAAACGAGGGGGAGCATGTCGCATTCAGACCAACAACGTTTCATTCAATCGCAACTGGCTGAAATTCGCCGCTATGTCGCACAATTTCCTGATGAAAACCCTGATGCTGTGGTGATGCGCTGGATTGCAGAACGGGCTTCCAAATACCGAAAAAACTGGGAAGAAAAAGGATTCAATTAGATATTTGCAAAATCAACAACAGCTTTCCTTGTTGCACAGAAACACGAACTGAGGGCGCAGTGGTGATGTTGGAAAGGCCACTGGGTGCTTGGCCCCATTCCAAAGAATCGTTGTGCAAAGGGTATTTTAAACCCGAAGTTGTGATGCCATGAGCAGCTCCAAAAAAGGGCAACAGGGAAAGAGTTGACCCCACAGTCGGCATCTCTTGCCAGTCTTTTTCAATCAGTTCTATGCGCTCCAAGGGAGTCCATAAAACAATTTTCAATTTGGGGGCATATTTATCAAGCAACTCCAAGTTGCTCAAAAATTGGTCGTTGCGCCTTCCTGCCGCTCCCAGCAAATACACCTTTTCGATGTGTTGTTCCAGACAGTAGCGCAGGGCTTTGTCGCCATCATTGGTGGCTTGTTCTGAAATTTTCACCAGCTGCGGTGCGCCCAGTTTTTGTTGGACTGCTGGCAGGAGGGAATCCATGTCACCCACCACAAAATCAGGCAGGTAGCCTTGCGAAACAACAAAATTGGCCCCCCCATCAGCACACACGCGCAAATCGACTTGAGACCACAGGGTGCGCAACAACTCCAAAGAAGGAGGCTCGCCATTGCAAACAATCAGGGCTGTTTTGGCCATAGGGGGTTTTTTCTGGTGTGTTGGTTGAAGAAAAAGGATGCAAATTCCACTTTGCTTGCATATTACAATAAATCGGTTGTGTTTTAAAATTCATGCGCTCCCTCTCCATCGCACCATTGTTGGATGAACATTTTTACCATTTTTCATGCTCTGGGAATTTTGTCTGTTTTCACAGGGAGCCTGATGGTTTTTCCCTACATGGTTGCCTGCTTCTATGGAGAAGGCGATGCCCGTGCATTTTTGCGTTCCATCCTGATTGCCCTGCTCGGTGGCGTGCTTTGGTGGTTTTTTCGCAAACATTCGCAGTTGAATTTAAAAAGTGGTGTCCTCCTTGTCGTTTTGGGGTGGACGCTGGTGTGCGCCTTGTCTGCCCTTCCGTTTGTCCTGCATGGAGCGGTTCCTTCTTTCACCGATGGTTTTTTTGAGATGATGTCGGGCTATACGACCACAGGGGCAACGGTTCTCTCATGGAGCAACACCCTGCCTCACGGCTTGAGGTTTTGGCGGCATTTGACCCAACTGCTTGGAGGGTTGAGTTTTGTTTTGGTGGCTCTCTTTGTGCTTCCACGCATGTCCATGGGCGGGTTGCTCTTCAAAAGAGTGGAGGCCGATTCCAGCCAAGCATTTGCTGGTGAAGCGTTCAATCCACGCATGAAAAAAGCCCTCCTGCAACTGGTTGGGATTTATCTGGCTTTTGTGCTCCTCAATCTGATTTTGCTGTGGCAAGGAGGAATGCCCCTGTTTGAAGCCACCTTGCGCGCCTTTGGAACGATTTCCACGGCCGGATATTTTGCCAACCCCACCCCTTTTGTGCCGGACAATCAAAGTTATTTTGAGGGCATCACCCTGATCTTTATGTTCTTGGGGGGAATCTCGTTTCTGCTCTATTATCGCCTCGCTCAAGGCACTTGGGAGTCCGTGCGCGTCAACACAGAATTGCGGTGGTATCTCGGCATGACCGTCTTTTTTTGTGTCCTTGTGTCTTGGATTTTATGGAAAGAGTCCGTCTATGAGGGTTTTTCCCATGCGTTGCGCAATGGCACATTTCAAGTGGTTTCAATTTTAACAACCACGGGCTTGACCCTGCATGGCTATGAAGACTGGCCTGAGGCGGCACAAATGTTTCTTTTCTTGCTCCTGTATATCGGGGGGTGTGCTGGCTCGACCGCCAGTGGGGTCAAAATCATTCACTATGTCCTCATTTTGAAATACCTCTATGCCGCCCTCAAAAAAATCATGCAACCCCTCGAAGTGTTGCCCATCCGCATCAACCAACAACCGGTTGATTCAAAAATCGTGAACCTTGCCATCAGTTATTTTATCCTCAACATCATTTGGGTGTTGCTGGGCGGGGGGGTGCTGGTGTTGCTGGAGGATTTGGACTATTTCAAAGCCATCCAAACCCTGCTCTCCACCCTGATGAACACAGGGCTAATTTTTGGAGAAACAGAAGCGGCGCATCATTTTCAAACAATCTCTTCCAGCGGAAAATGGTTTCTCTCCCTCACCATGTTGAGCGGTCGACTGGAAATATTTTTGATCCTGATTTTGATCCATCCCTCCTTTTGGAAGAGGTAAGCATTTGGCTCTTTTTCACCCACAACCCATCCCATCCTAACACCAGAAAGGCGCAATGACCCAACACCCCAAACCCCTGCATTCCCTGTTGCTCACCGATTTATACCAACTCACCATGGCCTATGGGTACTGGAAAAGTGGCATGGGTCACAAGGAAAGCGTTTTCCATTTGTTCTATCGCACCATCCCGTTCAAAGGCGGATTCAGCATCGCCTGTGGGTTAGAAAATGTGATTGAATTTCTTGAAATCTTTCATTTTGACGACACCGATCTCAACTATTTAGCGTCCCTCAAAGGCAACGATGGTCAGCCTTTGTTCCAAAAAGAATTTTTAGATTATCTCAAAGCCGCTCCCTTGCAGTGTGATGTCGATGCCATTCCTGAAGGAACAGTTGTCTTTCCTTATGAACCCCTGGTGCGGGTGCAAGGCCCATTGATTCAGTGCCAGCTTTTGGAAACGCTTTTGCTCAATATCATCAATTTCCAAACATTGATTGCCACCAAAGCTGCCCGCATTTGCTTGGCCGCACAAGGTGACCCGGTGTTGGAATTTGGCCTACGGCGCGCTCAAGGAGTGGATGGTGCATTGACAGCCAGTCGAGCTGCTTACATTGGTGGATGCGCAGGAACCTCCAATGTTCTTGCAGGCAAGCTGTTTGACATTCCCGTCATGGGCACGATTGCCCATAGCTGGGTGATGAGTTTTGAACAAGAAACCACCGCCTTTCAAGCCTATGCGGAGGCCCTGCCCAATAATTGTGTGTTCATTGTCGACACCTATTCCACCCTAGAAGGTGTGAAAAACGCCATTGAAGCAGGAAAATGGCTGCAACAACACGGGCATCCGCTCATGGGGGTGCGGCTCGATTCAGGCGACTTGGCTTATTTGAGTGTGGAGG
Source organism: Diplosoma virens (assembly GCA_963680785.1). NCBI lineage: Eukaryota > Metazoa > Chordata > Ascidiacea > Aplousobranchia > Didemnidae > Diplosoma > Diplosoma virens. The sequence continues at coordinate 3,008,008 of CAVMFT010000210.1, forward strand.
CGCGAAAACTATTGGATGAAAGCGGCTTTGCCCACACCAAAATTGTGGTGAGCAATGAATTGGATGAAACGATCATTTCCAGCCTGAAGAACCAAAAAGCAAAAATTGACATTTGGGGAGTGGGCACAAAGTTAGTCACAGCCTATGACCACCCAGCCCTGGATGGCGTTTATAAATTGGCCGCCCTCCGCGAACCCGGCAGTGCATGGGATTATAAAGTCAAAATTTCTGAGCAGGCCATCAAAGTCACCACGCCGGGCATTCAGCAAGTGCGGCGCTATCAAACCGACACTGAAAACATTGCAGACATGATTTATGACATCCAAACCAATGTGGCACAAGGGGCGGTCATGGTCGACCCTTTGGACATGACGCGCCACCGAACAATCGAAAAAGACACACGGTGCAGGGATTTACTCATTCCAATTTTTCGGCAAGGGCAAAAAGTGTATGCCCCTCCAACCATTCATCAAATTCGAGAAACGGTCAAAACGGAGATTCGGCAGTTTCATGCGGGCATTGAACGATTTGTCAACCCACACCAATATCCGGTGGGCGTGGAAAAATCTCTTTATGAGCGCAAAACGCGCTTGATCCTCCAAATGCGGCAGAATCCAAAGAGAAAGCACGAATCCCAGAAATAGTCATTCTGCGCGCCAGTCGCAGAATCCAAAGGGAAAACACGACTGCCAACAGGGTCGCCATTGATACAAGGATTTCATTATTTGAACACACGCTGAATGGAGCGACCTATTCTTTGCAGAACTCCCCTCACCACTGGCCTTGATTGGGCATGGAAAGCCAAGGTTCTTGGGGTTCCAAAGCAGTTCCTTTTTGCAGAAGCTCCACGGAAATTTGATCGGGTGAGCGCACAAAAGCCATCCGCCCATCTCGTGGCGGTCGCAAAATCGTGATGCCCGAATCCATCAATTTTTGGCAAAGTTCATAGATATTGTCGACCGAATAGGCCAAGTGTCCAAAGTTCCGCCCCACGCTATAGGGTTCGGCTTCGCCCCAATTATAGGTCAGCTCCACTTCAGGCGCTCCTTTTTCTGTGGCAAAAAAAACCAGCGTGTATTTTCCTTTGGCATCTTCTCGGCGGCGGGTTTCCACCAACCCCAATGTTTTAAAAAAATCGGTGGTGGCTTCCAAATCCAAAACACGAATCATTGTATGCAAATATTCCATGACCTTCCTATGCGGTTGAATTGAAAATTCGTTACAATACTTGCTTTGTTGCAAAACATGCGTTGCAACGCTAAATTATCACATTGAAATCGCATATCCAATCAAAGGAGATAGAAATGACGACAAATTCTCAAAAATGGCAACAGGGCACGGCTTGGCTGAGTGTCTTGGGATGCCTCATGGGGTTTTTGCTGGCCTCGACTGCCCAAGCCCAAACCACAAAGGATCAAATGCTCTCACTTTTGCAGGGGTATGAGTGGCGTTTGGAGCCGGTGCGATTCACCACTCTGGCCAATGCGGATTTGGTTTTAATGGAAATTGCTGAGGATGCTTCATTGATGAATGTCTATCGCTTCCGTGCTTTGGCGGCATTGCAGTTGTTTCCGAAAGACCGTGTGGCGGATTTTCTTGAAAATTACATCGCCCAAAACCCAACCTCTTCCCATTCAAGGCGCGCTTTAGAGGCACTTTCGGCAGGATTTTCCGAATCTCACCCCAAACGCGTTTCAGACACAGCACAAAAATTATTGCAAGACCCCAATCCCCATGTGCGGATTTCCGCGGCACGGACTCTCAAGGCCTTGGACACCCCCAAAGCCACCTCAGCCTATCGCGTCCATCTCAACAAGGAATCGGAAGATTGGGTGCGCCAAGCCATTCGAGAATGAGCGAAAAAGCCGCCCAAACGGGAGGAAGCTCACTCCCGTTGCGGGCCGGGCATGGGCTGGGGAGTGTAATGCCTCAAGAGGTAGTGCAACGTGTTGCCGAGGGTTTTGCGGCTGTATCCGGGAAACACCAACTGCGAGACAGAACCGAGGCGCAAGGCTTCTTCAGGATTGAGCAATTCCTTTTCATAACGCTGGGTCAAATCTGCTAAGGCTACTGTGCGAATTGCAGCGGCTTCTGGCTCAGAAATTCCTTCCTGCAAAGACTGTTCAAATTGGTGCTTTATCTTTTGCATTTCATCTTTGTAGACAAATTGCCGTCCCGCAGGCCCCATCACGGCAATGCGGGCAGTGGGCAGGGCGAACGCAAAATCGGCTCCCACGTGGTAGCTGTTCCAAGAAACATAGGCGCCGCCAAAGGCATTGCGCACAATGAGGGTGAGGCGCGGAACCCGCAGGTCGACAATGACATCCATCAATTCGCGACCTGCTTGAATGATGCCCATTTTTTCTTGTTCGGAGCCGGGCGCATAGCCCACGACATCTTCCAAAAAAATCACAGGAATGTTGTAGATATTGCAAAAACGGATGAAGCGGGAGGCTTTTCGTGCGGCATGGACATCAATATTTCCTGAATCATAGGCACTGTTGTTGGCCACAAACCCCACCACATGTCCCCCCATGCGTCCATAAGCCGTGATCATCTGCTGGGCGCGGGTGGCTTGGATTTCAAAAAAGTCCCCATAATCGACTAATTGTTGCAAAAATAAGCGCATGTCAAAGGGCGTGCTGAACCCGCTGATGGGGTGGGTGAAATATTTTTCCAAAAGCACCGCTTCTTCTTCAACATAATGCTCCATAGAGGCTGAAGTGGGCTTGTAGGGCGCAAAGGAATGATTGTTGTCCGGCAGGTAGCTCAACAAATGCAAGGCCGTGTGCAACGCATCGACTTCATCGTCCACCATCAAATCTGCAACACCGCTTTGGGTATGAATTTTTGGCCCGCCTAAATCATCCGAAGAAATGTCCTCGCCTGTGGCCTCTTTGACCACACCGGGGCCGGTCAATCCCATGAAGGTGTTTTGCGGTTGAATCACATAAGACCCTTGTCTGGGCAGATAAGACCCGCCGCCGGCGTTGTAGCCAAACATGAGCATGATGGAAGGAACCACACCGCTGATTTTCCGAATGGCGGCAAACGCTTCTCCGTAGCCATCCAGCCCGCCCACGCCATCGGGAACATAAGCCCCTGCTGAATCGTTCATGCCAATCAAAGGAATGCCATGTTCGCCGGCCATGAGGATTTGGCGGGCGAGTTTCGCTCCGTTGGTGGCGTTCATGGAACCAGCGCGCAGGGTGAAGTCGTGGCCATAAACCGCAACATCGCGGCCGTCAATGTTCAAAATGCCGGTCACAATGGAAGCCCCATCCAACTGAGACCCCCAATTTTGATAGGTGATGTGGGGCACGGCATCGGTCAAAACCTGCAATCTTTCCCAAACCGTCATGCGGGCTTTGCTGTGCTGGATGCGGACGCGTGCGGTTCCACCGCCTTTCTGTGGCATTCGGACGACTTCTTCCCCCCGTTTGAGCATTTCTTGATAGGTCGTTGCATGGGGATTGGATTCCGCCGCGGGTGGTGCGGGTTCTGAGGGCGCAAAGGGGTTGTTCAAATGATAGGATTGGGCTGGTTTGGTCATCATTTTTTTATGCTGGAAGGAACAAAATTATTTTCAACCTCTGTTTTTATTTGCAACCTGTTCCTTTGCGAAATTGAGACGGTAAAGAATCGCAAGCAATCTTGTTGGTTCCTCCTCCCACAGTCACTGAAGACAAGTTGTTCAAGGCACTCAAATCTCCAATGTTGGTCAAGCGGTTATTGAACAACTCCAGGGTTTCCAACTGGGTCAGTGCACTTAAATCTCCAATGTTGGTCAAGCGGTTATCATCCAAATCCAGGGTTTCCAACTGGGTCAGTGCATCTAAATTTCCAATGTCCGTCAAGAGATTATTTTGCAAATTCAGTTTTTCCAACTGGGTCAAGGCACATAAACCTTCAATCGTCTCCAATCTGTTCAGGCTCAAATTCAAGTCCGTCAAATTGACATAGGGGGCTAATGAAGGAACTGCAGTCAATCCCTCATTCGAGCAGTCAATGTCTTTCACAAGGGTGGGATCGCCTGTAGGCCAACAAATATTGGAAAGCGTTGTAATCGTCACGGGAGGTGAATTTGGTATACAAGAAGCAACAGGTGCTGGAGTGGAGGCCCCGGAGGAACTACCCCCCCCCTCCCCCCCCACAGGCCAACAGCAAAAAACTGAGGACAATGAAGCAAAGCGCAGGAGAATTTTTGAAATAAGACATGGTTTTTCGAGTTTCCATAACAGGACTCCGCAAGGGATGAATCAAAAAAGAGGAAGGCTTGAAAGCAAAGACACCACACTCCCCCATCAATGTGAAGTTGCTCCTTTTTAAAAAATTCTTAGCATGAACGGTTCTTTTGCAAAAGGTTTTTTTCAGCCCGCTTTTGGGGCAACAATCCGTTTTCCAAAAAGCACGGACTGGCCAAAAAGTTGAAAAATTTTGTGGGGTTTGCTAGAGGGGGAACTTTTGAAACAGCATAAATTTTGGCAACCCATTCAACAGGAGGAGGTTCAACCATGAATCGTCTTGGAATACACGCGCTGGTTTGGGCCGGTGGCTGGAGCCACGAGGAATGCACGCAAGCCATCGCACAGAGCGCAGAAATTGGATATGACTACATTGAAATTCCAGCCCTAGACCCCCATTCGGTGGATGTGGAGTTTACTCGGCGGCAGTTGGAAAAAGCTAAATTGGGGGTGACGCTTTCGTTAGGGCTTGCACCGCAGGCGGATATTTCCAGCGAAGACCCTGAAAAAATCAAGCGTGGCGAACGTTTGTTGCAAGATGCCGTTTCGCTGGCGCGCGATTTGGGTTCCAGCCATGTTTGTGGAATTTTGTACTCGGCTTTCACAAAATATCACCAACCTCCCACCCCTCAAGGGATTGAAAATTCCATGGCGGTGCTGCGGCGGGTGGCCGAACAAGCCCAAAAAAGCAACATCACTCTTGGGCTGGAAGTGGTCAATCGCTATGAATCCAATCTGCTGAACACAGCCGCTCAAGCGGTGGCAATGTGCAAGCGCATTGGGGCGGCCAATGTGAAGGTGCATCTGGACACCTACCACATGAACATCGAAGAAAATGACTTCATCTCCGCTTTGGTGAACACGGGGGATTATCTGGATTATTTCCATGTGGGGGAATCACACCGCGGCTATCTGGGTTCCGGCTCCATTGATTTTGACCAAGTGTTTCGGGGAATTGTCTCTGCGAATTATACAGGACCCATCACCTTTGAATCCTTTTCTTCCGCAGTGGTGCACCCAGAGCTGGCCAGTATTCTTGGCATTTGGCGAAACCTCTGGGACGATGGTTATGATTTGGCAACCCATGCCAAAGCATTCATGGCGGCAAAACTGAAAAGTGCTCGTGAGTCTATGCACGCCCCGCATTGATGGGGGTCAATCGTCCACAGTTTCAATCAAATACTGAGGCGCTTGGCTGTTTTGCAAGACCATTGCCACGTTGGGCATATCGTTTTGCTCGACTTTTGCGAGGACTTCTTCTTGGGGCAAACCCAACCCTTGCCAGCGCTCCATCAAGCGCTGACGGATGAGGGCTTGAGGCGCATTCAGCAAAACGGTGACATCAAAATAGGGATGCAAAGCTGCCCAAGGGGGCGTGTTGAGGAGTAAATAATTGCCTTCCACCAGAATGATTGGGGTGGTTTTTGGAATCAGTTGCGCCCCAGCGCGGCTGATTTCAAGGGTGCGGTCAAAAATCGGAATGGCAATGGCTTCTTCTGTGTTGTCATACAAGCGTTGTAGCATCACTTGGAGTCCTCCCACATCGAAGGTGTGAGGGGCTCCTTTGCGCGTGCGCCAGCCTTTTTCATTCAAATACAGATCATCATAGTGATAGCCATCCATGGGCAAAACAGCGCATGAATGGGCGGCCTTGCTATTGAGGGCTTCTTGCATTCGGGAGGCGAGGGTTGTTTTTCCCACAGCAGGTGGCCCCGCAAGGGCGACAAGAATCCGCTTGTTGGTTGCAGCCTGCTCCAAAATGGATTGCAATTCGTTTGCTGTAATTTTCATGGGTTCCGTCCTCCATGTCCATAATTGAAGCGATGCCACGCATAGCGGAGCACCATCACGGCAATGAGAAATAGCCCCCACACGGCAGTGGATAAATGTTGATTGGCATTGAGCAAGTTCAAGGCAGAAGACAAAACCTGCAAAATCACCAGAGCCAAAAAAACCGGCAAAACCCGCCCAAATCCTCCAAAGGGGTCGACCCCTCCCAAAAAACAAGCCAGCACTGTGACCAAAAGCAAGGCCTCGCCATGCCCCACCCGCACCGAGTTGAACCGCGCCAGCATCACAATGCCGGCAATGGCACTCATGGTTCCTGAAAGGGTGTAAAGCAGGGTAAGGGTGCGCTTGGTGTGGAGGCCTGAATAGCGCGTGGCTTCTATGTTGGAGCCGACCATATAAACGGCAAATCCATGCCGCGAGCGGCTCAATAGGAGATGCCAGCCAGCCAACATGGTGAGAAAAATCAGCAATGGAATGGGGATTCCTAAAAAGGAGCCATGCCCGATTTTCTGAACAAATTCTGGAAAGCCGGAGATGTCGCCCCCGCGCGTCAAAAATTCCCCCAGCCCCCGCACAAAAATCATCATTGCCAACGACACCAGAATCGGATGCGCTCCAATATAAGCAATGGTTGCCCCCATGATCCAACCAATCAAGGCCCCCAACGCCAAGGCGGTGAGGAGGCCAAAAATAAAAACACCTGCGCTGTTTTCGTTGCCGCCGAACGTGTGCAAAAACCAAGCAAGGGTTAAACCCGAAAAATTGGCCGTGAAGGTGATGGCAAGGTTCAGGCCGCCAGAAATGATTGGGACGAGCATGGCGAGGGTCAACAGCCCCAAAACAGGCAGTTGAAAAGCAATGGAATGGAAGTTGGCTAAGGTGAAAAAACGCGGGGTGGTCAGGCTGAAGCCTAAGACCATGAGGAATAAAAAGAGAGAAAGTCCCAGCACATCAGGACTGAAGAGATTGCTTAATTTTTGCTGAAATTTTTCCATCCCCGTGCTTTTTTTATTTTGATGGGAGCTGCAATTTAAAAGAAATGTTTGAGGTTGAAATGGCAATGAGGATGATCACCCCCACCACCATTTTGAAGGCATAAGGAGAAATGCCCAGCAAATTCAATCCATTTTGCGTGATGGCAATCAAGAGCACCCCCAGAAAGCAGCCCAGCACAGAACCTCGTCCGCCCCCCAGCCTGGCCCCACCCAAAACCACGGCGGCCAGAACATCCAATTCGCGGCCAATCAACGCACTGGGGACAACTTCTTGGACATAATTCACTTGCATCAAACCAGCAATGCCCGCCATCATGCCCATCCAGCCAAACGCCACAAATTGGATCATTGCGGTGTTGATATAGGCGCGGCGCGCTCCTTCTGGATTGTCTCCAAAGGCATAAAGTTGCCTGCCGGTGCTTGTGTGTCGAATCAAAATCCAAGTGGCCAGCATGGTGAAAAACATGACTGCCACGGGCAAAGTGAGTTCAGCCCATGCGCCACTGGCAGTTTCTTTTTCAAAAATAATGATTTTTTCTGTCCACCAGTCTGGCAAGTTGTAGAGGTATTTGCCATCGGTGATGAACATCAACAAACCAAAAAACACATTGAACGTGGCAATGGTGACGACAATAGAAATGATGCGAAAATAATGAATCAAGGCCGCATTGACCATTCCCAGTGCGATGCCCAAGCCGCTGGCCACCCAAAATCCAAGCAGCCAGTTGCCGCCCCCTAAAAATTCCAAAACAAAAACTGCAATGTATTGCACCACAGAAGCGGCCACAGCAAATGAAATGTCAATGCCGCCAGCAATCAAAACCACGAGCAAGCCCACGCCAAAAATCAAATTCACGGCACTGTTGTTGAGCAAATCGGTGAGATTGACCAATGTGAAAAATTGTGGGGTGGTCCATGACAACAGCAGGCACAAAATCAGCAACACGCCAACCAATCTCAATTCAGTGGGATTTGCTCTCAAGAGGCTACGCATAAATCCTTTTCTCCAGTTCGCTCAAGGCCAACTGATGGGGGGTGTATTCACCAACAATTTTTCCGCTGGCCATGTGCAAAATGCGGTCGGCATTGAAATAAACTTCTTGCACTTCATCTGAAATCAATAAAATCGCCAACCCTTCCTCTGCTAATTGCCGAATGATCTCAAAAATACCCGCACGCGCCCCCACATCCACTCCCACGGTGGGGGAGTCGAGAATCAGCAAAAGCGGCTCGGTGGCCAACCATTTTGCCAGAACAATCCGTTGCTGATTGCCCCCTGAAAGCGTTGCAATGGCATCCTCTGCATGGCCAATTTTCACCGCCAACTGCTCAATCCAATGGGCGACCAACGCGCGTTTTTTTTGGAATGAAATCAACCCCAAACGCCCCACAATGCGCCTCAGCACGGGCAAAACAAGGTTGTCTGCAATGGATTGGTCTTGCACCAAGCCCAGCGACAAGCGGTCTTCAGAGACATAAGCAATGCCGGCCGCCACGGCCTCGCGGTTGGAACGAAATGTGACGGGTTTGTTGTTCAGGCGCATTTCTCCTTGCTCAAAACGCGTCATGCCAAACAAAGTGTGTCCCAATTCTGTTCTGCCTGCTCCAATGAGACCAATCAACCCCACCACTTCACCCGAACGAAGGGTGAGATCGATGTTTTGGTATTCATGGCCACGCGACAACTGGCGCAGCTCCAGCACCGCCGCGGCGTGGCTCTGGTTGCGTGCTGTGATGGCGCTCTCAAAGGTTTGCCCGGTCATCAGTTCGGTCAGGTGCGAAGGGGTCAGGCCGTGTGCTTCATAAACCCCCACCAGCCGACCGTCACGCAACACCGTCACACGGTGGGCAATTTCCAAAACTTCTGCCAGCCGATGACTGACAAAGACCACAGCGACCCCAGAAGCCAAAAGTTTGCGCACCACTTTCAGCAGGCTGTCAGTTTCTGAGCGCGTGAGAGAGGAAGTGGGTTCATCCATGAAAATGAGTTTGGCTTCGCTGGCTAATGCGCGGCACACTGCAACGATTTGTCGTTGGGAAATGGGCAGGGTGTTCAGGGGCGCATCCAAGTCTAAAGCCATTCCAAGCTGTGCCAGCACGCGGGTGGCATGGGCTTTGATTTTTTTATGGCTCACCCAGCGGGGGATGTTGCCCAAAAGGCATTCAAAGGCAATGTTTTCTGCCACAGTCATTTCTGGAAAAAGTGCGAGGTCTTGCCAAATCACATTGATGCCAAAATCATGGGCGCGCTTGGGGGTCATGGTTGCCACCCTCTGGCCGTGATATTCCATTTCTGCCCCCGATTCTGGGGTGTATATCCCGGTGATGATTTTGATCAGCGTGCTTTTACCGCACCCGTTTTCGCCTGCAAGGCAGTGTGCTTCGCCGCGAAAGACTTCAAATGAAACATCCTCCAGTGCTTTGACCCCGCCAAAAGTCTTGGAAATGTGACGAAAACGGAGGACAGGAAGGTTTGTTGGAGACTGCATCGGCTTTTGATGGATGGGGGGCTTCTTGTTTCACCGTTTTTCTGTGGAGTGTTTGCGGTGTTTCAAGAGCAAGGGGCGTGGATTTTTCAGAAGGGATTCCTATTTGGAACCCCTTCTGCTGGAGGAAGTTAGAGGCCAAGGTCGGCCAGTTTATCGACCGTTTCTGCATTGATGGGGATGAGATTATTGACAATGATGTCATGGTTTTCCTTGTCGGGATAAATCGTCCCCAACCCCGGAATGTCCATGCCGTCTTTGAAGGCTTCTCCTTTGACCAGCATGTCTCCAATGGTGACAAACACTCGCCCGGCTTCTTCAGGGTTCCACATGAACCCGCCACTGATGGCCCCTGCTTTGACCAGCTTGCGGCCTTGTCCCGGAGAAAAGGGCCCCAGCACAAAGACCTCCCCGATTTTGCGCCTTCCTTCAACAGCACGGCCTGCTCCAATGGGGCCTTGACTGCCAAAGGCTAAAAATCCTTTCAAATCAGGGTGGGCGGAGAGCAAATCGAGGGCTGTTTTGCGGCTGTCATCCACATTTTCTGCCACTCCGTAGCGTTTGCCCACCAGTTCCATTTCAGGATATTTTTCAGCAATATAAGCATTGGCGGCATCAGCCCAAGCATTGTGGAGCGGAACCGTGAGTGAGCCAACAAAGACGGCATATTTGCCTTTGCCTCCCATCTTTTGGGCGAGCAGTTCTGCATGGGTTTCCCCAAACCCTTCGGCTGAGGCCAACTCAAAGTTCCAATCAACATTCTTTAATCCGGGTCCCTCGTGACTCACCACTTTGATGCCCGCATTTTTGGCTTTTGCCAGCACAGGCTCCAAGGCGGCTTCGTCATTGGGAACCACCCCAATCACATCAACACCTTTGGCAATCAAATCCTCAATGGCACGCACCTGCAAAGCAGGATCGGCACTGGTGGGGCCGACCATCCATGCATCCACACCCAAGGCTTTGCCTTGCGCTTCAATGCCTGTTTCCATGGCATTGAACCAAGGGATGCCGCCGATTTTGACGACAATGCCCATTTGCGGTTTTTCACTGGCTCCAATGTTCGTCACAGAAAGCAAGACCGCAATGACACCCACAGCCCATGATTTTAAAAAACTAGAACCCATTGTACCTCCTCGTTTTATGAACCATTATTTTTGTCAAAGGATTTTTATCAGAAACACACCATTTCCTGAAAAGACATCTCTATTCAAAAAAGCAAGTTGCTAAAACCATTGAACACAAACTTCAAGCCTTAAAGTGGGAACCTCTGCTTTCCCAGTTCGCTGGCCACCAATGAAATCGCATTTAACGCTCGTGTTTTGATTCCAAACTCCTTACAAACTTCTCAAAACTTGTTCTGCCAGCGGCCAGAAACACTCCACAATTTGTCAATCGCAGATGCTTGGACTCGGAATCGACACCACTTTTGATGACACTTCAGTGGCCATTCTTGAAGGAAAATCGCACATCTTGGCCAATCTCACATTGTCGCAATATAAAGATCATGCTGAATTTGGAGGTGTGGTTCCAGAACGCGCCTCTCGCAAACATACAGAAGTCTTGAATCCCTTGATTGAAGAGGCCATGTCCCACGCCTCTTTGTCTTTCCAAGACTTGGATTACATTGCAGTTTCCAATCATCCCGGACTTTTAGGCTCCATTTTGGTGGGGTTGACCGCAGCCAAAACCCTTGCCTATGCCCTCAAGATTCCTCTGATTGGCATCAATCATGTCGAAGCCCATCCCTATGCCAATTTTTTGCTTTATGAGGACATGGCTTTTCCCATCATCCATCTGGTGGTGGCAGGCGGGCACACACTGCTTTTCCATGCACGCAATCATTTTGATTATGACATCATTGGCCGCAGTGTAGACGATGCAGCAGGCGAATGTGTCGATAAAGTGGCCAAAATGTTTGGCCATGCCATGCCGGGCGGCCCCGTTGTCGACCGATGCGCCATGACCGCCGCGTCCCATCTGTATCAATTCCCACGCCCGGTGATCGATCAAGACCATTACAATTTTTCTTTCAGTGGCCTCAAAACGGCCCTGCTCCGCTTTTGCCAAACCCAATCCACTGCCCCACAAAACGAAAGTGCTGTGCTTTCGAGCTTTTTCCAAAGCATCATTGATGTTTTGTTGTCCAAATCCTTGCGGGCTGTTGAAGAATGGCGAACCCAGCGGCTGTCTGTTTCAGGAGGACTGGCGGCCAGCAAAAAGCTACGCTTGTTTTTTGAAGAAGCAACCCACCAGAAAAAAATCCAACTTTTCTATCCCCCGCCTTCCCTTTGCACCGACAATGCGGCCATGGTCACTTGTTTGGCCGCCCACAAATTTGAAGCCGGTTTGTTTGATGATTTGGAGCTGGAAGCCTTTGCTAACTTGCCGCCATGACCCGCGCAAACGCCTGCCCGTCTTTCCCAAAAAGATGGCACTGCGCGGCGGGAATATGGAGAGAAACCCCGTCGCCCTGCCGCAAAGGAGAATCCCCCGCATTTTTTGCCGTGATCAAATCCTCACTGCCTGCACACTGGATGAACACATAAGAGGCCTCGCCCAAACGTTCCACATAAGAAACCAGACCCTGCACTTCCCCTTGTGCTGGCTCCTCCGAAAAATGCTCCGGGCGAATGCCCACATGCACAGATTCCCCTTTTTGTGCCGCACGGGCATCGACATTTGCCTGAACCACTGCCCCTGTGGCAAGACGAATGGTGGCCTGATGCGCTGTGGCCGATTCCAGTTCGCCGCGCAAAAAATTCATTTTGGGCGAACCAATGAACCCTGCAACAAAGCGATTGGCGGGGCGATGGTATAATTCCAAAGGCGGGCCGAATTGGGCAATGCTGCCTTCTTGCTGAACCGCAGGTCCTGCATTCAACAGAACAATCTTGTCTGCCAATGTCATGGCTTCCACTTGGTCATGGGTGACATAAATCATGCTTGCCTCCAGCCGACTGTGCAAGCTGGCGATTTCAAAACGCGTTTGCACGCGCAAGGCGGCATCGAGGTTCGAGAGGGGTTCATCAAAAAGAAAAACCGAAGGATTTCTCACAATAGCACGCCCAATGGCCACCCGTTGGCGTTGCCCTCCAGAAAGCGACTTGGGGAGCCGATCCAAGAGAGGGCTGAGCTGCAAAATATCTGCGGCATTTTCGATGGCAGTCTGAATTTCGCGGCGGCTCTTTTTGGCAATTTTCAGCCCAAAGGCCATGTTTTCGGCCACCGTCATGTGCGGATAGAGGGCATAGGTCTGAAAAACCATGGCAATGCCTCGCTGGGCTGGCGGGACATCGTTCATCACCATGCCGTTGATTGCCAAAGTCCCTTGCGTGATCTTTTCGAGTCCAGCAATCATGCGCAACAGGGTCGATTTTCCACATCCAGAAGGCCCCACAAAAACAATAAATTCGCCATATTCAATGTTCAGGTTGATTTGGCGCAGGACATGGGTTTTGCCGTCATAGGATTTTTCTACATTGATCAAGTCGATTTGAGCCATTTTGACACTCTCAATTTCTATCGTGGGTGCAAAAATCCGCCGGGAACCTCACTTCACTGAACCGGCCAACAAGCCCCGCACCAAGAAACGTTGCATGGAAAAAAACACGATGAGCGGCACAAAGATGGAGACAAACGCTGAAGCCGCAAGAATCTCCCAGTCACCGCCCCGCGAGCCAAGCAGTTCCCGCAGACGGCCGGTCATCACCAACTGGTCTTCGTTGTTGCCAAGAAACACGGTGGCAACGAGCAAATCGTTCCATGTCCAAAGGAATTGAAAAATCGCAAAACTTGCCAGTGCTGGAAACGAAAGGGGCAGGACGATGCGGCGAAAAATTTCAAAATCGGTGGCGCCATCGACTTTGGCGCTTTCAATGATTTCGCGGGGCAATCCGGCAATATAATTGCGCAACAAATAGATGGCCAACGGCAAGCCAAACCCCGTGTGCGCCAGCCAGATGCCCAGATAATCCTTGCCAATGCCAATGGTGTTGTGAAGTTTGAGCAAGGGGATCAAGGCCATTTGGAGGGGGACAACCAGCAGTCCCACCACGCCAGCGAGCAAAAGGGCGCGCCCCGGAAATTCCATCCAAGCCAAAGCATACGCTGCAAAGGCTGCCACGAGAATGGGGATGATGGTGGAGGGAATCGTCACCGTGAGGGTGTTCAAAAAAGAGCGTCCAATGCCTTCGGAAAAGAGGACTTTGTTGTAGTTTCCCAGCGTGAATTTTGGCGGTTCTTTCACTGTGGCAAAGATGCGCAAGCCCCGCTTGGTTTGGATGGGTTCTGAGGCGGTGATCCAATAGTCCCCGTTGGGCTGAACCGTCATGGTGCGCCCTTTTGGCATGGGGGCGGGGTCTCCGGGGGCAAAGGCTTTTGGGGCTTTGGAAGTCACGCCAAATGCCAAGACTTCACCGCTTTGGTTGCCAAAGATATTTCCTGCAATTTGATAGGTTCCATTGACTTGTGTTTGGGCTTCTGAGTTGGCGGAGCGGTAAATCAGGTTTTGTTCAATGGGGAACAAGGCTTGCCACCAGCCTGTGGTGGCGATTTGGGTGGCATCTCGAAACGAGGAGATGAGCAAGCCGAAGGTGGGAATCGTCCAGAGCAAGACGAGGAGAGTGACGGAAATGTGGATAGCCCAAACCAGCCTTGCTTTTTGTCCTGCGATTTCAGCCATGGTTTATCTCTTTTTGCGGGTGTTTCTAATGTTCCAGACCATGATTGGGGTGACGAGGAGCATGATGACCAATGCAACCGTTGAAGCCCGCCCGGCATCGTTGCCGCGGAACATCCAATCGAACATTAAATTGGCCAGCACTTGGCTGCCCCACTGTCCGTTGGTCATGGCAAGGACAATGTCAAAAACTTTCAGCACCGTGATGGTGATGGTTGTCCAAACCACTGCAATGGTTCCCCAGATTTGTGGAACTTTGATTTTGAGGAAGATTAAAAATGGAGACGCACCATCTAGGATGGCCGCTTCAATGGTTTCTTCAGGAATGCCCCGCAGGGCGGCCGAGAGGATCACCATGGCAAAGCCGGTTTGAATCCAAATCAGCACCACCATCAGGAAAAAACTATTCCATGGTTCAAGAGTGATCCACGCTTCAGGGGTGCCGCGGAACAGAACAACTAAGGCATTGAGCAGGCCAATCTCACTGCGCCCTTCGCCCCGATAAGCATAGATAAAATTCCAGATCACCGAAGCCCCCACAAAAGAAATGGCCATGGGCATAAAAATCAGGGACTTGGCAAAATTGCCCCAACGGATGTTGTCTGTCAATGCGGCTGAAATCAGGCCAAACAGCGTGGAAGCCCCCGGCACAACAATCAACCACCACAGGTTGTTGCGGATGGATTCTTGAAACTTGGAATCGTGGATGAGCCACGTGTAATTGGTGGTTCCAACAAAGGTCTGCCCTGTTCCATCTTGCAGGGAAAGCCAAATGGAATTGAAAACGGGATAGAGCAGGTAGACGGAGAGAAACAGAAGGGCTGGGCCGAGAAAAATCCAGGGGCGGATGAGGTTGGATTTATTGATGTTCGCCCCGGCTTTGGGGCCTTTGGCTGGCAACGCCCAATCGAGCAACAAATTGGTGAGGTAATAATAGGCAATGCAACCAAAGACTCCAACAATGATGGTGGAGAATGCCTCCAGCAGTTGATTCATCGAGCGGTCCTCCCCCCACCCCCAACGCAACCGATACGCTGGGGGCATTGGCAATTTATTTCAATGAATCCCAAGTGGATTGGATGCTATCGGTCACCTCTTGGGCGCTTTTGCCCCCGGCATAGTCCACCATGCCTGTCCAAAAAACTCCTGCTCCCACAGCGCCCGGCATCAGGTCAGAGCCATCAAACCGAAACGTGTCGGCATTGAGCAAAATGCCATTCATTTTGCGCAACGTGGGGTCGGCAAAAGTGTCGGGATTCGCCCCTTTGTGAGGGGTCAAAAATCCCTTTTGTGCCATCCAAACTTCATGGGCAATCTCTGATTTGAGGAAGTCAATGAAGGCGCGGGAGGCTTTGGAATCTTTTGTGATGGTAAACATTGTGCCTGCTCCAAGCACAGGTTGGCCAAGATTTTTGTCTTGGAAGGCTGGAAAATAGAAGAAATCTGCATCTTCTCCCACCACTGTTCCTTCAGGAAAAAAAGACGGAATGAAGGACGCTTGGCGGTGCATGTAGCACTGCGGGGGTGAGGTGAACAATCCTTTGGGGCTGTCGCGGAAGTCGGTGGAAGCCACAGCCCCACTGCCGCCGGCGACATATTGGTCATTGCGGGCAAATGTGCCGAAAAGTTCAATGGCTTCAATCACTTTTTCATCGTTGAATTTGAGGTCGTTGCTCACCCATCGGTCATAATCGGCCGGCGATTGGGTTCTCAGCATCAAATCTTCCACCCAGTCAGTGGCCGGCCAGCCAGTGGCGCCGCCCGAACCCAAGCCGATGCACCAAGGCGTTCCCCCATCTGCAACAATCCGATCGGTCAAGGCAATGAGTTCTTCCATCGTGGTGGGGACTTCATAGCCTGCGTCTTCAAAGTTTTCCGGGGAATACCAAACAAGGGATTTCAAATCGACTTTGTAGAAGAATCCATAGAGTTGATCGTTGCCATCGGGGCCGGGGAAGGTTCCCAAATCCACCCACGATTGCCCAGCAGCATAGTTTTCTCGGACCCAATCTGCAGTGGCGTTCCCTAAGGGAGTCAAAAACCCTTTTCGCGCTAAGTCTGCAGCCAATCCGGGTTGGGGAAAGACCGCAATGTTGGGGGGCGAACCGGCTTGTGTGTCAATCACAATCTGTTGTTCAAAACTATCGGAGCCTGAATATTGAACGGTTGCTCCTGTGGCCGCTTGGAAATAGACCAGCACACTTTCAACCAAATCCTTGTCCGGCCCCAGCCATGGCCCAAAGACGGAAATGACTTCGCCCTCCAAGTTCATGGACTTGAGTTTTTCATAACTCGCCCAGTTGAATTGCGGGTTTTTTTCTGGTGTGAACATCAAATGGCCATCGGCTGAAGCGATTCCAGCAAAAAGGATGCAAGATAAAAAAAGAGAGACAAGCGATTTCATAGGATTTTCCTCCTGATTGGAAAAAATAAAGGAGCGCACGCGGGGTGCACGATTAGGAATTGGGTTGCTGAAAACAAGACAAACAAATTTTTACGTTTGTTTGCAGAAAGCGTCACATTTTTCACATGCCTTTTGGATTTGTCAATAAAAAAGCCAGCAACAACTGGGAATCCAGGCCAAAGGACAAGGTTGCCAATGGCAGACTGCTCTTTCAGGAAAGCGCAGGTGGGGCTTTGAGGCGGATGTGCAACTCTTCCAGTTGGGCGTTGTCCACCAGCGAGGGGGCTTCTGTGAGCAAGCAGGCTGCTTTTTGTGTTTTGGGAAAAGCAATGACATCACGGATGGAATCGGTGTTGAGGAGGAACATCATCAGGCGGTCAAATCCCAAAGCAATCCCCCCATGAGGCGGTGCGCCATAGGCGAGGGCTTCGAGCAAAAATCCAAATTTTGCTTTGGCCTCCTCACTGCCCAGATTGAGCAGTTGGAACACTTTTTTCTGAATGTCTTCCCGATGGATGCGGATGCTTCCGCCGCCCAGTTCCACGCCATTGAGCACCACATCATAGGCTTGCGCACGAATTTGGGAGGGGTCGGAGTCATAATATTTTTCTAAATCGTCCAAATTGGGCATGGTGAAGGGATGGTGGGTGGCGTGATAGCTTTGAGTGGCTGTGTCATATTCCACCAAAGGAAAATCAGTGACCCACAGAAAATGAAAGGTTCCCGCTTGCACCAAGCCCCGCCGCTGCGCAATTTCTTTGCGAAGATGCCCCAGTGCCGCGGCAACAATCTTTTTTTGATCGGCACAAAACAAAATCAAATCTCCCACAGCCATGCCCATGCGTGCTTCAATGGCTTGTTGGTGGGCTGACGAGAAGAATTTGGCCAGCGGCGATTGCCACCCCTCCTCAGTGCGTTTGACCCATGCCATCCCTTTGGCTCCATAGGTGGCCACAAAAGCGGTCAAATCATCCAAATCTTTTCTGGAAAAATCAGCCCCGCCGCGCACACAAATCGACTTCACCACGCCCCCTTGGGCAACCACTTGGGAAAAAACATTCAGCCCACATTCCACAGCAATGTCGGACAAATCCACCAATTTCAAACCAAACCGCGTGTCTGGGGCATCGAGGCCGTAGTCTTCGATTGCTTGCAGATAGGTCATCCGCGGAAAAGGCAGGGATACTTCCACTCCCACGGTGTGTTGGAACAACTGAGCGAGCATCTTTTCCACGAGCGCATGAATCGTTTCTGGCTGAACAAAGCTCATTTCCACGTCAATTTGCGTGAACTCCGGTTGGCGATTGCCCCGCAAATCTTCATCGCGAAAGCAGCGCGCGATTTGGACATAGCGGTCGTAACCACTGCACATGAGCATCTGTTTGAACAACTGGGGCGATTGAGGCAGCGCAAAAAAATGACCGGGATTGACCCGTGAGGGCACGAGGTAGTCTCTGGCTCCTTCAGGCGTGGATTTGGTCAAAATGGGGGTTTCGATTTCAAAGAAGCCATTGTCGGCAAAAAAATTGCGCACCACATTCAGGGCTTTGGAGCGCAGCATCAAATTGTGTTGCATGGTGGGGCGGCGCAAGTCCAAGTAGCGATGGGTCAGGCGCAGTTTTTCATCGGCATGGAGGCGTTCGTCCATCCCAAACGGGGGTGTTTGGGAAATATTCAAAATTTCCAAGTCGCTCACCCAGATTTCAATTTCTCCGGTGGATAATTTGGGATTGATGTTGCCTGCTTCGCGGTGGCTCACATGGCCTTGGCAGGCCAGCACAAATTCTGCCCGAATGGACTCCGCCTGTTGGTGGGCGGCAGTGCTGATTTCTTTTTTGAAGACCACTTGGCACAGGCCTGTGTGATCGCGCAAATCGACAAAGATCACGCCGCCATGGTCGCGGCGGGCTTGACACCATCCCATCACAATGACCTCCTCTGCCAGATTTGAGGGGCTTAATTCTCCACAATAATGGGTTCGTGCGGGGTGCTTCATAGCTTCCTTTCTTGTTATTTATTTATATTGAAGGGCTTGGGCGGGTTCGATGCGCACCGCTTTGAAGGCTGGAAATATCGTCACCACAAAACAGATGAGGAAGGAGACCAGCGCAATCAGTGCAATCTCCAGCCACTCCACAGACAAAGGGATGCGGTTTCCACCGGGATAGCCCGGCGGAATTTCGATAATGTTGAAGTTCAAGAGCGTTGCACAAATCCCCAGCCCAACTGCAAGGCCAAACAGTGTGCCAAAGACCCCAATCATCACGCCTTGCAGCATGAAAATCGACAGAATGCTCCTATCGGTGGAACCCAAGGCCTTGAGGATGGCGATTTCTTTGGTTTTTTCTAAAACCAGCATGGTCAGGGAACTGATGATGTTGAAAGCCGCCACCAAAACAATCAGGGCCAAAACAATGAACAGGGCTA
This sequence comes from Diplosoma virens, assembly GCA_963680785.1. Classification (NCBI taxonomy): domain Eukaryota; kingdom Metazoa; phylum Chordata; class Ascidiacea; order Aplousobranchia; family Didemnidae; genus Diplosoma; species Diplosoma virens. Next base: position 3,027,036 of record CAVMFT010000210.1, read on the forward strand.
ATTTTTCCAATTTCATCAGTTGGAAAATGCTTTTATTTTCGCTCGCCCAATCGTTGACGAACACCATTTTGAGGTCGTCTTGCAGGGCTTGGGCGGTTTGTGTGGCTTGCTCTGGGTCATTCACCCGCACCCCAATGCCGCTCACTGCTTCTTCCATGTTATAAATTTTTTGGGCGAGCCGATAATCGACAAACGCCAGCACTTCATCATAGCCAGAAATGCCTGACTCAAAAATTCCAACGACTTCCATTTTTTTTGCACGAGGCACATCTCCCACAGGAGTCATGCGGGTTTCTGAAGAAATGAGCTTGACCGAATCTCCGGGAACCACCCCCAACCCTTGGGCAAGGGCAGAACCCAAAATCACCCCAGCGGGTTTGCGTTGCCTTTTGGAGTCTTCCCAAGAAAGGCGGGCGAGGATATTTTGAGCAATTTGGGCTTGCTCTTCTTCTGAGGGCGAGGCTTCTGGGTCGATTTCATGGCGCAAAAAGGAGGCAATTTCTGTCACATGGATTTCTTTTTGCGGATCAATGCCACGCAGAAGGGTTCCTTTGGGAAGATCAGTGCCGGCGAGCAAGGCTTGTTTGTAGATGTAGGGAGCGGTGTGGCTCACTTCGGGGTGCTGGAGAATGCGCTGTTGCAACTGTTCGATGGCTTCTTTGCCCCCTTCCACGCCATAGACTGTCACGTGGGGCAGGGAGCCAATGATGGACTTGCGCAGGTTGTCGCGGAAGCCATTCATCAGTGAGGTGGAAACAATCAGGGCCACCACCCCCAGCATCACCCCCCCGATGGAAATCCATGTGATGAAAGAAACAGAGCGGTCTTTTCGCCGCGAGAGCAAATAACGCAAACCGATATAGATTTCATATCGCATAAATCAGGGCCTCATGGAAGAGTTCTTGGGAGGGCACTGCAATGTTCTCCCAGAAAAAGGGTGAAATGGGCTTGTGGGTCAAAAAGCGCGGACACGTTGTGTTGAATGTTCCAAGTCACCTTTGGGGGATTGGATTGTGCTTCTTGGTGAAGTTTCTGTTTCAATGAAAAATTGGATGCAAAGCGGGTCAGAGCAGAAACTCTTTTTTCACAAAGGCGTTGATCTTTTTCTCAAAATCTATGCTACAAACGCTCCTGTTCATCAAGTTATAAAAGGCCGATGGGGATCGATTTTTTGTGTTTACAATTTTGGAACAATCGTTTTATTTCTTATTCTTGGGTCGCACCTGAAATGTGCCGGGCGTTTTGAACCATTTCATCCCCTTTGAAGCAACCTGAGAAACAAATACCCCAATGCCCTGTTTTTATCATCATCCACTGAATCTGCTAGAGGAGGCACGATGCAACACTCTCAAAAACAATTCCTGATGCTCAGCTTGGCTTGGGCTGGAGTCATTTTTGCCACAACAGCCCTCATGGCCGCGCCGGTCAAGATTGGAATGATCACCACGCTTTCCACAGGAGCGGGTTATCTGGGAGAGGAGGTGCGCGACGGGTTCCTGCTGGCCATGGAGCAAGGCGGGGGCAAGCTCGGCGGCATTGAAGTGGAGCTGCTGGTGGAAGACGACAACCGCAAACCCAAAAAAGGCATCGAAATTGCCGAGCGCTTCATTCAAAAAGACAAAGTCCATCTCATCACGGGCATCACCTTCAGCAATGTCCTCAATGCAGTGGTTCCCAAAGTGACGCGCCAAGGGGTGATTTTCATCAGCCCCAACGCCGGCTCCTCCAAATTTGCTGGGCGAGGCTGTGACAAAAATTATTTCAATGCCTCTTGGCAAAACGATGGAATCCCTGAAGCCATGGGGCATTACCTCTCGTCAAAAGGAAAAGACAACATTTATCTCATCTCCGTCAATTACCAAGCGGGCAAAGACATGATCAGTGGATTCAAACGTTTCTATGAAGGAGCGGCGGCGGGCGAGGTCTATGTCAAATTGGGGCAATCCGATTATGCTGCTGAGATTTCCAATTTGCGCGCCGCCCAGCCGCAAGGCGTGTTTTTATTCTTGCCCGGCGGCATGGGAATCCAATTTTTAAAACAATTTGTGCAAGCCGGTCTCCACAAAGAAATGGAAGTGTATGGCCCTGCATGGTCTTTTGATGAGCGAATTTTAGCGGCCATTGGCGATGAGGCTGTGGGGTTTTATAACACCACCCACTGGAACCAAGATTTTGAAAATGAAACCTCGCAACAATTTGTGGAAGCCTACCGCAAAAAATATGGCACATTCCCCACCGTCTTTGCCAGCCAAGGCTATGACACTGCCCGCTTGATTGGCAGCGCCCTCAAAGCCACCGGAGGCGATGTGGAAAACATCGATCGCTTCCGCGAGGCGCTCCGCAAAGCCGATTTTCAATCTGTGCGGGGCAATTTCAAATTTGGAAAAAACCACTACCCTGTGCAAGATTACTTCCTGCGCCAAGTCACCAAAGAAGGCGACCGCCTCACCAACCGGACGGTGGAAAAAGTGTTTTCCAACCATGTGGATGCTTATGCGCAAGATTGTGAAATGTGAGGGAATTTTTTAAGCCGTGCCCACCATGTGGTTATTTTTGGAGCAAGTGCTCAACGGGTTGCAACTGGGAATGATGCTATTCCTCATGGCCGCAGGGCTGACCTTAGTTTTTGGCATCATGAACCTCATCAACTTGGCGCACGGTTCTTTTTATATGATTGGCGCATTTGTGGCCGCCGCTGTGAGCAAAGCCACGGGTAGCTTCTTGCTCGGACTTTTGGCGGCACTCTTGGCCACGGCTGTGGTGGGGATTCTTGTAGAAGTCCTCACCTTGCGCACCCTTTATCATCGCGATCACTTGGATCAAGTTTTGGCCACCTTTGGGCTGATTCTTTTTTTCAACGAAGCCTGCCAAGTCATTTGGGGACGCAGTGCGGTTTTTTATGATGTGCCTCCGTTGCTTGCCAGAACCGTTCAGTTGCTTCCCGATGCCCCCTATCCCGCCTATCGGCTGGCCATCATTGGCGTTGGCCTTGCCGTTGCTTTTTTCCTCTATTTTTTGATCTCCCAAACCAAGCTGGGAATGCTGATTCGGGCTGGTTCCAGCAACCGTGAAATGCTGGGGGCATTGGGGGTCAATGTGCGGTTGCTGTATACCTTCGTTTTTGGCTTGGGGGCGTTGCTAGCCGCTTTAGCAGGGGCAATGGCCGGCCCCATCCTCGCGGTGGAAGCCGGCATGGGGGAGAGCATTTTGATTTTGGTTTTTGTGGTGATCGTCATTGGAGGGATTGGTTCTGTGCAAGGCGCACTGGTGGGTTCGCTGATTGTCGGCTTGGTGGACACATTGGGGCGAGCTTTTTTGCCCACTCTTTTTCGCTGGGTGCTTTCCAATGCCGAGGCCGACACCGTGGGCAGTGCCCTCGCTTCCATTTCCATTTATTTTTTGATGGCCCTTGTTTTGATCTTCCGTCCGAGCGGATTGTTTCGCGCCCATGCCTAACCTCACCCGCAAACATATTGTTCTGCTTGGCTTATTCGTCTTCTTGATGGGCTTGCCCCTCCTCGCCCAATTCTTGGACGAAGCATTCCTGATTTCTTTTTTTCGCCGTTGCCTCATCTATGGCATTGCGGCCATCAGTCTGGATTTGATTTTGGGCTATGGTGGAATGGTCAGCTTGGGGCATGCGGCTTTCTTTGGTTTGGGAACCTATGGGGTGGGGATTCTCGCCTTCCATTATGCCGAAGCAACGCCTTTGTTCCAAGGGCCTTGGGAAATTTTGGGCAGCAACACCGCTTGGGTCGTTTGGCCACTCAGTCTCGCCCTCACCGCCTTGTTTGCCTTGATCATTGGAGCCTTGAGCCTGCGCACCACAGGGGTTTATTTTTTGATGATCACCCTCGCCTTTGCCCAGATGCTTTATTTTTTCTTCATTTCTTTGGAAACCTATGGGGGCGACGATGGCATGAACATGTTTGAGCGCAACACCTTTTTTGCCTTGGACTTGAACGATGATGTCACTTTTTATTATGTCTGTTTGGGCTTTTTGTTGTTGTTTCTCTTCTTTTCCCACCGTTTGATCCACTCACGCTTTGGGCAGGTGCTTGCTGGTTGCAAACAAAATGAACAACGCCTGCGCGCGTTGGGATTTTCCACCTATCACTACAAACTGACTGCCTTCACCCTCTCCGGAGCTGGCGCAGGGTTGGCCGGTGTGTTGATGAGCAACCATTTAGAATTTGTCAGCCCCGATTTGCTCCACTGGACCCAATCCGGCGAAATCCTCATCATGGTTCTCTTGGGCGGAGTTGGAACCTTGTTTGGCTCCATTTTTGGAGCGATTGCCTTTTTGTCCATCGAAGAAATCCTGTCGGCCTACACCGAACACTGGATGCTCTATTTCGGCCCGTTTTTGGTGTTCGTGGTCTTGTTCACCAAACGAGGGCTTTATGGTTTGTTCATCGGAAAAGAAAGCAACCATGACTGAGACCCTGCTAGAAGTGCATCACCTCACAAAAACATTTGGTGCTTTGGCCGCCCTCAATGGCCTCTCGTTGGATTTATACAAAGGCGAGCTGCATGCGGTCATTGGCCCCAATGGCGCCGGCAAAACCACATTGATTGGACAACTTTCTGGAGAAGGGACCCCCGATAGCGGAACCATTTTGTTTCAAGGAACCCCCATCACCCAACACCCCATCCACCAACGGGTTGCGCAAGGAATTGCCCGTTCCTATCAAATCACATCCATTTTTGAAGAAATGACCCCAGAAGACAATGTTGCTTTGGCTGTGCAAGGCCAAGAAGGACACAGTTTCCATTTTTGGAAACCCGCCCAAACCGACCCCCGCTTGCGCAATCCGGCCTTGCACCTTCTCCAGCAAGTGGGCTTGACACAAAGAGCAACCCCCGCAAAAAATTTAGCCCATGGGGAAAAAAGACAAATCGAAATCGCCATGACCCTCGCCACCCGCCCCTTGTTGCTCCTCTTGGATGAACCCCTCGCGGGCATGGGCGCAGAGGAATCGCTCCAGATGGTGGAACTTTTGGCCAAACTCAAAGGACACTACACCATTTTGTTGGTGGAGCATGACATGGATGCGGTTTTCACTTTGGCCGACCGCCTCACTGTCTTGGTGGATGGAAAAACCATTGCCACTGGAACCCCCGAATCCATCCGCACCAATTCAGCCGTGCGCAGTGCTTATTTGGGAAACTGAGGTGCTGTGATGTTGGACGTGCAACGCATCGAAACATTTTATGGTAGCAGCCAAGTTTTATTTGGCATCGACCTCAAAATTGAAGAAGGGCAAGCCATTTCTTTGTTGGGGCGCAACGGAATGGGAAAAACAACCACCGTGCGTTCCATCATGGGGCTGACTCCGCCGCGAAATGGAAAAATCCTGCTGGATGGCCGCGAAATTCAGCAATCCCCTCCCTTTCAGATTGCCCGTTTGGGATTGGGATTGGTTCCAGAAGGTCGTCAAATCTTTCCCAATTTGACAGTCTATGAAAACTTAGTCGCCACTGCCTGCCCGCCCCTCCATCACAAGGCTGCTTGGATGCTGGAGAAAATCTTGGCCTTGTTTCCTGTGTTGCAGGAGCGCCAAAAATATCTGGGCAATCAACTTTCTGGAGGTGAGCAACAGATGCTGGCCATTGGGCGGGCATTGATGACCAATCCGCGTTTGCTCATTTTGGATGAAGCCACCGAGGGGCTGGCTCCGCTGGTTCAAAAAGAAATTTGGCACTGCTTGGCCACTTTGAGAGAAGGCGGGCAGTCGATTTTGGTGATTGACAAGCACATCGAATCCCTCCTCACACTGGCCGATTATCATTATATTTTAGAAAAAGGACGGATGGTGTGGGCTGGCAACTCCCAAACTCTGTCCCACGATGCCAAAATTCGCAACCGCTACTTGGGCGTGTGATCCACGGCAGGATTCATTGTTGAGAATCCACGGCCTCTGGAGGTGTTTCAAAAGACATTCGGCCGAGTTTTCCTGCACGAAAATCTTTTAAAAGCAACTTGGCGGCACGGAGCAAATCCGCCGCACCTCCTGCTTGCAAGCACCCGCGTTGGTGCGCAATGGCCGCCAAGACCGCTTCTGGTGTTTCTGCCTGAAGGGTCAGTTGATAATGGGTGTGTAGCGCATGAGGATAGTGCGCCAGATGGTATTGAATGAGATAGTGGCTTTGGTACACTTCGCCTGCAATCCGATCCTTGATGGCTCCTGTGAGTGCCAGCACCATTCCTGTTTCTGGGCTGGCAAACTTGGGCCACAAGAGACCCGGTGTGTCGAGCAATTCCACATCCTTTCCGAGCTTCACCCATTCCTGCCGCCGCGTGACACCGGGCTGCGGACCGGTTTGAGCGGCGTGCCGTTTGACCAGTTTATTGATGAGGCTCGATTTTCCCACATTGGGGATTCCCACCACCATCAAACGCAACGCAGGAGGGCGGATGCCTTTGTTTTTGAAACGTTGCCATTTCTTTTGCATTAGGGCGCGGGCGGTGGGGAGGATTTGCTGAATCCCTTGATTTTCTTGAACATCCATGACGTGGCACGCTGCCTCTTTGGCTTTGAAATGGCGTTGCCATTGCTGGGTGATGGCCTCATCAGCCAAGCCAGCTTTATTGAGCAACACCATCCGCCTTTTTTGTTGAAAAATCGGCTCAAAGTCTTCATTGATCGAAGTCAATGGAATGCGTGCATCGCGCAATTCCAGCACCACATCCACATGCTTTAAGCGGGCAGACAGCTCTTTTTTTGCCCGAAGCATGTGTCCCGGATACCAGTTGATGGGATTGGTTGTTGATTGGGCGGAGGGCTTGGGAACCATTCACAGGTTATTTTTTGGGAGAAGGCTGAAAGGAGCGTGACACGATGCGTTCGACATATTTCAAGGCTTGCCCCTGATAGCCTTTGTCTTTGCCCACGAGGCTGTCGATTTTTCGTTTTTGCTCCTCACCGGCACGGGTGAAATAGTATTTCATGGACACAGAATGCACCGCACGCATGCGTTTTTTGAGCATGTTGGGGTCGGTGAGCACACCGCCTTCTAAAATTTCGCGGAGCTTTTTAATCTCTTGATGCAAGCCCACTTTCAATAAAACCCGCACCAATCGATGGGTGTTCAAGGCCTGCTTTTGGGGAAGATAGACGCTGGCGAGCTTCAAGAATTTCTCACACTCTTGGGCGCGCAAGGAATACAATTTGGAATCGTCAATGAGCATTTGCGAGAGTTCTCGCTGAAAATGGTATTCAATGTTTTGAAACGGCATTTTTTGCATGGTTTCAGGGGCAAATTGGTTCACTTTGAACTGCTCACGCAGGGCGAGTTCTTTGAGATATTTGGCATGGGCCATCACCCACAAGGCGGGGTCTTTGTTGACCAAACCTTGCAGTGGAGGCTCCCAAAAATAATAAAGGGGGGCCTTTCCCATGAAGTAATCGCGAAAAAAATGCCATTCGTTGACGATCAAATAAATTTCTTTCCAAGGGCGATATTTGCCCCGTGCCGGCACATAATGGCAGTCCAAGTCGGTGGTTTCATGGCCATGGGCCTTCATTTCTAAGGCATCCAAGAGTTTGCGAGTCGATTGCAACAAGGGTTCAAAAAACGCAATCTCCTCATGGAGGGGCAAATTGGCAATCTCCGCTGTGGTCTTCATCGTCGGTCAAATCTGTGATAAGGGTCGGAAAGTGCGTGGGCTTTTCGTGTTGTTGGGAAAAGGATGAACGCTATCAATTTTATTCTGTTTAAACAAGGAGCAATGTTATCAAAATGTTACGCCAGAATTTGCTGGTAAATTCCCCTGAAGCTGTCATATAGGAACACTGTTGCATCCCATTTTGTGCCGATTTTTCTGACTGTATAAGGGGCGGTTATGAACACCAGCTTGCAATCAGACCTGTCGTCTCTCCACACGCATCTGAAACACCACATCCGCTTCATCACCGCCACCAGCTTGTTTGATGGACACGATGCCGCCATCAACATCATGCGCCGCCTCCTCCAAAGAGGTGGTGTGGAAGTGATTCATTTAGGCCACAATCGCAGTGTGGAAGAAATCGTCCATGTCGCCATTCAAGAAGATGCCCAAGCCATTGCCGTGAGTTCCTATCAAGGTGGTCATTTGGAATTTTTCAAATACATGATCGACCTCCTCCAAGAAAAAAAAGCCAGCCACATCAAAGTGTTTGGCGGCGGCGGCGGGGTGATTTTGCCCCATGAAATCTGCGAATTGATGACCTATGGCGTGGCACGGATTTATTCTCCAGACGACAGCAAAGATTTGGGACTAGAGGGCATGATCATGGATATGATCCAGCAAGCCGATTTCAATCCCCTGCCCCCCAGCTACACCCCCGACCTCTCCCGCCTGAACCCCCTCGCTTTTTCTGAATTAGCCCACTGCATCACATGGCTGGAACAAAACATTGAAACCTCCCAAGCCCCCCTCCGCCTCTGCGAACAAAACCCCCATGTTCCTGTGTTGGGAATTACAGGAACAGGCGGGGCAGGAAAATCCTGTTTGACGGATGAAATTTTAAGAAGAATCCTCTTGGAGTTTGCAGACCTCCACATTGCTGTGCTCTCAGTCGATCCTTCAAAGCGCAAAACGGGCGGCGCTTTGCTGGGCGACCGCATCCGCATGAATGCTCTCGAATCTGAGCGGGTTTACATGCGCTCCATCGCCACGCGGCGCGCCAACCGTGCGACTTCGGCCGCTTTGCAAGTGGCCATCAATGTGTTGAGTGCCAGTGGGTTTGATTTGATTTTTTTGGAAACCGCTGGAATCGGGCAAGGCGATTCATTCATCACGGAGTTGGCCGATTTGAGCATTTATGCCATGACCCCCGAATTTGGGGCGGCGACCCAGCTTGAAAAAATCGACATGCTGGATTTTGCCGATTTTATCGTCATCAACAAATTTGACAAACGCGGGGCTGAAGATGCCCTCACTGCAGTGCGCAAGCAGTATCGGCGCAACCACAATGAATTTTCCCTCGCCTCCGAAGCCCTGCCTGTTTTTGGAACCATTGCCAACCAGTTCAATGATGCCGGCATGAATTGGTTTTATTATCACTTGATGAAGAAACTCATTGCGGTGCAGTCACTGAACTGGCAACAAACCATGAAAGCCCCACCGCAGGCCACACAAAGCGCCCCCTTCATTCCTTTGGAACGGGGGGATTATTTGCGCGAGATCACAAAAACCTTGCAACAGTATAAAAAGCAATTTGAAGCACACGCCCACGCCGCCCGTGCCTGCTACCAAACCTATGGCACGCTCCAGCAACTTCAATGCACACTGCCCGCTCCGTTGGAACCCCTCGACCTCGATGAACTTCCGCCAGAAGTCCATGGGGTGGCCAAGCTCTACAATGACCAACTGGAAAAGCTACCGTTGGCCGTGCGGCGGCTCTATCACCAATTTTGTGACGCACGGGAAAAATACCTTCAACCGCAGTATGAATTTCAAATTCGGCAAAAAACCATCCAAATTGCAACCCGCACCGAGACCCTCTCCGGCTTGCGCATTCCCAAAATTGCTGTGCCAAAGCACCACGATTGGGGGAGCGTGATTCAATGGATGGGGCTGGAGAATTTCCCCGGAGCCTTTCCTTACACTGCAGGCGGATTCCCTTTCAAACGGGAATATGAAGACCCCACCCGCATGTTTGCAGGAGAAGGGATTGCTGAGCGCACCAATCAGCGCTTCCATTATCTCTCTAAGGGGCAACCTGCCACGCGCCTCAGCACTGCCTTTGATTCGGTGACGTTGTATGGAAACAACCCCCATGAGCGTCCCGATATTTATGGCAAAGTGGGCAATTCGGGGGTGTCCATTTGCACCATTGACGATGCCAAACGTCTTTATTCAGGGTTTGACCTCGTCCAGCCAAACACTTCGGTGTCTATGACCATCAACGGCCCGGCTCCCATGATTTTGGCGTTTTTTCTCAACACTGCCATCGACCAGCAAGTTGAAGTGCATCTCCGCCAAGAAGGACAGCTGGAAGCCGCCCAGAAAAAAATTGCCGCTCTCTATCAAAAACGCAACCTCCCCCTGCCCAACTACCGTGCTGCGTTGCCGCAAAGCAACGCTGGCTTGGGATTGGCCACTTTGGGCGTTTCAGGGGATCATTTGGTGGCTCCAGAGACCTATCAACAAATCAAACAAGAGGTGCTCCATCAAGTGCGGGGCACGGTGCAGGCTGATATTTTGAAAGAAGACCAAGCCCAGAACACGTGCATTTTTTCAACAGAATTTGCTTTGAAAGTGATGGGGGACATTCAAGAATATTTCACCGCCCACCGTGTGAAAAATTTTTATTCTGTGAGCATTTCGGGCTACCACATTGCAGAAGCAGGGGCCAATCCGATTTCCCAAGTGGCGTTCACGTTGGCCAACGGCTTCACGTTCATTGAATATTACTTGGCACGGGGGCTGGCGATTGATGACTTTGCACACAACCTCAGTTTTTTCTTTAGCAATGGAATGGATGCAGAATATGCAGTCATTGGGCGGGTGGCGCGCAGGATTTGGGCGGTTGCGTTGCGGGAGCTTTATCAGGCCAATGAGCGTTCGCAAAAGTTGAAATACCACATTCAAACATCCGGACGCTCCCTCCATGCACAAGAGATTGATTTTAATGACATCCGCACAACGCTTCAGGCCCTTTATGCGCTTTATGACAACTGCAATTCTTTGCACACCAATGCCTATGATGAGGCCATCACCACCCCTACCGAGGAATCTGTGCGCCGTGCCATGGCGATTCAGTTGATCATCAATCGTGAATTGGGGCTGGCCAAAAACGAAAATTCTCTGCAAGGCAGTTTCATCATAGAAGAATTGACAGAGCTGGTGGAAGAGGCCATTTTGTCAGAATTTCTTCGACTTTCTGACCGCGGCGGCGTGCTGGGGGCGATGGAGACCATGTATCAGCGCAACAAAATTCAGGAAGAGTCGTTGTATTATGAAAGTTTGAAACATTCGGGCAAATTGCCCCTGATTGGCATCAACACGTTCCTCAACCCCCATCCTCCAGAAATAGGAGAATCCTTTGCCCTGAGTCGGTCGACTGACAAAGAAAAACAACTGCAACTGAAATCGCTGGCACAGTTTCACCAGTTCCATGCTCCTGAAAAAGCCAAGGCTCTGGCAGATTTGAAAACGGCTTGCTTGGAGAATAAAAATGTTTTTGAACATTTGATGGAAACGGTCAAAGTTTGCTCGTTGGGGCAAATTTCGCAGGAACTTTACAAGCATGGCGGTCAATATCGCAGAAGCATGTAGTCTGAAACAGCAATGCCCCTTGCCCCCAAATTTGACTCACCTATCCAGAAGAAACCCACCCCGCTCAAGCCGAGACCATCCGCCAAGAAGCAGCGATCTTATTGGCCGCCGGCTTCGATGCCTTCAAAGATCATTTCAACTGAGAAAACTCATGGAAGAAAGTGCTTATAATAAAGAATATCGCATGTACCTTGAATATGCCTTGCAACGCTATCTCATTGAAAAAAAAGGCTATTCTGAATACGATGCCAACATCAAAGTGATGCGCGATTTTGAAGCAGTGGAACAGGAAGCCAAACAAGCCAAGTATCTCTGAGTGTTCAATTTGGGCGCGCCCATTCTTCTAAAAATTGGAGCAGTTTTTGCCGATAGACAGTGCCGTGGCGACTGAAAGTTTGGACGTGTCCCCCCTTTGCAATCGTCCAGAAAAATTTGGGGGCGTGGGCGGCTTCATACAACATTTGCCCATGATAATAAGGAACCACCGGGTCGGCTGTGCCATGAATGATTAAAACAGGCACAGGCGCAAGCTGGCCAATCAATGCCTCTGGGCTGTAAGTGTCACGCACAAAAATCACGGACAAAGGCCATTGCAACGCCCAAGTGAGGGGGAAATCGCCCAGTTTATCTTGTGCAATGCGTTGGTAGGAAGAAAACGCCCCTTCGAGCACCACTGCATCCACACCTTGCTTGGAATGCTGAGCGGCCGCCACCGCCAAGGCCCCACCAAGACTCTGCCCGATGAGAATGAGGGCTGTGCCCTCTGCTTTGAAATTTTCCTGTACATAGTCAATGGCGGCAATGGAGTCATACACCCCGCCATAGAGCTGGGGTGTGCCTTTGGATTGACCAAACCCGCGATAATCGAAGGTGAACACGTGGTATCCATGCCGAGCCAACCAAACCAGCGAGCGGTAATGGCTGGTCATATTTTCAGCATTTCCATGAAATTGCAGAATGGTTCCTTTCACTTTGTGGGAATCTAAGGCAGGGATGAACCAACCGCTCAGCAGGGTTCCATCGGTGCTTGGGAACGCCACTGCTTCAAAAGAAAAATGGTATTGGGTGGGAGTTGAATAGACATGAGGACTGGGATAATAAAACAAGGCATTGCACCCGCTCAATGTTCCCAGAAAGACCATTCCCCCGAAGAACCTCAAAGCCCAATGGAACAGGTGCTTCATGGAATCTGCTTGCTTCTCGGTGATCAAGAGGAAAATGCCTTGTTGCCCCACCTATCGCAATGCGTCCAGATGGAGTGCCAATTTCTGTTCCACACCAAATGGCACGATGCCCCCAGGGTTGGTCAGCTCATCTCCTGTGTTTTGCACAGAAACTTTAGCAGAGGTTCAGTTTTTGGCAAATCAACATGGAAATCTCTTCCTGTGCGCGATTGTCACAATCAATGGTGAGATCGGCATATTGCTGATAAAGACATTGACGCTCCTCATAGAGTGCTTCAAAGGTCTGTCCGGGACTTTGAGCAATGCCGCGCGTTTGCATGTCGATCAAGCGTTTTTGAATCTCTGCCAAAGGGACTTCCAAAAACACCGCCACTCCTGCTTTTTTGAGATGGCGCATGGCCGCCGCGCTATAAACCGCACTCCCTCCTGTGGAAATGACATGCTGCTGGCAGTGCAGATCGAGGAGGACTTGTTCTTCAATCTGGCGCAACGCAAGGTAGCCTTCGGCATCCAAAATGTCTTGCAACGACCGCTTTTCTTGCAACTGAATCAAGACATCGGTGTCGATGAAATCTTTGGCACTTTGTTTGGCCAAAATGACACCAATCGTGCTTTTGCCCGCACCCGGCATCCCAATGAGAATGATATTGGAAAACGGTTTTTGCGCCATAGCTCCTTCCAAAAAATGAGGATTTGCCACAAGTTTTTGTGACTGTGCTGGCCGATATTCGTTCATTTTTCAATCATTTTCACGGTTTTTTCACAACTTTTTTCGTTTGCACCCCAGACGCTTGTTTGAAAATCAGCCAACCCCCATCCAGCGCGCCTTTCCATCCAAGCCCTGTCCTTCCCCTGAAAACAGGCATCCACGCCTGAATTTTGAATAGAAAATCTTTGTCACTTTTGAGAGTCCAGCACAAATGAACAAATTTTCATAAGAAACACAAATTCACACTTGACAACTTCCAGACGATGGCGTTTAAAGCATGAAAAATAAGCAAGGCTCCTTGCTTGTTCCAGCATCTACCCGCTAGATGATTTTCAAAGGTTCACCAAACCAAGGGGAGGAGGAAAATGCTCGATTATGCGCTCATGAACCAGTCCTTGTATGAGGGCAAAGCCGATGTTGTGAAACAAATGACCCAAGAGGGGCTGGCGGCAGGAATCTCGGCCACAGAATTGCTCCAAGAAGGAATGATTGCTGGCATGAATGTTGTGGGGGAAGATTTCAAATGGAATCGACTTTATGTGCCAGAAGTGTTGATGGCAGCCCGTGCCATGAAAGCCGGCATGGCGATTTTGAAACCCCTCCTCTCGGCCCGAACCGATTCCCCTGCGCTGGGGACCTTGGTCATGGGAACCGTCAAAGGCGATTTGCACGACATTGGGAAAAATCTGGTGTGCATGATGGCCGAAAGTGCGGGCTTCACTGTCATCAATATTGGTGTGGACAACCCCGTCGATAAATTCATCGAAGCCGCCCAAGAACACAAAGCAGACATTGTGGGCATGAGTGCCTTGCTGACCACCACGATGGGCTACATGAAAACAGTGATTGCCGCCTTTGCCGAAAATCCCGAACTCGCCCACATCAAAATGTGTGTCGGCGGCGCACCCATCAGTCAAATGTATGCGGATGAAATTGGAGCCGATGGCTTTGCTCCCGATGCCTCCGCAGCAGTGGAGCTTTTTAAAAATCTCTACAACGAAATGCGACAAAATCAACCTCAAGAAATGCTCACGTGACCCCATGGCCTCCTATCAAATTTTATATTGGCAAGAAATCCCCTCCCAAATCAAAGTTATCGAGGACATTGAGGAACACATTGTTCCCCTCGACCCGTGCTTTATGGAATGGATTGACCACACCGCCGCCCAACGGGGCTGTGAAAATGAAGAAGATTATTTGGCCGGTTGGCACTGGGGCGAACGGATGGAAAAAGAAGGCTCCATGGCAGAAGTGGCCGAAGAGGTCAAAAAAGAACTCGAAACCCAATTCACGTTTGAACCCCCTCTTCCCTGAAAAAACCGATGGAACCATACCCCTTCACCGTCATCAGCGATGTCATCAACAATTCTTATGCACGGGCTGCACGCGGCTTCCAAGCAAGGGATGTTGAACAATATCAACACTTGGCCCAAACCCAAGAAAAATGCGGGGCGCACTTTCTCGATGTCAATATCGATGCCACACAAAAGTTGATGGTCTCCTTGCAGGAAATGCTCGATTTTCTGCCTAACTTGATTCCCGCCCTTCAGGAAGCCACCGACCTCCCCCTGTGCTTTGACAACCCTGCCGTGGCCTTCCATGAAAAAGCACTGTCCCTCTACAAACGCACAGAAAACAACAAACCCATCCTCAATTCCATTGCCGCCTCCCGCGAAAATTTAGACCGCTTCATTGAGCTGGTTGCAGAATACGACACCCGTGTCATTGCCATGGCCTCTGAAAAATTTGTAGAAAGCGGCGGCGCGCCCTGCACTTCGGCAACAGATGTCTATCAAACCGCCAAACGCCATGTGGAAATGCTCTGCGAGCGTGCCGGACGCACCCCAGACGACATCATCATTGATCCGGGCTTGGCTCCCATTGCTGCAGACACCTATGGCTTGGTGAACATGGGGCTGGATGCCATGAAACGGATTCGTGCCGATGAAGATTTGGCCGGGGTTCACATTTCCGTTGGCCTGACCAATTTTTCTTTTGGCGTGCCCAAAGCCATTCGTGTCCCCTTGCAACAAGCCTACATCACCCTTTCCCTAGAAGCCGGGCTAGACACCATTTTGGGCAACCCCGAACACGATCTGACCCCCCTCGACCCCCACTCTCAAACTCTGGAAGTGGTGCGCCGCGCCCTTGAAAACGGGCGACCGCAAGGGGAGGAATCCCAAGAAGATGCTGGCTTTCGCCAAGCAGAAACCATCATGGAACTCTACATGGACACAGCCGATGACTTCTAATGCCGAAAAATCCTTCCACCAAGGCAGTTGCTTGTGCCAAGGCGTTTCCTATGAAATCCGTGGGGTTTTGGACAATGTCATCGCCTGCCACTGCATCCAATGCCGCAAAACCAGTGGACATTATCTGGCTGCAACAGCCACCGATCCAGCCGCTCTCACCTTCACCCACCAAGCCTCCCTCACATGGTACGAAAGTACACCCGGACACAAACGGGGATTTTGCAATCGATGTGGGTCGAGTTTGTTTTGGAAAGCCGAAGATCGCAACTACCTCGCAGTATGTGCAGGCACTCTCGACAGTGCCGTCGACATCCAGCTAGACCGCCATATTTATACTGCCAATCAAGGGAGTTATTATAAAATTGAAGACGGTTTGCCCCAGCATGAACAAGGCTTTCAGCGAGTCCTTTCCCCCCAAAGCCACTAGCAGAGGATTTATGGCGGTGCAAATTGAAATCAATCTGGAGAACACTTCTATTGTTGCGGGCGAAACCCTGTTTGATTGTGCTGAGAAAATGGGGGTGCGTGTGCCAACGTCTTGTCGAAAAAATGGCAAGTGCCGTGAGTGCTTGTTGGAAGTGACCGCAGGCATGGAAGCCCTCACGCCACGCACTGCAGAAGAACTTCACCTATCGGGCAAATTCCGCCTTGCTTGCCGCACCAAAGTCCAAGCCTCCAGCGGAAAAATCACCTGCCACACCCTCAAACGAGGAAACATGCGCATCGAAGAAAGCGCGTGCGACCTCCCTGCTTCTTCCCGCCCAATC
The DNA here is from genome assembly GCA_963680785.1 of Diplosoma virens. Classification (NCBI taxonomy): domain Eukaryota; kingdom Metazoa; phylum Chordata; class Ascidiacea; order Aplousobranchia; family Didemnidae; genus Diplosoma; species Diplosoma virens. The sequence goes on from CAVMFT010000210.1 coordinate 3,043,214, forward strand.
CCATGGGACCCTGCAGTCACGCGTCAAGGAAACCGCATTTTTTTGGACGGGGAACCCATTGCGGAGGCAGAGGGGCCGCTGTTGGGGGTGGCTGTGGATTTGGGGACAACAACCGTCGTGTTGCGGGTTCTTGATTTGGAAAGCGGGGAAGTCGTTGCAGGCACTTCATTTGAAAATCCCCAACGTTTTGGCGGAACCGATGTTTTGGCAAGAATCAGCTATGACTTGGCACACAAGGGAAAGTTGCTCCAAAGAACCCTCTTGGGCTATCTCTCGCAGTGCTTGGAAGCATTGCCCCTCAACCCCCGTCATATCTATGAAATGACCCTCGCCGGCAACGCCACCATGCGCGATTTATTTTTTGGGTTGAATGTTGAAAGCATTGGGCAAAAGCCTTATTGCTCCCTCACAGAGCATGAAATGTTGGCAGGCCAGCGAGACACAACGAGCTTGTCCACTTCGGGCAAGAAGCTACGCCTGCCGGTTCATCCAAAAGCCCGAATCTATGGGATGCCCTTGGTGGGATCGCATGTGGGGGCAGACACGGCTGCTTGTTTGTTGGCCATTGATTTAGACCACGAAGCGCAAACCATTGCCTTGATGGACATTGGCACGAACACCGAAATCGTTTGTGGCCACCAGAACAAAATCGAAGTGGCTTCCTGCCCCGCAGGGCCGGCTTTTGAAGGCGGCGTGATTCATTGTGGGATGCCCGGCATCGAAGGCGCCATCGAACGGGTTGCGTTGCAGGAGCAGGGCGGAGTGGAATTTGCAGTGATCGGCCCTCATGCGCCTCTGGGGATTTGTGGCTCCGGCTTGGTCGACACATTGAGTGAACTGTTGCGTTTGGAAAAAATGAATCCTCTGGGACGTTATACGGACGAGGCAGATAAATTTTATCTGGACAAAAAGGCCAATATTTATCTTTCAGAAAATGACATCAGTGAATTGGCACAAGCCAAGGGAGCCAATGTGGCAGGGTTGCAGATTCTCCTCAAGCATTATGGCATCTCTTTTGAGGCGTTGGATGTTTTCTATCTGGCCGGCGGGTTTGCCCGTCACCTCGACTTGGAAGCGGCCAAGCGCATTGGATTGATTCCCAATTTGCCCAACTCTAAATTTAGAAAAATCGGCAATGGCGCCATTGAAGGGGCAACGATTGCCTTGTGTTCCACTTCAAGGCGCAGCGATTTAGAAAAAATGGTCAAACAAATCAATCATGTCGAGCTGGAAACCGATCCCGAATTTTTTGATTTTTTTGTTGAGGGATGTCAATACATGCCTTTTGAAACCCCACAGCTTGCTTGAAGGAGACCATGGAAAAATCCACTTGGCCTTACAGCCTGCCTAAAAAGGCACTGATGAAATGGGTGCGGGAGAATGTGACCTTGCAGTTTTTTGAGGATGAAACAGTGGATGCAAAATTTCGGTTTGTGGGTTCCACCTGTGGGAATATGGGGCATGTGCTTGATTTTGATTTTTCTGTCACCCTTTCCCCTGCAGGGGCGGGGAGAAAAATCGTGGCCAGTTCCTGCCAGCCGGCCAAAGCCGACCGAGGGGCTGGGCAGATGTGTGCGCATCACGCAGATGGAGCCACGTTTCTGGCCAAAGTGGCAGCCCACAATCCGGGCTTGGGGAAATCGCTGGAAGAATGTCTCCATTGGGAACCAGAAATGTTGCCCGCAGGCTGTTTGTGCAGTGCCCAATCGCGCAACCACAAATGGCGCAATGCCTTTCAAACCATTCATTATGCTTTATCATTGCAAGAGGAGGTGGCTCATGGCGCGTTATAAAATCAATGAAGAAAACAAGGAAAGCGAGGCCCTGCTTCCCCCTCATCAACCCGACCGCTCTGGGGTGGGGGTGAATTATGCAGACGAATATCTCAAAAAAATCAACACCAACCTTGAAGATGGAACCCGCATCGTTTGCAAGCGCAGAGGATTGCGGGTCAGTGTCATGGTGGGGGATCAACGCGGCCAAGCCATCCTCAATCGCTTGGAACACGGGCCTGACCCAAAAATCATTTTAAACCAAGCCCTCACCGCCGCCATTCAAGCGGCAGGTGCGACTTTTTTTGTGGAAGAGGGGGTGATGTATCTGGAAAGGGAGGGTTGAGAATTTGCTAAAAAAGCCCCGCACGCTTCATCGTTTCCGCCCTTGTTGCGGCTGTTCTTGATTTTTCTTGTGCCGATAGTCTTCCATGTGGATCACATTTGCCGGTTTTTGGGGGGAAGGCTTGGGCTTTTTGAAGTCGAGGCGCAAGGCAAAAAGGGGCAAGCCGACCCCAATGACGATGCAATAAACATAAAAGCGGTCAATGGGGGCAACCCATGCAGTGAGGGCGGAGGCAATCAAAACCCAAGCAATCAATCGGAACCACATCACAAGCCTTTGCTTTTTTTGGAGAATTTCAGGAGAGCCTACCAATGGCCTTCTGGGATTGCAAACCTTCTTTTGGGCGCATCGGGGAGATTTTCTTTATTTTTCCAATTTCAACACAGCCATGAACGCCTCTTGGGGCACTTCCACAGTGCCAAGACGCTTCATGCGTTTTTTGCCTTCTTTTTGTTTTTCCAATAATTTTCGCTTCCGTGTGATGTCGCCCCCATAGCATTTGGCGGTCACATTTTTTCGCAAAGCCCCTTGCGTCTCTCGTGCAATCACTTTGTTGCCAATGGCCGCTTGAATGGCGACTTCATACATTTGGCGAGGAATGAGGCTTTTGATCTTGGTGACAAGCTCTCGTCCCCGATAATAGGCATTGTTGCGGGAAACAATCAAACAAAGGGCATCAATGGGCTTGCCATTGAGGAGCAAATCCAGCTTCACCAAATCCCCTTTGCGGTAATCAATCAATTCATAATCAAAGGAAGCATAACCGCGAGAAACCGACTTCAAGCGATCATAAAAATTGATCATGATTTCATTGAGGGGAAAGTCATAAACCAGCACAGCACGGTGAGGAGCGGGGTATTCCAACGCCACTTGCGTGCCCCGTTTTTCTTGGCACAATGCCAACAAATGCCCCATGTATTCTGGAGGTGTGAGGATTTTCCCCCGCACAAAGGGTTCTTCCATGAAGTCGATTTCCATCGGATTGGGCAGTTGGGAAGGGCTGTCAATGGACAACACCGTGCCATTTTTCAAATGCACCCGATAAATGACAGTGGGGGCCGTGGCGATGAGGGCGACATCAAACTCTCTCTCCAGTCGCTCTTGGGCGATTTCCATGTGCAGCAAGCCCAAAAAACCACATCGAAATCCGAAGCCCAGTGCGGCAGAGGTTTCTGGTTCATAGGTGATGGAAGCATCGTTGAGCGTGAGCTTATGCAAGGCTTCCTTCAGCTCTTCATACTGCTCGCTGTCCACCGGATAAATGCCACTGAAGACCATGGGCTTGGCTTCAGAATATCCCGGCAAAGCCTCTTGTGCTGGGTTGTCGCTCAACGTGACCGTGTCTCCGATTTTGGTGTGGCCAATGGTTTTGATGGACGCACAGATGAACCCTACTTCTCCGGCCTTCAATGTTTTGCGCTCTTCTTGAAATGGGGTGAAGATGCCCAGCTGGATCACTTCATATTCTTGTTGTGTGACCATGAAGCGGATTTTATCTCCCACACGCACCTGCCCATCCACCACCCGCACCATGATGATGATGCCCACATAGGCATCAAACCATGAATCAAAAATCAAGGCACGCAAAGGGGCAGTGGGGTTTCCAGAAGGGGGCGGCACCCACTGAACAATCTGCTCCAGAATTTCAGCAATGCCCATTTTTTGCTTGGCACTGGCGTGGATAGCAAAATCAGTGGGCAGCCCAATCACTTCCTCAATTTCTTGACAGACGCGCTCTGGCTGGGCGGTGGGGAGGTCGATTTTATTCAAAACCGGCAGGATTTCGAGGTCGTTGGCGAGGGCAAGATAGACGTTGGCCAACGTTTGCGCTTCCACCCCTTGTGCCGCATCGACCACCAACAACGCCCCTTCACAAGCCGCTAAGGAACGAGAGACTTCATAGGTAAAATCCACGTGTCCCGGAGTGTCGATCAAATTCAAAATATATGTTTCGCCATCTTGGGCTTGGTAGTGCAAACGAGCCGATTGGGACTTGATGGTGATGCCGCGCTCTCGCTCAATGTCCATGCTGTCGAGCAACTGATCTTGAGATTCCCGCGTGCTCACCGCGCCGGTGTGTTCCATCAAACGGTCGGCTAGGGTCGATTTGCCATGGTCAATGTGGGCAATGATTGAAAAATTTCGGATGTATTTTTGATCCAATTTGGTTTCTCCAGAAGGTTTCAGCTCAGTGTAAAATGTTTAAGACCCTTTGAAGCCAATGAATTGAACCGTGATTGAGAGGTGATATGCAGGGAAATGTCCTATCTGGGCGCAATCTGCTCAAAGATTATAATTGAAGGGGACGGCACTCACTGGAAAGCACTGCTTTGATGCGCGAGAACACTGCTTCAATCTCTCCCATTCCATTGATTTCTTTAAGGATTCCCTTTTTTTGATAATAGGTCACCAGGGGTTCTGTTTGTTGTTGAAAGGCTTCTAGGCGGTCTTTCACAGTGGCTGCTGTGTCATCTTTGCGATGGGTGAGGGCTTCGCCGGTGACATCGTCTTTGCCGGGCATTTGGGGGGGATTGAAGTCTATGTGGTACACGCGTCCACTAGGAAGATGCACCCGCCGCCCTGTAATTCGTTGCATCAAAAGCGCTGCATCAACGGTCAGATGGACGACTGCATCAATTTTTTGTTGTCGTGCTTTCAGCAATTCATCCAATTTCTCTGCTTGAACATCTGTGCGCGGGAATCCATCCAAAAGATAGCCTTTGGCGCAATCTGGCTCTTGGATGCGCTCTTGGATAATGCCAATCATGATTTCATCGGCCACCAGTTGGCCGGCTTCCATCACCGATTGGGCTTTGCGCCCAATGTCGCTTCCAGCCGCCACAGCTGCGCGCAACATGTCACCTGTTGAGAGCTGAACAATTTGATACTCTTGCACCAATTTTTGAGCCTGAGTGCCCTTGCCGGAGCCGGGTGCTCCTAAAAAAATCAAACGCATCGTTGCTTCCTGAATTGTTTTTTCATGTCATCGTTCCAATGGCTCGATCGCCTCATGCAAATAAGCCGCTCCTTTGCCCTCCAGTCCACCGACCGTTTGGCCTTGGCCATAAATTTTATATTTGTAAATCACCAGCCCTTCCAAGCCCACAGGGCCCCGTGCATGGGTCTTGCTGGTGCTAATGCCCACTTCTGCCCCCAAGCCATAGCGGAAGCCATCGGCAAAGCGGGTTGAAGCATTCCACAGCACAGTGGACGCATCGACTTGATTCAGAAACGCTTCTGCCAGCGTGGCATCCTCTGTGACAATCGCATCGGTGTGCTTGGAGCCATAGCGATTGATGTGTGCCACTGCTTCTTCCAGCGAGGCAACGGTTTTCACGGACAAAATCAGATCAGTGTATTCGGTAGCCCAATCGTCTGGCGTGGATTCTTCAAGGGAGAGGGAAGTTGCGTGGAGTCGTTGTTGAGTTTTTTCACAAACCCGCACTTCCACTTGGGCTTCCTGCAACGTTTGTAAAAGGTGTGTGAGAGTTTCGTTGGAAAAAGCCTCGTGCACCAACAGGGTTTCCATGGCATTGCAGACAGCGGGATACTGAATTTTTGCATCGAGGACAATCGCTTCCGCCATTTTTGCAGGGGCATCTTCATGGAGATAGACATGGCAAATGCCATCGGCATGGGCCAAGACAGGCACTTTGGAATGGGCTTGGATGTGACGCACGAGGCCATAGCCGCCGCGGGGAATGATGAGGTCAATGCAATCACTCATTTCCAACATTTGAGAAACCTCCTCGCGCGTGTTGAGCAAATCCACTGCACCATCAGGGATAAAATCAAAGGAAGCGAGGGCTTCTAAAATGATTTCAGCCAAAATTTGATTGGAATGCCGCGCCTCGCTTCCACCTTTCAAAATCACAGCATTGCCTGATTTTAGAGCCAAAGCAGAAATCTGCACCACCACTTCAGGGCGAGATTCAAAAATCACCAGCAACACTCCAATGGGACAACTGACCCGATAAAGCTCCAAGTTTTCGGCCAGCCGAGTGCCTTTCTCAATCCGTCCCACAGGGTCTGGCAGTTGGGCAACACTTTCCAGATTGAGTGCCATTTGTTCGATTTTTTTTTCATTGAGCACCAACCGTTTGTGCAGGGCGGCAGTGATTTTTCCAGCTTCTTTGAGCTTTTGTGCGGCCATTTGGTCGAATTGGTTGGCCTGCAAAATTCTCTGCTGATTTTGGCGCAGATGCTCCGCCACCGCCTGCAACGCTTGGTTTTTTTGGTCTGTTTTGAGAGTGGCCAAAATCAAGGCAGCTTGGCGTGCTTGCTGAGCTTGTTCTTTCAAGAATTGTGTCATGCAATCTTTTGAGAGGGAGGGGAAAACATGGCCGATGAGCAAGGGCGCGTTATGCAACATCTTCCCAACAGGTTCAAGATAATTCCTCCTTGCCAACCCATTGGCGTGACCCATTTGCAATCCTTTGGACTACCCCAACCCCCACTGTTTTGCAATGTCAAAGGCCACAGGCGGTTTTGTCACTTCACCAGCAAAAAAGGCAGGCATTTTTCTTTGAAAAATCCCCCGCCATGATTTGAATTTGATGCTTTGCGGTTCTTGAGATAATCTCTTGTTTGATGAAACCCCCTCACCCCAAGAAACCGAAGCCCCATCCATCCAAGAAAGGCCGCCATGACCCTCGAAACATTTTATGAGAACCCCTACCAAAAAACATGCGAAGCCACCATCACTGCCCTCGCCAAAAATCATGTGGAGTTAGACCAAACCATCTTCTATCCAGAAGGCGGCGGACAGCCCGGTGATACGGGCGTGTTGGTGTGCGAAGATGGTGTGGAAATTCGCGTGAACAATACCCTCAAAGCTGAAGGCATCATTCAGCACCACACAGCGGTGCTTCCCCCCACCCTGAAGGTTGGCGATAAAGTGACCGGCAAGCTCGATTGGGAACGCAGAAATCGGCACATGCGCTACCACACCAGCTTGCATCTTTTGTGTGCAGTGATTCCCCATCCCGTGACTGGGGGTTCTATCAGTGAACAAAAAGCGCGGCTCGATTTTGACATGCCAGAACCCATTGACAAAGGGGCCGTGACAGCAGCCCTCAATCAACTCATTGAAGCCAACCATGCCATTGAAACACGCTGGATCACAGACCAAGAGATGGCAGCGAATCAAGCACTCGTGCGCACCATGTCGGTGCAACCGCCCATGGGGCAAGGAAAAGTGCGGCTGGTGCACATCAAAGGCGTAGATTTGCAACCCTGTGGAGGAACGCATCTCGCTTCCACCCAAGAAATTGGCAAAATTCGCTTGGGAAAAGTGGAGAAAAAAGGAAAGCAAAACCGGCGCGTGACCCTTCTCTTTGATGAATGAGCCGCCCTTTTGAGAATCCCCATGAAAATGAAAGCCACCACCCAACTGCGAATGAAACCGCCTCGTTGCGCCAACTAGACAGTGCTTGCAACGGGTGCTATTGTTTGGATTGATTGAGCCGCCACTGCTTCCAAAAAACCACTTCTCAAGGTGTGTGCCATGAACGTGCGTTGCTTCCGTTTGTTTGTGTTTCTTTTGATGATGCTCCCATTTCCCCCGCCCATGGCTGTGGCACAAAATGCCGCGCTGGTGCAAGCAGAGCGGTCTTTTTATAGGGGACACTATCAAGAAGCCCTTGCAGCCTACCAAGAGGTGCAAGGAGCAGACCGCGTGGCCGCCCTCGTGGGAGCCAGCCGCACTTGGGCGATGTTGGGCGACTATGAAACTGCAGAAAATCACTGCCGCCAAGCACTCAAAGCCTTTCCGAACAATGGACGGATTGCCACAGAATTGGCAGAACTCTGGGTCATGCAAGGAAAATCACGCCAAGCCTTAGACATCTTAAAAACCACGGTGGAAAGTCCGAACCCTTCCATTCGTAGCTTTGTGCAATATGGCAAACTCCTCAAAATGCACGGACAACGAGAAGAGGCGATTTTCTATTTTGAAAAGGCCATAGACCAATACAACGAGGGGTTGGTTTTTGAAAGCGAAGCCCTCGCCATGGTGGCGGTGGCGGCTTGGCAGCTGGAAGCGTTTCAAGATGCCAATCGTTTGTTCCGCGAAGCCATCCGTGTGCAACCCCGCAATCTGGAAGCACAAGTGCTTTGGGGGGATTTGTTTCTGGCAAAATACAATGAAAATGAAGCACAAACCTCTTATCGCCTCATCCTTGAAAAAAACCGCCGCTATGTGCCTGCCTTGGTGGGCATGGGCAAAATCTTGCCCGGCGCGGCGGCCAAGAATGCCCTAGATGCAGCATTGGCCATCAATCCAGCTTCCTTGCCGGCTTTGGAAACACTGGCCACCATTGAGATTGAAGACGAGCGTTATGACAAAGCAGAAAGCCACTTGCAGAAAATGCTGGCCATCAACCCCGAATCCCTAGCCGCCCAAACCTTGCTGGCAGCCATTGCGCAGTTGAAAGACGATTTTTCCACCTATGAAACCCTCCGCCAGTCTGTGGCGCAACTCCGCCCAGACGACGGCACATTTTATGAGAAAATTGCAGAAATTTTGGGGCGCAAATATCGCTTCAAAGAGGCTGTGGAGCTGGCACAAACGGCCATTGAAACCGATCCTAACCTGTGGAACGCTTACACCATTTTGGGAACCAATCTGTTGCGCTTGGGAAAAGAAACAGAAGGGCGGCGCTATTTGGAAAAAAGTTTTGAAAAAGACCCCTTCAATGTGTTGACCAAAAATATGTTGGCTGTGCTCGATGTGCTGGATGGCTTTGAAACCTTGCAAACCGAGCATTTCATCGTCCGCATGCACCAAAGCGATGCCGCTGTTCTGTGGCCACACCTCCAGCCGTTTCTGGAAGAAATGTGGAACACCCTCACTGCAAAATATCAATTCACGCCCCAAAGCCCCATTCTCTTGGAAATCTTCCACAACAATGAAGATTTTGCGGCACGGACGATTGGGTTGCCCAATATTGGGCCGCTGATTGGGGTTTGTTTTGGCAACGTCATCACCATGACCTCCCCCATCACCCTGCAACCCGCAGGGTTTGCCAACTGGAAAGAAATCATTTGGCACGAATTTGTCCATGTCATCACCTTGCAAATGACCCACAACCGCATCCCACGCTGGCTTTCGGAAGGCATTTCGGTTTTTGAAGAACACCAAGGCCGCCCGGAGTGGGGGCGGAAGCAAAATCTTGATCTCGTCCGTGCGGTTCAAGAAGACCACTTCTTGCCTTTGGCGCAACTGAATGAGGGGTTTTCCAAAGCAACATCTGCAGAAGCCTTGAATTTTGCTTATTATCAATCGTCTTTGCTGGTGCAGTACATGGTGGAACGCTATGGCTTCCAACGACTGCTGACCTTGCTGGAAGAATATCAAACCTATCAGCCCATGAACACAATCATTCAAACGGTGTTTGGGCAAACACTGGGGGAGTTTGAAGCAGGATTTCACACTTGGACTGAAAAGAAAGCCCAGCAAATCAATATTTATGTGCATCAAGAAGACCCCAATGACCAACGAGAAGGCCACGGCCATGGCGTGCAACGCAATGCCCTGACTTCAGCCGACCCGCGCCTGAACCCCGACCGTTTGATGGAAACCATGCGAGCGCGCATCCAAGAGCAACCGCGCGATTTCATGGCGCATTTTCAACTGGGAATGCTCCTGTATCGCAGTGGAAAAGACAACGAGGCCATCCCCCCTCTCAAAACAGCACAAAAGCTCCTCCCAAGCTACGGAGGCACGCCCAATCCTTATCAAATTTTGGCAGAGATTTATCAAAAACAAGGCAAAGAAAAGGAGCGGATTGCTGAACTAGAAAAATGGGTGGCGGTGCAACAACACGCCTTCCGTGCGGCTTATCAACTGGCACAAGCCAAAATAAAGCGCAACAATCCCAAAAAAGCCCTCTACTATCTGCAACGCACGCTGGACGTGAACCCTTATCATGTCGAGACCCACAAAGACCTTGCCACAATCTCTCTCAAACAAGGCAACTACCCCCAAGCCATTCGTCAATATAAAATTTTGGTGGCTTTGGAGAACACCGACCCAGCCAAAGCAAAAACCGATTTGGCCGATGCCTATTTGCGTGGAGGCAAGAAAAAAGAAGCGAAACAAACTGCCTTGGATGCCTTGGAAATTGCCCCCACCTATGAGCGGGCGCAAACCATCCTTCTGGATTCTCTGGAACCTTGAATTTCTCAATGAGGCGCAGGATGCAACATGTTTGGCAACGTTTGTTCTGGGTTGGGAACCTCTTGTTCTTCCTTGCGCCTGCGGCTTTGGGAGAATCGCTGGGGGCGAATCCAACAGAAACCGCTGTGGCGGGCAGGCTGGGGGAGTCAGAATTTGTTTGGATTCGGGGAAAATATGAAAATTATCCCGGCGGTTTGTGGTCGGGGCCGGGCTGGGGGCGAAGTTGGTGGGAAACCGATTTTGACGATGCCGACCAAAATCTCCTGCGCGGTGTCAGGCGATACACCAGCCTCGACACCACAAGTCAAAGTTTTAAAGTTTTGACCTTGACCGACCCCGAGCTGTTTCAATATCCCTTTGTTTATATCAACATGAAACGGATTCCGCTCTATTCAGGCTATGGCCCCAACTTCACTCCAGACGAGGCCAAAGCCCTGCGGGAATACATGTTGCGCGGAGGATTTGTCATGCTCGATGATTTTTGGGGGCAACCCCATTGGAATGATTTTTTGGGCGAATTGAACAAGATTTTTCCCGACCGTCCTCTGCAACGCCTCAACATGGAACACCCCATTTTTCATGTTTTTTTTGACATTGAAGAAATCACACAAATTCCGGGACGAGGGGTCACTTGGAATGTGGGAGCCGGTTTTATTTTGGACAACCCCAACTATCCCACAACCGTTCATGGAATTTTTGACGACGACAACCGCCTGATGCTTTTGGTCAACTTCAACACCGACTTGGGCGATGGATGGGAACACACCTTTGACCCCATCTACCCCACACGCTATTGCAACGAAGCCTACAAACTCGGCATCAATTACATCATCTATGCCCTCAGCCACTGAAAGGGACCTCATGCGTTTTTATTGCTTGCTCCTCCTTTGTGCCTTGCCCCTGTGGGCGGTTGCCCAAACCCCCACAAAGCCCATCGAAACCACCAGCGATGCCTTCACCTTCATCCGCATCAAATACGACAACTCCGGCAGTTGGGGCGATGAAAATTCGTGGGGCGGATGGTCGAGCTGGTCTGTCGACTATCCTGATGCAGATTTCAATTTTTTGCGTGGCGTGACCCGCCTGACCAACATTCACATCAATGCCGAACCGGCGGTTTTGCGCTTGGATGACGACCGCATCTTTGAATACCCCTTCCTGTACATGCTAGAAATGGGACGCGGCGGCGGGCCGAATTTCAATGAAAAAGAAATCCAAAACCTCAGAGAGTATCTTCTCAGAGGCGGGTTTGTGTTTGTCGATGATTTTTGGGGCACGTGGGAGTGGGACAATTTTTATAAAGCCTTTGCCCGCGTCTTTCCCGACCGCCCGGTGGTCGAGCTGGATAAAAATCACCCCATTTTTCATTCCTTCTATGACATTGACGGCCCCCAGATGATTCCCGCCATCAGCCGCAGCTACTACAATTATCCTGAACAAGATGTTGAAGTGGCCATCAATCGCGCCATTCTGGATGACGATGGACGCGTGATGGTTTTGATCAACTGGAATTCGGATATTGGAGACGGCTGGGAACACACCTATCACCCCTCCTATCCCACAAAATATGCCAACTTGGCCTACCAACTGGGCATCAATTATTTGATTTATGCCATGACTCACTGAAAAGGACCCCATGCAAGAAACCCCCACAGCCCCCCTCCAAACCTCAGACGATGCAACCTTAGTCGCTCGCATGAAGGAAGGGCGCGAAAAAATGATTCGGGAATTGAAGAAAATCATTGTTGGGCAAGACGCAGTCATTGAAGAGGTGCTGATTGCACTGTTTGCTGGGGGGCATTGCCTCATCACAGGGGTGCCGGGTTTGGCCAAGACCCTTCTGATCAAAACCATCTCAGAGATTCTGCACCTGCAATTCAGCCGCATCCAGTTCACCCCCGACCTCATGCCTGCCGATGTGGTGGGAACCGAAGTGGTGGAAGAAAATCTGGCCACCGGCCAACGGACATTGAAATTTGTCAAAGGCCCTATTTTTGCCAATATCCTGCTGGCAGATGAAATCAATCGCACCCCGCCCAAGACCCAATCTTCCTTGCTTGAAGCCATGGAAGAAAAACAAGTCACTGCCGCAGGAACAACCTATGCGCTGGATGCGCCTTTCTTTGTCTTGGCCACCCAAAACCCCATTGAGCTAGAAGGAACCTACCCCTTGCCCGAGGCACAGCTGGATCGATTCATGTTCAAAATCGTCATTGATTATTTGCAGGAAGACGAGGAAGTGCAAGTGGTCAACAACACCACACAACTCCTCAATGTGCAGGTGGAGAATTTGCTGACGGGGCAGGACATTCTGGATTTTCAAAAAATTGCCCGCCAAGTGCCTGCCGCCGAGGCGGTCACACGCTATGCGGTGCGTTTGGTCACTGCAAGCCGACCCAACAACCCCCATGCCTTTGATTTTGTGAAAGATTGGGTGAGCTGGGGGGCAGGATTGCGGGCTTCGCAAAATCTGATTCTAGGTGGAAAAGTCCGTGCTTTGCTTCAGGGGCGCTTCAATGTTTCATTCAATGACATCCGTGCCATGGCACACCCGGTGTTGCGCCATCGGATTCTTTTGAACTTTCATGCCGAGGCAGAACGGATTGACACGGCCCATGTGATCGATCGGCTCCTTGCGGCAGTTCCTGAACCCACTTCCCAGTTGTAGCATGGCAGAAACAGTGCGGCAGGCAGACCAGCGGCCTGGGGCTTCTCGCTTTCTCAATCCCACGGTGTTGGCGAGCATCTCCAATTTGGAGCTTCGAGCAAAAGCGGTGGTGGAGGGGTTTTTGAATGGATTGCACAAAAGCCCCTATCGTGGGTTCAGTGTGGAATTCACCGATTATCGCCCCTATCACCGCGGCGATGACATTCGGCACATCGACTGGAAACTTTATGCAAGGTCAGACAAGCATTACATCAAACAATATGAAGATGAAACCAATCTGTGCTGTCACCTCCTTGTGGATTGCAGTGCGTCCATGGGCTATCAGTCCCATGCGGTCAGCAAGTTGGAATTTGCAAAAACTTTGGCCTCGGCACTGGCGTATTTTATGATGGGGCAACGGGATGCCGTGGGGTTGCTCACCTTTGATGAAACCATCCAAGAGCATTTGCCGGCGCGCTACCGAAAAGCGCATTTGATGCAAATTTTAAGCACCCTCGCTCAAGTGAAATTGGGAGAAAAAACCAACCTCATGCGCCCCATTTCAGATTTAGCCTTCAGCTTGAATCGCAAAAGTTTGCTCATCCTCATTAGCGATTTGCTCGATGAAGAAGATTCCATGGTGCGCTCGCTCAAGCATCTGCGTTTCAAGGGGAACGATGTCATTGTATTCCATGTCCTCGACCCGGCAGAACTCACCTTTCCCTTTGAACAGATTGCAGAATTTGAAGATTTGGAAAGCCACGAACGCCTCGCCACTGTTCCCAGAGCCATCCGTGAAACCTACTTGGCGGAGCTGGAAAAATTTTGTGCCTTGTGCCGCAGGCAATGTCAAATTCATGGCATCGACTACCAGCGGCTCAACACAGCAGAGCCACTCGATGTCGCCCTTTCGTCTTATCTCACCAAACGCGCTAAAAGTTTTTAGGCCGTGCTTATGTCTTTTTTATCGCCCTGGTTGTTGCTGGGAATGTTGGGTGTGGGGATTCCTCTGGCCATCCATCTCATCCGCAAAAGAAAAGCGAACAAGGTGGTTTTCAGCACCCTGCGTTTTTTAAGAAAAACGCCCAAAAAAATGATTTTCTTCCAAGAGGTGCAACAGTGGCTCCTTTTGGCAGTGCGCACCCTCATTTTTATTTTGTTGGCCCTTGCCTTTGCACGCCCCTTTTTTGGCAAGCTCCCAGAGTCTATCGGGCTTTCCCCCCAATCGGTGGTCATCCTCCTCGACACCTCCATGAGCATGCACTATGCCGATCATTTCGAGCAAGCCAAAGCGGAGGCGGCCAACATTTTGCGCTCTCTCCAACCCGGAGACGAAGCCGCCCTCGTGACTTTTTCCGACAGCACCCAGCGTTTCAAGAGTTTGACCCGCGACCTCGATGACTTGGAACGCACCCTCGCCCGCTTGGAAGCCCCCAGCCATCGCACCACCCACTACCTTCCCGCCCTGCGCTTTGCCGATCAAATCCTCCGCTCTGCACGCTATCCCGAACGCACGGTTTATTTGGTTTCCGATTTCCAAAGCCATGGCCTTGAGAATGTGAACGAGCGTTGGCAGCTCAGCCGCGGTGTGGAACTCAAAACGGCCAAAGTGGGGCAAGAAGCCACCACCAATCTGGCGGTGACGGATGTTAAATCCCCCACCCAAGTGCTTCCCCATCAAGAAGACTATACTGTGCTAGGACGCATCCGCAGCTTGGGCAGTCGTCATGTGTCCCGCGCTCAAGTTTCTCTGGAAATCAATGGCGCGGTGGTCGAGACGCGCGAGGTCGACTTGAGCGATAAATCTGAAGCGATTGTGGCGTTTCAAGTTCCATTTGACGCACAGCAGGGCGCTTTTGGTTCCATCAGTGTGGAGGATGCAGTGTTTCCGGCGGACAACACCTTTCATTTCACCGTCAATGTGCCGGCTCCTGTGAAAATTCTGGCCATCAATGGCGAGCCTTCAACAAATTGGTATGACGATGAAAGTCATTGGTTTCGGTTGGCTTTGGGGCAGGACAGCGATTCTTCCTTTCAGTTGGAAATCAGGGAACCGTCTCAACTCGACCCCCCCGCTTTTGATGCCTATCAAATCATTGCCCTGCTCAATGTCGGTTCCCTCCCCTTGCCCCAAAGGAATGCCTTGCAATCTTATGTGCAACGGGGTGGGGCAGTGCTTTTTGCTTTGGGCGACCAGATCAATGCAGAAGGATTCAACCGCCTCTTTGAAGGGCTTTTGCCTGCTTTTTTGAAGCGCGCCCACGCCCATGATTCAGATTCTCTTGTGCTGGCCGACACCCATCCGCGCCACCCGATTTTTCAATTCCTCCAAGCCACAGACACGCCAGATTTCAGCACGGCCACATTTTCTGGATATTGGGAAGTCGTGCCGCGGGAAGGCAGTGAAATCCTGATGCGGTTTGACAATGGCAGTCCGGCCTTCATCGAAAAAGCGATTGGAGGCGGAAACGCCATGCTCTTTGCTTCTTCCCTCGATGCAGAATGGAACAACTTGCCGTTGCAAGTGATGTATCTGCCCCTCCTCCACGAAACCATGCGCTACTTGGCCGAAGATGAGGAAAAACAATCTTTTTATGAAGTGGGAGAATCGGTGGCCCTGCGCCTTCCTCCCCGAACGTTGGTGCATGTGGTCGAACCACAAGGGGAAAAAACAGAACTGACCCCGCAGGCCGGCGAGCGCCATTTTTACAACAAAACAGAGCATCCGGGTTTGTATCGCCTCGAAGGCAACACCTTTCGGGAGCATTTTGCAGTCAATGTTGCCGCAGAAGAATCCAATTTGCTCACCATGTCCCCCCAAGCACTGCAAGAACGGGTCAGCAATCCTGAAACTCAAACCTCCACACCCCTTGCGCTTCAAGCGACATTTTACCAACAGCAACTGGAAAAATCACAAAACGTTTGGTGGTGGATTTTGTTGCTTGTTTTTGTGTTGGGCGTGGCAGAATCTTTTTTGGCAAACCGCACCTACCGCTAATCTTCCAACCCAAGGGGAACCATGTCGTCTTCAATCACCACACTCCATGAAAAAATTCAAAAATTCCAACAGCGCCGAAAGCAAATTTTTTGGGTGCGTCAAGGGTGCTTTGCTGGGGCAGGCGTGGTGGTTTGGTTTTTCCTGCTGGCACTGGTGGAAATGTACGCGCGCTTCACCGTAGTGGGGCATTCGGTGCTGTGGGTGTTGTTCATCGGAGGTTCGTTTTTTTGGAGTGGGTTGCAGTTGCGGGTGTTGTGGAAACTCGACCAAGACCAGCAACGACTCGCCCACTACATGGAAGAGCATCTGCCCGACCTAGAGCAACGCCTTCTGACCTCCATTGAGTTTGAGAAAAAAGAACCCTCCGGTGCTTCAGCTCATTTGGTGGAAAAATTGTGGGAAGACGCACAAGCGCACCTCGAAACACAAAATGTGCAGGCCGTGACCCCCCGTCAAAAAATCTGGCCTGCCGCCAGTGGAGCGATTTTGGGGGTGGTGATCTTATTGGGGGCTTGGGGGAGTTCGTTGGATTTTTCTCGTGCCAGTGGGCACATCCTTTGGCCTTGGGGAGCCGATGCGGTGGCCTCGTTGCCGCCAACCCTCACGGTTGCACCGGGAGATTTGCGCATGCAGCGCGGCAAAAACCTCACCCTTCTTGCCACAGTGGAAAACACCACTCCAGAAGCCGTGAAGCTCTATCTGCAAACAGACCGAGTCCACTGGGACGAAGTGCCCATGTTGCAAGAGGGTGAAAGTTCCAGCTATGCCTACTATCTGGCTGCCGTGGAGGAAGATTTCACCTATTATGTCGATATGGGCGAAAAGCGCTCGCGGCAATACCAAATCACCGTCTTTGAAATGCCCCGCATTGAGCGCTTGCAAGTGCTTTATGAATACCCCCCGCACACGGGCATGGAGCCATTCCTTGAAGAAAATGTCGGGGACATTGTTGCCCCAGAAGGCACAGAAATCACCCTGCATGTGAGTTCCAATAAACCCCTCAACCAAGCCTCGCTCACCTTTGAAGATGGAACTCTCCTTGAAATGACTCCTGCAGAAAACCACGCAACCGTCCGCTTCAAGGTGACAAAAAACAACCGCTATACCCTCAAAATCCTCGACAACGAACAACTGGAAAATGAAAATCCCCCTGAATATTTTGTGCAAGCCATTGCAGACACGGCTCCAGAACTGGACTTGGTGTTGCCGGGAAAAGACCGCAAAGTGACCGCACTGGAAGAAGTGAGCATCGTGGCTACCGCCAAAGATGATTATGGCTTGGAGCAGTTTGTGCTGCATTACAACTTGCCCGGCCACGCGGAACAAACCATTCCCCTGCTGACAGCCCCCAAGCAAGAACAAAATTTGGTGGAAGAAGGGCGAGCGTTGATCTATTTGGAAGACCTTCAGGTGCAACCCGGCCAATTCATCACCTATTACCTCTCAGCCAAAGACAACAACGCCCTCCCCGCCCCTTCTGAAGTGTTTTCAGACATTTATTTTCTGGAAGTGATCTCCACAAAAGAAGAATTCCTGCGTGCCTCTGGCGGCCAAATGGGCGGAGGCGGGGGTGGCGGAGGGATGGGCGGCGGACGCAACCAGCAACCCAGCGCCCTTGCCGAAAACCAAAAAAAGATCATCGCGGCCACTTGGAAATTGCTCCATCAAGAAAAAGACACAGAAAAACAATCCCTTGCCGAAGACATCAAAATCGTTGCACGTTCCCAAAGGGAGGTACTCCAACGGGCAGAAATGTCTTTTCGGCGCTTGGCCGAGCGATTTTCTTTCTCCGATGAAACCTATGACAAAGCCGTCAATTACATGAAAGAAGCCCTCGCTCACATGGAAGCCGCGGCAGAGCAGTTGGAGCAAGCCGCCCTGAAAAACGCCTTAGTGCCGGAACAAGCCGCCCTGCAATCCATTTTGCAAGCCGATGCTTTGAGCAAACAAACCCGCCTCCAAACCGCACGCAATCAAGGCCAAGCCGGTCAAGGGGAACGGGCGCAACAAGAACGAGAAGATTTGCGAGAATTGTTTGAAATGGAAATGGGGCGGCTCGAAAGCCGCTATGAATTGCCCCAGCGCCGCGCGGCTTCAACCCCCCAAGCCCAAGCAGAAGAAGATTTTCTGTCCCAGCTCAAAGAACTCGCTCGCCGCCAAGAAAGAACAAACCGTGCCCAAAACGATTTAGCCCGCCGCCAAAACCAGATGAGCGAAGAGGAGGTCAAACGCCAGCTAGAGCAGCTCCGCCGCGAGCAAGAAGAACTGAGCCAGCAAGCCCAAAATTTGGCCGAACAAGCCTCGCGCCTCAACTCCGCAAGTCGGGGGCGTTCAGGGGGTCAGGCTCGCCAGCAACAGTTGAATCAAGCCTCTGAGCAAATGCAAGAAGCCGCCCGCAGTTTGTTGCGGCAAAACCTCCAGACAGCAGAAACTCAAAGCCGTCAAGCCCTTGAAAAGCTTCGCAAGCAAGAAAATTCCATGAACCAAAATCGGAGCAACCCCACTGCAAATTTGGTGGATGCCCTCAATCAAAAAGCCCTTGAGTTGAACGAACAAGAAAAACAAATCCAGCAAAGCCTTGCCCACCTCCCCAATTTTCCGCAAGGGGCTTTTGCCCCTTCAGAGTCGGTTCAAAACCAAGAGCAAGGCGCACAAAATGACGAGACAGGGCAAAACCCAGCGGCCGAGCAAGAGGCGCTTCCCCAAGAAATCCAAGAGCTGGTGGAGCAAAAAGAAAAACTGCAGAGGAACTTGAAAGAGACAGAAAAAGTTTTGCGTGCCGTCATTGCGCGCGGCGAGGAAGAAGAACCACAAATCACCATGCGCGCCATGGATGCCCTGCGTTCCCTCAAATCACGCCGCATTGAAGAGCAAATTGTGGAGACGCAATATTTGCTCCAAGAAGGGCAAGTCGATGCCTCCAAAGAGCGGGAAAAAGAAATTGCCCAGCACATCGACCAATTCAGCACCCGCCTGCAAAACATTGGGAGCCATTCAGCCCATTCACGAGACGAGCAACTGCAACAAGCCGCTTCCACTGCACAGAATCTGCAACAGGAATTGGCGAATCTGCAAAGACAAGTCGAAGCCCTCAAGCAACAAAATCAGCAACAACAGCAAACCCTCTCCCAACTCCAGCGCGGTTCCAACCCCACCCAACCGGGACAAAATCAGCCCGCTCAAAATGGAGCGCAAAATCAACCCGGCCAAAGTGGACAACCCGCTCAAAATGGATTGCAAAACCAGCCCGGCCAAAGCGGACAACTCGCTCAAAATGGACTGCAAAATCTGGCACAGCAATCTCAATCAGGGCAACGGGGGAACAGTCGGATGGGGCTTGGGAGCGGGGGGAGTCTTTCGCGGATGCGAGACGATTTGCGGCGGATTCAACGCTATGCGCGGGGGTTGATTGAACCTTGGGCGTTGGGCGAACGCTGGGCGGTGGACGCGCGTTCGGTGCATCGGGAATTGCGCCAAAAAGAGATTGAAGATTTTCTTGCGCAACCCGACCTCTGGAAACGCTTGGAAAAGCCCCTTGAGGAAATTCAAGCAAAATTGCGGGCGCAAACGGAACTCAACCAAGTGAAGAAAAAACTCTTCACCACGCCACAAGAGGACATTCCGCCCACCTACCAAGATTTGGTGGAAAACTACTACCGCGCCCTGTCGCAAGAAAATCAAGGGAGGGTTCTGCGCCAATGACAGGATTTTTAGAATTTTTATTGGGACACCCACTTTCCCAACTGCAAGCGGGGGCGTTTTCCTTTGGGATGCCCCACAGCCTATGGTTTCTGCTGGTGGGCGGGTTGCTCATTGTGGGGGGGGCGTGGCTGGCTTATCTGCGCACCACCGCTGTGGTTTCTCCATGGATGAAGGCTTGGCTCGTGGGCAACCGAGCACTGATTTTGCTGGTGTTGCTCTTTTGTTTGTTGCGCCCGCAGCTCATCACGTCCAACATCATTCCGCAGGAAAGCACCCTTGCGATTGTGGCGGATAATTCCCGAAGCATGACGATTCCTGATATGGGGGGCGGGCAAACGCGGGGGGAATTTGTCGCTGGCCTGCTCCAACCAGATGGGGATTGGATGGAAGATTTGCAAGAAAACTTCCGCATCCGCACCTTTGGTTTCGACCAACAAACTCAAAGGATTGCAGGGGCGCAAGACCTCACTTTTGAGGGCACAAGAACTTTCTTGGCACAAGGCTTGGAGCATGTGGCAGAAGCACTCAAAGGTTTTCCGGTGTCTGGTGTGGTGTTGCTCAGCGATGGCGGGGACAATGGTTTGCAAGACCCTCTGCGCAGTGCCAACATTCTGAAATCAAAGAATATTCCTGTTTTCAGTGTGGGAATTGGTGAGGAAACGATCCAGAAAGATTTGGAAATCTCCCGAATCAGCACCGTCAAAACCGTGATGGAAGGGGCGATTTTTGATGTCCATGTCATGGTGCGCAACGAAGGCTATGGCGGGCGTGAAGTGGAATTGCTGGTGGAGGAAAACGATGCAGTGGTGGCCGCGAAAACCATTGAGCTGGGAAAAAGCGGCACGGTGGGGCGCTACACCCTGCCCTTGAGTCCGGCGCGGCAAGGGGCGCTGGTGTATCGGTTGCGGATTCCGGTGCAAGCGGGGGAGCGCATCACCGAGAACAACCAACGCCTTTTTTTGATCAACAATCAACAACGCCAAGCAAATATTTTATATGTGGAAGGCCACCCGCGCCATGAATACAAATTCATCCAGCGCGCTCTCAAAGGGGATCCAACCTTGCGCCTTGCCACTTATTTGCAAACCGGCCCGCGTAAATTCCTCCGCCAAGGCATCCAATCCCCTCAAGAACTCGCAGGAGGATTTCCCCAAACCAAAGAGGAATTGTATGAATACGAAGCCTTGATTTTGGGCGACATTTCACGCTCTTTTTTCAGCATGGAGCAGTTGGTGTTGATTCAAGAATTTGTGGCGGAGCGGGGCGGCGGGTTTCTCATGTTGGGCGGTTCCACAGCGTTTGAAGAAAATTTTATCAACACACCCATTGCCGACATTTTGCCCATCACACAAATCCCTGAAACCCGCCTGCCTTCAGAGCTGCGCGGCGGCACACGCAAGGGGCAACATCCCACCGGAGAAAAATTCATCCTCAGCCTCACGAACGCCGGGGCAGAATCGCCTTTGTTGCGATTGGGGCAGGAGGAGTTCAACCAAGAATTGTGGGCGAAAATGCCTGAACTGCAAGGCATCAATGTGAGCGGAGCGGTCAAACCGGGAGCAACGGTGCTTGCAACCCATCCCACCCTGCACTATGAGGGCCGACCTCTGCCAGTCATTGCTTATGAACGCTATGGTCGGGGGCGCACCATGGCGATCATGACCGCCAGCACATGGCGCTGGCAGATGCTCCTGCCCCATGAAGATTTGTCCCATGAAAGAATCTGGCGGCAAATTGCCCGTTGGCTAGCTGTGGAGTCGCCCCCGCGCTTCCAGTTGTTGCTCGATCAAGAGAGCTACAGTGCCGGTGATGCCGTGACGGTGCAAGCGCGTGTTTTTGACAAAACCTACCAGCCTGTTGATGATGCCACCGTATGGCTCAAAATCACGCAACCGAACGGAACCCTCCAAGACATTCCCTTGAAATGGAACATTGCAGAGGCAGGCATTTATCAGGGCACATTTCTCGTGGAACAAGAAGGGATTTTCCGTTTAGAAGGCTCCTCCACCACGCCGGCACGAGAAATTCAGGAAGCGACTGACAGCTTTTTGGTGGCCGCCTCCAACCAAGAATACACCCGCCCGAACATGGATGCGGTGCTTCTGAGCAAAATTGCTGAAGAAAGCGGGGGAAAGTTTTACACCCACGACCAAACCGATGAACTGCTGGACGATTTGAAACACATCCCCAGTGCGTATTCTGTGGAAGTGGAGGAAGCACTCTGGGACATGCCTCTGGTGCTTTTAGTGTTGCTGGTCTTGTTCACCCTTGAGTGGATCAATCGGCGGCGGAAAGGCATGTCATGATCGGGGGGCGGCCTCTGTTGATTTGCCTTGCAGGAACTTTGTTTTTTTGCTTCGCAACTTGGGGGGAAGCGCGGGATTATTTCCAGCCCACCCCACAAATCCAAAAATATGCCGTGATCATCGCAGGGGCAACTGCGGAGGAGGTGTATCGCAAGCGGTTTCAGGAGTGGAGCTTGCAACTTTATGAAACCCTCACAGAGGATTATCGTTATCCGCCGCGGCATGTCCTCTTGCTTTTGGGCAAAGGCGATTCCACTGAAAAAAGAATTGCCGGCCCTGCCCGCAAAGAAGTCATTGAACAAACCTTGTTGGAATTGCAAAAGAAAGTTCAGGCGGGCGATCAAATTTTTTTCTTTCTGGTGGGGCATGGCACGAGTGACCCGGAAACGGCCAAATACAACATTGTTGGGCCTGACATCACTGGCGAAGAATTTGCCAAACTGCTCGAAGGTTTTGCGCAACAAGACTTGATTGTGGTGAACACCACCAGCACCAGCTTCCCTTTCAGTGCCTCCTTGTCGGCTCCCGGCAGAATTGTCATTTCAGCAACCCGTTCCAGCGCAGAAAAATACGACACCCGGTTTGGCGGATTTTTTGTGGAAGCCCTGCAAGGCCATGCGGGGGACACCGACAAAAACACTCGCCTTTCGGTGTGGGAAGCCTTTCAGTATGCCAAAAAACGCACCGCCCAGTGGTATGACGATCAAAATCGCCTGCCCACCGAACATGCCGTGCTGGACGACAATGCTGATGGGCAGTTCAGTCTCGAACCCGAACCCACAAAAAACGATGGGAGCCTCTCCCAAGTGGCGACCTTTGATCTCCTCACGAGGACGCTCCCCAACAATCTGCCGAGGGCGGTTTCTCAAAAAATGAAAACCTTGACGGCAAAAATGCTGGAACTGGAACGCGCGGTTTTGCTCCTACGCCATGAAAAATCTGATCGTTTGGAAAACGATTATCGTCAGCAACTGGAAGGGTTGCTGATTGAGCTGGCGCGCACGACCCGTCAGTTGCGGCGGCTGGAAAAAAAATCGGGGTTGTAGGGGTGGGGGAATGAATCCTGTGTAGAATTTTACTCTTAGCAGAACATAAGAGAACATTTGAGGGGGTGACACTCCACAAAAATATGGATCATGCTCTCACGACGAGGAACATTTTGATACAGCCTGCTATGGTTTCTCAATTTTGAGCACCTCGAGCCTAATTTCCTTACCGCTTGGCAACTTGGTCTCGACCTCTTCTCCTTCTTGACAACCGAGCAAGGCTTTTCCAATAGAGCTAGAACTAGAAATAGTTTTACCCGATGCAACTTTTTCTTCTTCAAAAGTATCCTTCCCCACACTAATCTTTGTAGTAAACTCCTTTGTTTTCCCATCTTCCTCAATCTGCCGGTAGGTCACTTGATCATAAAGCTGTATGACCTTCTCTCCATCTGTGATTTTTTCTGGGGAAGGTGTTTGCGGCACAAGAGTCTCTGTTTCATTTTCTTCCGCCTTCATGGAGAAATTTTTTGAATCTGGGGTCTTTTCTGGAGGAGGTGCTTGCGGCACAAGAGTCTCTGCTGGTGCTTGCGCTTCTGCCTTCATGGAGAAATTTTCTGAATCTGGGGTCTTTTCTGGAGGAGGTGCTTGCGGCACAAGAGGTTCTGGTTCGTTTTCTGCCGCCTTTTCCTGCGATAGTTGTTTTTCAATCGCATCTTTGAGCTTTTCAAATTCTTTTGATGGATTGGAAAACCAATCGGTAGACCAAATTCGGTAAATTTTCCAGCCTAGCCCCTCTAGCACTTCTTGGCGGATCACATCCCTTTCCCGTGCCGATTTGGAGGAATGATAGGTTGCCCCGTCACATTCAACGCCCATGAGGTAGCCATAGGGATAGTTGGGGTGTTTGATTCCCAAATCAATCCGATACCGCCCCACGCCCACCTGCGGATGCACTTCGCATCCAATGCTTTCCAGTTTTTCTTTCACAAATATTTCAAAATCACTATCTGGCTCTTGGTGGGTTTGCTCGCCATTGTCTAAGACCCCTGTTGAGGCATACGATAAAAAACCTTTCAACGCTCTCATTCCTTGCGATGAATGTTCTGCGATTCGGATGTCGTTTGGTTTGAGGGAGGTGAAAATCACCATGTTTTTCTTGGCGCGTGTGAACAAAACATTCAAACGTCTGTGACCATTCGCCCTGTTGATTGGCCCAAAGTTTTGCTTCACCACCCCGTTTTTATCAGGGCCATAGACGGTGGAAATAAAGATAGCATCTCGTTCATCTCCTTGAACGCTTTCCAGATTTTTGACGAAGAAGGGTTCCAACGTGTTTTGCCATGTTTCTCTGTATTCCCTAGCATGAAGATTTTCACTAAAAACACGATCCATTTCATCTTCCAGTAATTGCTTTTGCTCCCCGTTCATAGCAACCACACCAAGACTATGATTTCGATGTTTTCTCATAAATTCAAGCACGGCTTCAATCACAGCTTTCACTTCCTCCATATTGGAACGAGACGCATAAGTCCCTCCAACTTCAACCAGACGGATGCCCTGTGCATCAGGGTTTTTGCCGGGTGAGGGAAAAAGCACGAGGGCATCGTCATAAAAATGACGATTTGAAAATGCAATCAAACTCTCATGCCGAGAGCGATAGTGATTCTTCAAGCGGCGCGGCGGTCTGAAAAAATTGAGTGCTCTGTCCATAATTGCCTCTTCCAGCATATCCTCTTCATCTTCGTCCTCGTTCTTTTTTGATTCAAAAAATGAAGTGGGGGGCAACTGTTTTGGATCTCCGACAACAACGATTCGTTTGGCCCGCACGGCAGCCCCCAATGCGTCTTCGGTTCGCATTTGCGAGGCTTCATCAATGATCAAAAGGTCAAAATTCAATTTTCCGGGGGTGAGATATTGCGCCACTGTCATGGGGGACATGAGAAAACAGGGTTTGATTTTTTGAATGGAGCATCCTGCACGTTGCATGAGTTTCCGCATGGGAATGTGGGCTTTTTGCTTGTTGATTTCATTGTGGAGGAGTGGGCCTTCGGTCCAAGTGCTTTTCTTGCCCTGCCCATTCCCAGAAAGCGGATGAGATTGATGGAGTTTTTGAGAGAGTGCTTCTTGATGCAATCTCACAATTTCCTCATCCAATGTTTTGAACCGTGTGCGGGCTTGTTCGAGTGTGAACCCTTTGGTAGAAAGGATCGTGGGATTGCGGGTGTAAATTTCCTGCACAAGGGTTTTTTGAATCATATATTCAAAAGCCAACGGGAGGGTTTCAAAATCCAGCTTTTCTTGATTGTAAAGGTTCAGGACGGTCCCCTTTAAATCTTGATCGGCTTGGGTCAGGCGGGCATTGAGGTCGATCCAAGTGCTTAAACTATCGGGTTGGTTGACCGCATGAATGAAGCACTCTGCTAACGCGGAATAAGTCATGTTTTCCCAGCGACCTGCAGGGAGTTGAAGGGCTGACAGCGTTTCTATTGCGACTGCCTGTTTTTGAATATCTTCTTGCTGTTTTTGGAGTGTGGCTCTGTTTTCAATGAAAGCCTGCCAAATTGTTTTAAAATCTTTGTTGAGGAAAATCTCTAAATTGTGTTTCACTTCTGAAAAGGCTTGGCAATCTTGAATCAGGCGAGCGATTTGTTCCATTCCTTGCATGTGGGTGTCGACCCCCGCATAGTTCTCACCAAAAAACGCTTTGGCGGTCTCTTCTGTTTCAACTGCGGTTTTCGCTTGGTTTGCTTTTTGTAAATGGGGCAAATCGGTGGCAATTCCCCCAAAAGTCGAACTTTCTGCAACCGCAAAGGTCTGGAGCATGGTGTGTATGGTTTGCAGTTTTTTGATTTTTTCTTCAATGCTGACGAGGTATTTTCTAACGGGTGTGTCTGAAGAAACTTCCTGTTGGATGGCTTCGATTTTGTGTTTCAGCGCAATCCATTTGTCATCTTGTGCAAATTCTCTGAAGGCATCGAGTTCCTCTCGCTTCGCTGTAAAAAGCCATTGGCGAACATTACGGGTGGATTGATCTCTGGCCACATAGCGTTTTTGCACCGTGTCCGCCCATTCATTGATTTGGTGAATCTTTTCAAAATCGGTGTTCAACCCTTCAAAGAATGGCTCGCATATCAACTGGAGAAGTTTATCTTGTTCCAAATCTTGGCGTTTTTGCTGGGTGGAAGCAATCTCGTAAAGAGTTTTTGCCGCCTGCTTGGCATCAAAAGATTTGCTCTTCTCTTTTGAAGCAGAGAGATAGCGTTTTTTGGCTTGGTGGTAGGCAGAATTAAAAAATGCGAACAATCCTGCCTTACCCAAGAGTTTTGCATCCGCAAGCATTTCATTGGGTTGTCCCATCCTAGAGAGATGGAAGTGTTTGCTTTGTTCCTCCATAAAATCTTGAGTTTGTACTTGAGTCTCAATCGCTTTTTTCAACAGTTTCCGTTCGGTTTCATCCAGAGGTTCTTTTGTCCTAAAGTGCAGACAATTCTGGGGAAGGGTGGCGATATAATCTGGGATTTCCAAGATGTCATAGAATTTGTCGAGTCCTTCATGGCCTGAAAGCCCAAAGAGCTTGCCCTTCTCTGACATGGTTTTGACCCACTCTTCCCAAAATGGAGACTTTTCTTCCAACTCTTTGAACTCTTCCAACTCTTTGATTTTGAAATGCACCTCCAAGGCGGACAAACCGTCCACCTCCAACGCTTTGGCCAGTTTCACTTGTTTTTCAATTTCTGTGATCTGTGCAAGGGCTTGGGACACGTCGTTCAATGTGACAATCGAGGTTGTTTCAGCTTTGTAAATGCCAATATTCTGCACAAATGTTGAGAAGGCTTGCGCTATTTTGGGTTGGTGCAACTGCAAAATCTGATTTTCATCCAGTTTATTGATTGCGTGATGAATCAGTTCAAGGTCTGTTGGGTTCCAATGGGTGAGGCGTTTGGTCTTGTTTAGGAATGTGTTTAAGCCTGTGGCAGAGCCTTCTATTTGCAACAGGAAGCGATCAGAAAAATCCTGCAAAATCTCTTGGATGTTTTCCAGTTGCCCTTTCCAGCTTCTCATAAAATTCTGAAGCGAACTTTGTGCAAATAGGTCAAGACGGGAATGAACAGGAATGAAATGCCAAGGGTGTTTTCCCTCTTGCAATTCTTGGTTCACGGTCTTTTTTAATTCAATAATCTCTTTCAGTTTATCGGTGTGTTTCGTGATTTCGCTTTCAGTGAGGTCGGCTTGTGCAAAGGGAAGGGTGGTTTGTTCCAGTTTGAAAAATAAATCACCCAGAGCATTTTGCAGGGCTTCTTCTTGCAGGCGATAAGTCCACAAATGATCATGGATGGTTTTATTTTGCCGACCAAATTCTGTGTTCAGCACACGAACATATTCTGTGATGTGATCCCGATGACGCTTAAAATCTTGAAGTTTTGTTTCCAAATTTCCGCGGCTCGTTTTTGGAGGGGTTTCCAGTCTTTCCTTGAGAGATTTGATCAGTTCTGCTTTTTTCGCTTTCGTGGAGTGCATCTCCAAGCAATAAGGCCCCAGTTTGGCATCACTGAGCCTTTTATGCACAACTTCGAGGGCGGCCTTCTTTTCTGCCAAAAACAAAACTGTTTTTCCCTTTGCTAGAGCATTGGCAATGATATTCGTGATGGTCTGGGATTTTCCGGTGCCGGGTGGGCCTTCAATCGCCAAATTTTTGTTGTTCATCACATCGACCAGCGTGCTGTGCTGGGAAGCATCGGCAGAGGTGATGAGCAAGGGAACTGCGGCTTCGACTTGGGGGGTATCAATCCGATAATCTTCAGCAAAAGAGGCAGCAGACGCATTTTCTTTCCCCACCAGCAGGTTTTGGAGGATGGGATGAGTCGAAAGTGTTCCGTTTTGCCGTCGCGCCTCGTTCAAATCATGGTACATGAACAGCCGCGCAAACCGAAAATGACCGAAGGTGATAAAGCGGCGGATGCGCCATTTTTTCTGCTTGAGCAAGGGTGCATCTTGAATGAGATTGGCCATTTTGACGAAGTAACTTTCTGGAGTTTCTTCTTCGTCCAAGTCGGGGAGTTCCAGCCCAAAATTGGTCTTTAAATGCTCATTGATGGATAGGTTCTTTTTAAGTTCTTCCTCTGTGGATTGAATCTCGTAGACGAAACCGCTTTTTCGTTGTTTTTTCTCGATTTCCAGTTGCAACAATAAGAGCGGTGCATGGTGAGGTTTGTTGGAACTCGGTGCTTCATACCATTCCAAAAAGCCAAAGGCGGCATAAAGGGTATTGACCCCTGTTTCTTCAATACTGGTTCGGATATAGGAGTGCAAACCTCTTAATTTTCTGTCCATCTCTTCAGGTTTCAGCAAAGTTTGCATGTATTGACTCGAATGCTTTTTTGGATTTGCTTCGTGGTTCTGTGGGGGGTCTGGCATGTCATAGTGGGGATTGAGTCCATGCTTTTGGGCAATTTTTTCATTGCTCAAGCCTTCCTTTTCCCAAGTGGGCAAGCCCCTTTCCAAGCGAACTTTATTGCGCAGGGTGTGTTCAATTTCTTCGATTTTCTCTGCAGCCCCTTCTTACTCTTCGTCGATGGCCTCCAATGCCTCGTTATATGCCTCATCGGTGATCTTGGCTTGCTCAAAATGCCGAATGAAATCGGGGGTTTTTTCATCTGCAGGAATTTGAGATTCTTCAGGTAAGGATCGAAATTGCAGGATTTTGCCTCCAACCAATGCTTCATAGAGAAAGTCCGGCAACTCATCAATCAAGCGGATGTGCTGGCGGGAACGTGGACTGTGCTTGAAGGAGATGAGGGGATTCCTTTTGGTCGTATCCAAGAGTTTGGTTCGATATTTTTCAATGCTTTCGACAACGTTCTCTTCTGCTTTGCGTTTGTGCAAGAGTTGTTTTCGATATTTTTCAATGCTTTCTTTGACAAAGTTCTCCTCATGGCTGGGTGTGTTCATTGGAACCTTTCGTACTTTTTGTTTTGAATTTGTGATTGAAGGGGTGCGTCCTTTTATAAGCATTCTGCCCTTGAAAATAAAGGCCACACACACATGGATTCAGATGGAATCGTTCAGGACAAACCCTGCCGAGACACCGATTCTACCGCACCCCAAAATAGGCTTCATTGAGTTGGGCATCGGCCTGCAAGGTTTCGGCTTTGCCACTCATGCGGATGGAACCCCGTTCCAGCACATGGATTTCTTGGGCGAGGCGCAGGGCATAGTTCACGTTTTGTTCGGTGAGGAGGAGGGTGAGGTGGGTCATTTCGTTGAGGCGTTGGAGGGCTTCCGCAATTTCGTTGCACACTTTGGGAGCCAAGCCAATGGTGGGTTCATCGACCAGCAATAATTGAGGACTGGTCATCAAAGCACGCCCTAGCGACACCATTTGTCGCTCACCGCCGCTGAGGGTGGAGGTTTCTTGAGCATGGCGTTTCTTCAAAATAGGAAACAGCTCATGCACCCTTTCCAAATTTTGTTCGATGTCTGCTTTGGCCGTCATTCCCCCCACAAGCAAGTTGTCTCGCACACTCATGAAGGCAAAGAGATTCCCCCGTTCGGGCGCATAACCGATGCCGCGGCGCACGGCCGCGGCGGCCGATTTGCCCCTCATTTCTTCATCACCAAAAGTGATTTTCCCTGTGGTGCGCACCAACCCCATGATGGAATCGAGCAGGGTCGATTTGCCTGTGCCATTGGGGCCAATGATGCCCACGATGCTGCCTTTTTCCACCGTCAAAGAGACGTTGTGCAACGATTGCGCTTTGCCATAAAAGGCGTTGAGGTTTTTAATTTCTAACAGCGGCATGGTCTTCTCAAAGGGGGGAGGGGTTTTCGGTTCCCAAATAAGTTTGGCGAACCTGTTCGTTGGCCATCACTTGCTGGAAGGAACCTGAGGCGATGTCCTTGCCAAAGGTCATGGCCACAGCACGGTCGACCAAAGGCTCCAAAGAACGCAAATCGTGGCTGACAATGACAAACGTCAAGCCTGCGGTGCGTTTGGTTTCAATGAGGGCTGACATCTGAGCGATTTCAGCCACTGTCAGGCCGGCAAACACTTCGTCCAGCAACACCACTTGTGGCGCGGTGGCCAGCGTGCGGGCGAGTTCCAACTTGCGCAAGTCGCCCATGGAAAGCTCGCTGGGGGTGCGTTGCAAGTCCTGCTCGGAAAAGCCAACACTGTGCGCCAGTTCGATTTCTGCAGGATGATTGGGGGCTTGGGTGAGCATTTTCCAAAGGCTGTTGGGCATCATTCCCACACGGATATTGTGCAACACATCCATGCCGGCGAAGGGTCGGGGTATCTGATAGGTTCGTGCAAGGCCGCGATGGATGCGCACATGGGTGGGCAGGTGCGAGATTTCTTCGCCATCGAAGCGAATCGAGCCGCTATTTGGGCGGTGTTCGCCCATGATGAGGCTCAAAATGGTGGTTTTGCCCGCTCCATTGGGGCCAATGAGGGCAAGGGATTCGCCCTCCACCACATCCAAATTCAATTCATTGACTGCCGTGACCCCGCCAAATTGTTTGACAAGGCCACGCAGTTGCAGGCGTTTCGTCATGGGTTTCCGTTTTTAAATAGAGATTGCATTGCAGGGGCTTCCTTCCAGAAACGGCATTGTCCTTCTGCGCGTCAATCCTTGTCCTTCTGCGTGCCAGTCGCAGAATCCAGAGGGCAGGGAATATTCCACTGGATTCCGCGACTTCGCGCGGAATGACATTGCCTTAGGCGTGGTCGGCAGAGACGCGGGTTTCGCAACGGGTGCAAGGATTTCATCCATGACACACTCTCTTCTCAAGGACTTTTTTCATCTGGAACCATAAATTCCTGCATCAGCCCCGCAAAGCTCTTTTGGGGGGCAATGGCATTGTGGGGGATCAAAGCATAGTGCCATGGTTTGGTGTGGGTTTCTTGGGCGTGTTGGGTGGCGTGTTTGCACCAACGCACTGCCGCCGCTTGCTTGGCCAACACTTCTGGGTTCTGCATGTCTGAGGCGCGCTTTGGTTCGCACAGGTATTTGTCTGTTGCCGTTTCCACCACAAAATCGGGTTCATAAGAAACTCCATGTTTCCCCCGAATCTGGAAGAACCCCGGTGCAGGCTTCAACCAGCGCAGAACGCTTTCATCTTGTTCCAAAATTCGTGCAAAATACAATTCGCCTTCCACCGAATCAAATTTCTGGAATGGATAACAGCACTTTTGGAACCCCTCAAAAACCATATTTTTGACATGGCTCTTCTTCGCAGGGGTTTCCCAGAAGTTGCGTGTCGTTTCTTGACAGTTATATTTTACGGATTCCAGCATCCTAAACCCGCGGCTCACATGGACTTGATAGTCGGTGGGGGTTTCCCAAGAATGCGCCACCAGTTGCTCGACAATAAAGTCGGTGAGGGTGCGTTGGTGGTGGAGGAGTACATTTTCCACCTTGCTTTCTTCCAATAAATACCCCCGAAAGTGATCGATCACTTGACCGGCAAGTTTGTAAAGCAAGTCTGCGTGTTCGTCATAATCCACTGGATCGTATTCGATCAACCCGCGAATGAGGTAATTTTCAAGGCGTGGTTCTGGGTGGAAACCTTCACCACTGCGGGTGAGCCAACTGCTTTGGTTGTTGCGAAGTTGATAGAGCAAAATCTTATGGGACACAGGAGAGAAGTTCAATGTTTCCAACCCTTCAAGGTCAAAATCATGGAAGCCATACGTCACTGCATCGGAGGGGATCAGCACAATGTTGGGAATGTCAATGGTGAATTTGGCCAGATGGTCCAGCACCGCCTTCACTTCCTGCCCAAGAGGGGATTCCGATTCTGGCTCCAATGCAAACGCCCCTTGACCCCCCTGCATGATTTCTGCAACTTCCTTGATGATTTGCGTCTGAGTTTCACGGTCGCAAAGTGCCTTGGCACTGTTCAAACGCTCATAGCGCTTGGCGACCGCCAATGTCATCGCTAACACTTTTTGTTGTTCTGGCGTGCGGAAAGGGGGCGTTTGGGCTGTTTCAGAAGGAACACCTGCCCCACAAGCACCCGTCAAAACGGCAGAAGCCATGGGGGGAACCTCGATGGTTTCCGTTTTTTCAAAAGAAACATCGCCGCCCTCGCCAATCTCAATCGCCTTTTTGAGCAGGGAGGTGGGGGCATTGGCGCGTTCGATAATCTCTTGAAAGCGGTCATGGGCAATGATGGTCAGGCGATCCACTGCCGCAACATTCGTCCTGTTCCCATAGGGCAAGCGCAATCCCCGCCCGATGGTTTGTTCTGTCAAAATCTCAGAAGCCGAAGCGCGCAAGGGAACAATGGTGTAGAGGTTCGTCACGTCCCAGCCTTCTTTCAATTTGTTGACGTGAATCACAATCTCGGTTGGATTGTTGGAATCTTCCACAGAAATCAAGCGCTGGATGTTTTCATCTTCTTCTGCACCGGACTGCTTGGAATGCACCTCCGCCACTTTGCCCCGATAGCTTCCTGCAAAAAACCCATCGGATTCCAAAAATTCCCGCAACTGGCCGGCGTGTTCGGTGTCTTGAGCAACCACCAACATGAAGGGTTTGACCTCTTTTTTCTGGTGATTGTGGGCATAGGTTGCAATTTCGTGTTTCACCTCTTCGTGGCAATGGATGCCATCTTCCAGTTTGATGCGCTCCAGTTCTGCAGGCGGGTAATTTTCGGGTTTAAAATCTTTGCGTGTGGCAACAGCCGGCTCCTTCACATAGCCATCGTGGAGGGCTTCTGCGAGGGGATAGCGGTAAATCGTGTTTTTGAAATCCACTGACTTTGCGCCCACGGTTTTGGGGGTTGCCGTCAGTTCAATCCCCAGCACCGGTTGCAATTCTTTGAGGGCATTCGCCCCGGCGTTGGCGCGATAGCGGTGGGCTTCATCCATGAGCAAAACCAAGTCGGGCAGGCCAGCAAGATAGTCAAAGTAGCTTTCCCCCAGGGTTTCCTGCAAGCGCTTGATGCGTGGGGTTTTTGACTTGGTTGCTCCTTTTTTATGCTCGGTGGCATTGATTTTTGAAATATTGAAAATGTTGATGAAGGGCGTTGCACGGTCGTCAAACACGCGCCCTATCTTGCGGAACGCGTTTTCATCCCAGCGCACCCCCTCGCCCCCTTCATAGGTTTCTCCGGTGATGATGACAGGCCGGTGGGCGATCCATTCCTGAATGCCACGGAAGACATATTTTTCGCTTTCAGCAGTGAAATCCGTTTTCAGCTTCTCATAAATGGTGAGGTTGGGGGCAAGCACAAAAAAATGACGACTGCGCCCAGTGAGATACAGATAGCTGATGAACGCCCCCATCAAGCGCGTTTTCCCCACCCCTGTTGCCAGAGCAAAACAGAGGGACGGAAAAGGGTGTTCAAAATCTTCCACCGCAGGGTATTGCTGGCGGATTGTGTCTAAATCACGGGCAAGATCGGGGGTCTTGGAAAGTTCGAGGTGTTCCACCACATTGGCCAGCACTTCAAGGGCTTGCTCCTGCGGGCGGCGCAGGGAGAGACGCGCCACAATACTTCTCAAAATAGAGTTCATGGCACACCCCCCTCACTGTTTGGGGGGAACAGGTCGAGCTGCTCTTGCGGTTCCACGAGCGGCAACAGCTCGGCAACATTGAGGCTATAATCGTCCTTGCCCCATTCACATTTTGTCAGCACCGCTTGGGGTATTTTTTTGAGGGTCAAATTGGCGAAGGCTTCTGCAGGGGCGTTGAAGGCTTTGCAGCAGATCAACAAGGTACGCTGGCGGCCGACTTCCTCGCTGAGGGCTTGGAGGTAGTCATAGGTCAAGGCGTGGGTGGTGACATAGATGAAATCGGTTTCGGTGGAATGCCCGTGCTTCCAATAGAAGTTTTTGTCGGGCGCATAGGTGAACCCCATGTGTTTGCACATGGCCTCGGCCAACATGCAACCATTGTATTTCTTGCTGATGACCCAGTTGCCCCACTTGTCCTTTTCCAGCAGGGAGGGCGCAAGGCGATAATAGCGAAACCCCCCGCCCCCCTTCCAGCCAACCGCCTTGGAAATGCCCCCTTGATCTGTGCCGTCAATGACTTTCTTCAGGCGCGGGAGGATGTGCGTGTGGCAATGCTCCCCCAGCTCGACCATGATCCACTTGCGCCCCATCTTGTGCGCCACCGCCCCCGTCGTGCCTGAACCGGCAAAGGAATCGAGGACGAGGTCGCCGGGGTTAGTACTCATGCCTATTATTCGTTTAAGTAAAGATTCTGGCTTTTTGCTATTTGGGAATAAAACACCTCCCTCTTGTCCAACACCACCAGTTGTCTTAATATCTGTCCAAAAATCCCCAGGATTTTGCATTAAATTATCATCAGCAAAAATCACCTGAACACGAGGTTGCTTACTGAATGGATCAAAATCAGTTTTATATAGGTATATTAGAACCGTTGGAGAGAGTGTGGCAGAGATTTCTTGGACATATTTAGGCTGTCTTTTTGCTAAATTGAAAACACTAGAAGAACCTACGGCTTGGATAAT
This sequence comes from Diplosoma virens, assembly GCA_963680785.1. Taxonomy (NCBI): domain Eukaryota; kingdom Metazoa; phylum Chordata; class Ascidiacea; order Aplousobranchia; family Didemnidae; genus Diplosoma; species Diplosoma virens. The sequence goes on from CAVMFT010000210.1 coordinate 3,077,634, forward strand.
TCTCCAAGCGTTTTCAAATTTCCAATCATCTTGCTCTTTTTCTTTGATTCCATGTTCTTTGAAGTATTTGTTAAGGGTTATCGTTGTTGTATCCTCCAGTAATGATATGCACTCTTCAACATCTTCTTGAGTACATGTTTCTTTTCCTACAAGCTCTTTTATACGCTCAACTTGTTTTTTGGTTATACCTCTTAGAAGAGTCTTATACTCATTATTCCATGAGGAAGCTGGAATTTTCTCAACCTCAATAATAGGAGGAATGTCTTTTTTGTATGCAAGAATATATTCCTTCAGCTTCGGAAGTCTCTTATCAACATGAGACATTTTGACACCGGAAGCCTCGCTCATTTTCACAGCTATAACATTAAGCCTGTTCCTCTTGTGAAAAATTTCATCCATAACAATCGCAAGATAAGGAAACATCTCATCATCAATCTGAACAAAAATGACCCCATCTTCTGTCAAAAGATTTTTTAAAATCTCCAGCCGATTGCGGATCAAAGAGAGCCAAAGGGAGTGTTCCAGTCCATCGTCATAGTGTTCAAAGGCATTGCCGGTGTTGTAGGGCGGGTCGATGTAGATACATTTCACTTTGCCGCGGTAGTCGGACTCTAAGGCTTTGAGGGCGAGGAGGTTGTCGCCAAAGATCAGTTGGTTGTCAAAGCAGTCGTTTTCATGGATGCGGTTGGGGGCATGGCAGGAGTGTTTGGGGTCTTCCAGCAGGATGCGGGGTTCCAGTCGCGGGCGGATGTTTTTGCCAATCCATGTGAGTTCGAGTTTTTGTTTGTTGGGGGTCATGGGGGGTGTTCCAATGGGGGGTGTTTGTTTGAAAGGGGTCCTTCTGCGTGTGTCAAGGATTTCATGGTGGGATGACCCCTGTTCAAATCAAATGCCAACGGAGGATCAAGAGTTCCTGCCGTGTGTGGGAAAGTTTCAGTTTGGCTTCCACCTCTTCCAGCAAGCGGTCTTGTTGGGCTTCCACTTGTTTGCGGGTTTCAAAAAATTCCATTTGTTGTTTGTCATAGTCTTTTTGGAGTTGCTTGACGTGGCGTTGGGCGTTGAGTTGCTCCTGCAAGGTGTTCAGCAACCGCATCGCCTTTTGGGCTGTCTTGATTTCTTGATCAAGCTGTTTCAGTTTGTGTTGAATCGCCTCTTTGGAATCTTCAGCCCAGCGATCCAGTTTATCTTGTTCTTCAGTGAAGTATTCTTTATTCAAGCGCGCGGCCGCGTCTAAATGCTGTTGGGTTGAGGCTTGTTCGGCTTCCTCGATTTTTTGTTGCACGGCCTGTGGGGGGCGGGCCGATGGCCCTTGCACCGCCGGGATGAGCATGAGGCGTTCACATTGGTTTTGATCGAGCACCCCGCCCTCATCGGTGAAGGCACTGAACATCAATTTTTCTAGGGTGTCAATGGAATCCATTTTGAGCTTGGAAAGTTTGAGCCACCCGCTCTGCCCGCGCAGTGCTTTCAGATCAGCCAGTTGCAGGCCATAGCGCTCATAGTCAAAGGTGATTTCTGTGGGGAAGAGGGGGTTCTGTTTGGCTTGTTCAATCGGTTCTGCAACTGGGGGATTTTCCACCCTCAGAAGATGACCCTTTTGTTCCTCCGCGTGTTTCCAATCCCAATAAAAACGCTCTCCCTGATAGGAAAACCCCTCCTCAAAGTGTTCTGCATGGGGCAAAGCCCCCCGGCAGAAGGCTTTTATTTGGCGACCTTGCTCATCCAACACCCCTTGAATTTTCTTTTTGCGTGATTTGAGGCGGGAAATGACGGTTTCATCAAAATGTTCGAGGAGCTTTTCTCGCGTATTTTGTTCCTTTTCTTCAATCAGATCGTCCAGCTCTGCTTGAAACGCCTGAAACTCTGCTTCAATTTCAGTGGTGTGTCGGCATTTTTGCAAGATGTCATGGATGCGTTTTTCAATGGAAACTTCGGATTCAATGACTCCAAGAATTTCATTGCTGGCTCCAAAAACTCCCTCAAAGAGTTTGAATTTGCGATCCAACAATTCAAAGACCAACTGATCGGCTTTGTTGCCTTGGTTGAGAAAATTCACAACAACCACATCACATTTTTGACCGTAGCGATGCACACGGCCAATGCGCTGTTCGACCCGTTGCGGATTCCATGGCAGGTCATAGTTGATGAGCAACGAGCAGAATTGCATGTTCAACCCTTCGGCCCCCGATTCGGTGGAAATCAAGAGGGTGGCGTTGTTCTTAAATTCTTCAACGAGGGATGCTTTCATATCGGCTGTTTGGGAGCCAGAAATTTTATCGCTCCCGGCATGGAGTTCCCGCCATTCTTTGTAAATGCGCCTAGCGTTTGGGTCGCTGTTCGATCCATTGAGCAACAGCAACTGTCCTGCATACCCGTTGGCCGTGAGCAATTCTTGCAGGTATTGTTGGGTGCGGCAGGATTCTGTAAAAATCACCGCTTTGCGCGCACCGCCTAGTGCTTCCACTTTGGAAAAGGCTCGATTCAGAACGGTCAGCAGGGCTTCGCCTTTGGCATTTTTTGTAATTTTCTGGGCAATCGCCCGGTAGGATTTAAGGGCTGTGATTTCTTTTTTCCGTTGGGTGGAGTGGATTTTTGTTTCTTCTTCTGTCACGTCCAGTTCTTCGGCAACCTCGCCCGCTGTTTCATAGTCTGCAAGGCTTTCCAGACCGGCAGGGGTGTTTTTTTCAAGGCGGGCAATCATTTTATCCAGCGTTCCCTGCACTGCAAACGAGGAGGAGGCGAGAATTTTGCGAATGACCAGCGTCACCAGATGTCTTGCACCGGGCTTGATGGACACAAGGTCTTCCTGTTGCAAATAGGCTGAAATCTTGTGGTAAAGTTCCATTTCCTCTTGGAAGGGGCGGAATTTTTCAACGATGGAATGGCGGCGGGTGAAGTTAATGCCTCCTTCTTGCTGGACTTGCCGCCGCAGGGTTCGGGTGCAAATTTTAGAAAGGCGGTGTCGCAGAATTTTCAGATCGGTGGGGGTGGATGTTTTGGCATATTGGGCTTTGAACGATTCCACACCGCCAAAGAAATAGGGGTCCATCACAGAGACCAAGCCATAGAGTTCAAGCAACGAGTTTTGCAGGGGGGTGGCAGAGAGCAGAATTTTTTTGCGACCGACCAAGGCGGCTTGCAGGGATTTTGCGATTTTTGCCCCATCCTTTTTCCAGATATTGCGAAGTTTGTGGGCTTCATCAAAAACCACAAGGTTCCAGAGAACCTGCTTCAAATCGAAATTTTTGCGGGAGGCAAATTCATAGGAGCAAATCAGGATGCGGCTTTCTTGCCAATCAAACGGGTTTAAAATCCCCTCTTTTTTGGCGGCATTGTAGGCGGAGGAATCCAAGATCAAGGACGGAAGGTTGAATTTTTCCAGTAGCTCTTGCGCCCATTGATTGCGGAGCATTGCTGGCACAATCAAAATGATTTTGCGTTGCCGCTCAGCCCACTTTTGAGCAACGATCAAGCTGGCTTCAATGGTCTTGCCAAGCCCCACCTCATCGGCCAGCAAGATGCCTTGTGCGAGTGGTGAACGGAGGGCAAACAAAGCGGCTTCCACTTGGTGCGGGTTCATGTCCACTTTTGCTGAGGCAAGCGACTTGGCAAGGTTTTCTTCTGCAGAGCCTTCTAGGGTGAGCGCATGGGCTAAATAGGTAACCTGATGGGCGGTGTATGTTTCTTTGTTTTCTATCATTTTGTTGCAGGTGATTTTTTAAAGAGGATGTGTCACCCCGTGGAGTTGTTGCATTCTGTCATTCTGCGCGTCAGCCCTTTTCCTTAATGCGCGCCAATCCTTGTCATTCTGCGCGTCAGTCGCAGAATCCAGAGGACAGGCAATATTTCACTGGATTCCGCGACTTCGCGCGGAATGACATCGCCATAGAGCGGGTTTCATAACGGGCACAAGGATTTCATGGTGGGATGACCCCTTCTCAAAAACATTTCAGTATTCCTATTTTGTTTTTTTGAAAAGAGATGGCACAAGGCCGAGCAACAGGACATAAAGCCCTTGTGGGCGATAGGCATAAAGCAACAAGGCAACAGTTCCATAGATAAAATAACGTTCCGCACCGGGCAAAAAGGGACGCAAATATTCCAGCAACACCGTCAAAAAAATCGCACCGAGCATGGGGCCAATGATGGTCGAAGCCCCGCCAATCAAGGCTGAAACAATGATGGTGAACAGGAAATTGATGTCGAACAAGGCGCGCGGGGCGATGGAACCCAGATAATGCACATAAAATGCGCCGCCCAATCCTGCCACCAGCGCACTGACCATGAAGGCAAAGAGCTTGAGCTTGGTGGTGCTGAGTCCGCTCCCTTGCACCGAATCTTCATTGTCGCCAATGGCATTGAGGGCGGTTCCCAAACGGGTTTTGGTGAGCGTCCACAGCACGAACGCCACCCCAAACATCAAGGCAAATGCCAAGTAATAATTGTTTTTTGCACCCATCAGCAGGGTTTCGATGCCAGAAATGCCTCGTGTGCCGCCGGTTAAATCGGGTCGGACAATTTGCGTGAGTTGATACATCATTTCCATGAAAGCCAGCGTCACCAACGCAAAGTAGGTTCCTCGAATGCGCAACGCAGGCAGAAAAAACAGCGTGCCTCCGAGCATGGTGAACAAAACAGCAGCCGGGATGCTCCAATAAAGCGGGACATCGAAGCGGTGGGATAAAATGGCGGTGGTGTAGCTCCCAATGCCAATGAGAAAGGGATGACCGAAGCTGACATAGCCTGTGCGCCCGGACAGAAAATCCCAACTCATGGCAAAAATGGCGATGTAAAAGGCAAATATCAGAACCCGCAAAGTTCCGCTGGAGCTGACGAGGGGCAAGAGGCTCATTCCGAGTCCAAACAACCCCCACTTGAGCAAGGCACTTTTTGAAATGGGAACACTCATTCTTTCAGTTCCTCCCGTCCAAACAGCCCTTTGGGGCGAAAGACCAGCACGACAATGATCAACAGCATGGTGAAAACCCCTCGCAACTCAGAGGCAATGAGGGTGGTCGTCAGGGTTTCCATAAAGCCGATGAGGTGTGCCACAATCAAGGTTCCCAAGATGCTGCCAATGCCTCCCACCAGCACCACAGCCACAGCAATAATCAAAGGCGCAACCCACATGGAAGGGTTCAGTTGGGTGTAGCTGGCAAAGAAAACGCCTGCTGTCGCCCCCAAGGTTCCTGAAATGCCCCACGTCAATAAATTGATGCGGTCGGCTTCGATGCCACAAATTGCCGCTCCTTTTCGATCCATAGAAACTGCTTGGATGGCACGCCCCAAGTGAGTTTTTTTGATAAAAAGCAACAAAGTCAGCAGAATCAGCCAACTGGCGAGGGTGGCCACCAAAATATTGTTTGTCACAGTGGCGTTTCCAAAATGCCAGAGGCCGGGCACAATGGGCTGGATGATCTTGGAACTGCTATTGAACAAAAGCACCAGCCCCGCTTGAATGACCACCGCCAAAATCAGGGTCGAAATCTCCACAGCCACGGGATTGCCGCGCAGGCGTTTCACCAAGAACTGATATTTTAAAATTCCCGCCAGCCCTCCAATGACCAACGCACAGAAAAATCCCACGATTTTGGGAGAACCCAGCCCCTGCAACACATAAAAATAAGTGTAGCCCCCCAGCATCAAATAAGCCCCATAAGCCAAGTTGAGCACCCGCCCCACACTGAAAATCAGAGTGAAGCCCACTGCAATCAGGGCATAAAGCCCGCTCAACAAAAGCCCTTGGGTGAGAATTTGACTCATGGGTGGGGTCTCTTAAAAAAGGCAGGGCGTGGAAACACCCCCCGCACAGCACCTTGCAGACGCTGTGCTTGGAAAATCATTGCTTTTTTTGGGGAACCCAAGAAGGAATCTGAAATGTGCCGGTGGCGTATTTGGGAGGATAAATCACTTTTGCCGTGCCGTCTTCATACCACTGAATCACCACCATGGAAGGCGCACCTTCGTCATAGGGTGGGGTGATGTCAAAACGGGCGTTGTGGGGATAGGTGCGCTGGGTGCGTGGCTCGACTTCATTGGGCAACCAAAAGGCGTAGCGGAGCCACAACTGGCCATCTTTTTCGAGGCGGAGGTCTTCTTTTTCCATGGCCGCCACCCATGGGTCTAATGGCTTGAACCCACCGGCTTTTTCCGCCGCAGAGAAGGCTTGCAGGGTTCCCCAATAGGCATTGAACGCATTGAAATGGGGAAACTTGGGGCGGGAATCTCCAAAGCGAGCGACATATTTATCGACAAAGGCTTGGGATTGTTCATCCAAAGCAAAACCCACCGAGGGCACAGGACTCAACGTGGACATGCCCCCGCCGGCCCCGCCTGTGTCTTCCCAATATTCCTGCCCCAAAGCCCCCACATTGACCCCTGTCATCACCATGGGGACTTGGAGTTTCACATATTGTGAGGACACGACTTGGCTATTGACGGAGGAAATCAAATAAATGAAGTCTGCACCACTATTGACCGCACGAGTGAACAGCGGGGCGAAATCCACTGTTTGTATGTCAAACACAATGGTTTCCACCACTTCGATGCCTGCTTCTGGAGCCAAAAGCTGGCTCACCAACCCATTGATGGCGTTGCCAAAGGCGGTGTCTTCTTGGAGAATGACAACCTTCTTGAAACCCATCTGCTTGGCCAAGATGTCCTTGCCAAAATCCACATAAAGCGTGGCCAAGGCTTCATCGGAAGCAATGTTCATGAAATACATTTTATAGCTTTCAAAATCCTCAACGAGCTTGTCGATGATGCCAATGTAGGAAGTCCACGTGTCGAGGGTGGGGATTTTATATTCCACCATGCGCGGCAACCATCCCAAAGAGACATCGTCAATGCACCCTGAAACAATGAAATCGACTTTTTCTGTTTCAGCCAAATATTCATAGGCTTTGATGCCTTGCGTCACATCCTCGCCTGTGTCAGCTGTGACCAATTCAATCTTGCGACCACCGAGGATGCCCCCTTTTGCATTGAGTTCATCCAGGGCAATTTCGGTTCCACGCAAGGTGCTTCGCCCCGTGTCAGAGGAAAACGAACCAATAAACCCCACTTTGATGGCCTCTGCCGCCAGCACCTGTGAGGCCAGCATCAGCATTGCTCCAAAGAGGGAGAATGCCCCCAACATGGTTTTGAAAAATTGCTTCATCTCATTCTCCTTTTGTCAATGGTGGACATGGTTTGAATACGGTATGCAGAGCAACTACCACAAGTCCCCAAGAGGTGTCAATACCAAGAGATTGATCAGGAAATAGAAGGGAGGAGTATCAACAGGAGGCTTGTTTTTAGAGCAAGAACTGGGGGCAGAATGGGCCGGCAGAGCGTGGAAAATCCGCCCCCCGTGATGCCTTTGCGGAAGGCAAAAAAAGAAGGTTGCCCGCACAAAAACAATGGCCTAAAAATCCATGAGCCGCTTACTTGAAAATGGCGGGGTCTTCAACAATCGCAAGGGCAATTCCCTGAAAAATTGTTTTTCCTAAAATCAGCTCTCCCCGCCCACTGGCCAAAAGCGCACAAGGCTCACAAACCCCCTCCACCCCCAGCGTCTGGCGCACCCAATCCGAAGCCTGCGTCACCCAAGGGCGCTTCATCACCAAAGCCTGCGAGATGGCATGTAAGGGCAACTGATGGGTGTTGCACCACGCTTTCAAAGCCGGCTCATGTTCTTTGCGGTCAATCGTGGCCACCAAGCGCACCTCAGCCAAGGAGCGTTGAATTTGACCCAACCCCGCCAAAATCGCTGCGTTGAGCGGTTCATACGCCACATTTTTGCGACATCCCAGCCCAACGATGAGCGGCTTGTGGGTTTCGGTGGCTGTTGTGATGACAGGAATCGCTCCCGTGGCATTGGCCACGCGATATGCCAACAAATTCGCCCCGCCTTCATGCCCACTCAAAAAGGAAATGGCATAACGCCCTCCTTCATCGACCACCACCACAGCCGGGTCTGTTCGTTTGTCTTGAGGAAGCCCTTGTAAATAGCGCACCGCAATGCCAGTCGCCATGACCAAAACCCATTGTTCGCAGGCAAAAAAAGATTGGGCAAACTGTTCCTTCCCTGAAGTCTCTGCCACCAGCCAAGGGCGATGCACCTCCCCATTCAACGCTTGGGCGAGAATCTGCGCCAGTGCTTCCCCTTCTGGACGAACCAGCCAAATCCCTGTTTTCATAAAGCGGAGTGGGAGTCTGTTTTTTTCTTGGCACGCCTAAAGCGGTGGGTGTACTCGGAGGAATACAATTTGGAGGCTTCAATCAGTGTTTCACTGAGCACGTCCCCCACTAAAATCATGGTCGAAAGTGCCCATTCTTTCACTTTGATTTCATGGAGGATTTTCCCAACAGTGCTCCGATGGATGCGCTCTTGCGGCCAAGTGGCTTTTTGGACGAGAACGAGGGGGGTTTCAGCAGAATAATGCTGAGAGAGGTCTGCCACAATCTTGGGCAAATGGGGGCCAGAAAGAAAAATACACAAAGTGGCTTGGTGGGCGGCCAGCAGGGGCAGGGCTTCTTTTTCGGGAACAGCCGAAGCGCGTCCAGAAGTGCGGGTTAGAATGATGGTTTGGGACATTTCAGGTTTGGTCAATTCAGCTTGGAGGGCTGCCGCCGAAGCTGCAAAAGAAGAAACACCCGGCACGATTTCAAAAGGAATTTCCAATCGGCAGAGCCGCTGAATTTGTTCGGCCACCGCCCCATAAATCGAGGGATCGCCAGAATGCACACGGGCGACATCCCAGTTTTTTGCTTGCGCACGGAGATAGCAGGCCGTTTGTTCTTCCAAATGAAGTGCAGAGGTGTCGATGAGTTCAGCCCCTGCTTGGCAATGCGCTAAAATTTCTGTGCTGACCAGCGACCCGGCATACATCACAAGGGGGGCTTTTTTGAGAATTTCCATCCCCCGCACCGTGATTAAATCTGGCGCACCGGGGCCAGCTCCAATAAAAAATACTTTCATGCGTGCCTTTTTTCTCTGGGGGTTTTGCGGATGAGCAGGGTGGATAAATACCCCATGCGGCTTTCCACAGGAAGGGAAGGGAGATCGTTGGAGAGGATTTCATTTTCAAACCCCAAATGCCCGCCAAAAACACAATGTTCGGCAATGTCCATGGCACGGAGAAGCTCAAGCACACGAGGGAAGTGTGCGCCAATTTTCATCAGCACCACAATGTCATGGGTTTCGATGTCCTGTTGCAAAGCCGCCATTTCTGGTGGACACGGCAGGATCAAAACCCGCTCCTTGCCTTCGCCCAAAGGCCAGTTGAAAGCAGCGGCGAGGGCGGCATAGCTCGTGATTCCGGGAAAAGTCCGATGAGGCACATGGGGAAAGATTTCGAGCAAAGCGGCAACGGTGTAGCCATAGGTGGAATAGGTCAGGCTGTCGCCCAATGTGAGATAGGCGACATTTTTTCCCATCTGCAACAATGCGGCTAGATTTTCTGCCAGTTGGCGATAGTGGTTGCCCAAAACATCGCGGTTGGGGTTCATGGCAAAGGAAACTTCTTGAAATTTTTCTTCGGGAATCTCAAGACCCCGCAAACACCAACGCGCTGTTGAAGTGGTTTTGGATTCTGCCTTTGGGCAAAAAATCACTGCACAGGACTGCAACGCCTCCACCGCACAAAGCGGCAGGAACCCCGCCGGCCCCGGGCCGACTCCAATACCATAGAAGGTTCCAAGTTTTTGGGGAAGGGGGGGCATTGGAGCAAGTCGTTAAATGGTTTCTCGGAGCAGAGCGCCTTTCATGGTGATGAGCCGCACCTGCACTTGCCCGACTGCTTTTGTTTTTGCATGAATGAGCATGGCAATGCGGTGCTCCATTGCTTTCCAGAAGTGGGGGGCATTTGTGTCTGTGGCCAAAATGCCAATGGCTTGTTCAACTGTGGACATGTTTTGAACCGCTTCGAGCAATTTTTCCCCCATGCCAAAGGCTTCGGCAGCTCGGCGCACGGCCTGCAGGGCGCTTTCACTTTTGCTCGAATGGGTGTCCCATGCCAAGTTGAGCAATTTGGCGAGTTTGCCCGGATGCCCCACCACCCAAAGGCAAGGCAGGCCCCAGCCATAGTCTTGCAAAATTTCATTGAGAGAATCAAGGGCGAATCCAACAAAATTGGACATTTGGACAATGCGCTTCAAGGGAAAGTCCAGCTGCTCTTGAGCAAACTGTTGGCCAATGTTGCCGGGGCTGAACACGATTGCTGTTGGGCGGTCGGCCACGGCAATGCGAATATACAATTCAATGGAGGCCAGATAGGAGGACAAGGACTTGGGTTCGACAATGCCTGTTGTGCCTAAAATAGAAATGCCATGGAGGATGCCAAGACGGGGGTTGTAGGTTTTTTTGGAAATTTTCTCTCCGTCCACACAGCCGATTTCAAGGTCAAACCCTTCCCCATGCAGATAGCCCACCTCTGCCAGCACCTCATGCACCGCTTGGCACATCATTTTTCGAGGAACGGGATTGATGGCGGGTTCGCCAACGGGAAAAGCAAAACCCGGTTGGGTGATGGTTCCCACTCCTTGCCCGGCTTTGAAGCAGATTGTTCCCTGTGGGTTGGATTGGACAATGGCAAAAATTTTGGCGCGGTGGGTCACATCGGGGTCATCGCCTGCGTCTTTGACCACAGTGGCTTTGATGCGGTTGGGGGGGACTGGCTCGATTTTCCAAATGGGAACAGTGACATAGTGCTGGCCATCGGCTAGGCTCACAGAAACAGTCGTGCATTCTTTGTCATCCAGCAACTTGTACAAAGCAGCTTTGACCGCTGCAGTGGCACAAGTGCCGGTGGTCACGCCGCGGCGCAATCCATTGGCCGCCCGCTCTTGCAAGGGAAACGGTTCTTTGCGGGGAGCATTCATCAAGAAGACAAGCGATTGACCGCTTGGATCATCAACGCATTGATGGCCGCCGCCGCCCATGGGGAACCCCCGCGATGGCCGCTGTTGGTGATGAACGGCACAGTTTGACATTGGCGCAGTTGGTCTTTGCATTCACGTGTGCCCACAAAGCCAACGGGCAATCCAATGATCAGGCGCGGGTTCCAGTTTTTTTCTTGGACGAGGCGTAGGGTTTCTTTCAGGGCTGTTGGAGCATCGCCTATGGCGACAATGACCGCGTCACCCAATTTCTCCCACCCAAGGCGGATGCCTGCGGCAGAGCGTGTGATTCCAGAGGCTTCGGCCAGCAGTCGTGTTTCTTCTTCATGGACTGCACACACCACGTCAAGGCCGAGTTGATGGAGCAAGGGGCGTTTCAAGCCGCTTTTGACCATAGTGACATCGGTGAGAATTTTGTTTTGCGCTATCAGGGCTTTGCAGCCTTGCTCAACCGCCTTTTCAGAAATCAAAATGTCCTCAATGATGGAAAAATCTCCGCTGGTGTGGACGAGCCTTTGGAGGAGAGGCCGGTGCGCTGGAGGGATTTTGCCCCAATCAAATCCTTGCTCAATGATTTTAAAACTTTCTGCTTCAATGGGATGAGGGACATAAATCTGGGGTGTTGGCCGCACCGTGGGGGCTTCATGCGAATGGGAATGCCCTCCCGAATGATGAGGGTGATGATGTCCTGCGGAATGATGATGCGTGTGGCTGTGTACTTCCTCCAAGCCCCGAACATGCAAGTGGTGGGCTTCTTGGGGGGTTCCCACTTCTTTTTCAAAGCCAACAATTTGGGTGCGGTATTTACACAACGTGCAGTTCATCACAGCTTTGCCTTCGATGCCCTCCGCCGCTTTTTCCATCCAAACCTCTGGGATGTTGGGGTGAATGCCCAAGTAGTGGGCTTTGAGGATTTCTACTTGCGGGTGGAGCTTGCTGACGGCATCGGCGGCTTGATAAATGCGTTTGACCAACACACCTGTGAACAAGAAGTAGGGAATCACCACCAAGCGCTGGAATCCCATTTGGGCAGCAAAGGCAATGCCGTCTTTGACCAAAGGCTCGGCAGTGCCGGAATAGCACACATAAGACCCACCAAACCCCATGCCTTCTTCCATCATGCGGGCGAGTTTGCTCACATTGGAATTGGTGTCAGAATCCGTTGTGCCCCGCCCAACAACCACCAGCAATGATTCCGCGCGTTTGATGGTTTGGGGCGAGCGGGCTTCTGCTTGGATGATCCTTTCTTGAAACACCTTGAGCAACAGCGGGTGAAGCTCCATAGCAGTGCCATATTGAAACTCAATGTCTGGAAATTCTTGTTTGGTGGTGAGCAGTTCAATGGGCATGTCATTTTTGCCATGGCTGGCGGCAAATAAAATTGCAGGAACCATCACCACACGCTTGGAGCCTTTTTGCACGTTCTCACGAATGGCAAAATCAATCGTGGGTGAAGAAAATTCCAAGAAGCCATGCGTGATGGGATGCTGGGGGTATTTTTGTTTCAAAAGAGACAGGGCGGCTTCAAATTCTTCAATGCCATCTTTGTCACGACTGCCGTGTCCGGCGATGACAATGCCAAAATTGTTGTTGGGGGGGGGCATGGGCGGTGCTGGATTGGGGGTGGAGGAATGGGAAACGGGGTGCTTTTTGAGATTTTTGGTTTCAAAAATAGTGCGCCATGTCTTGCTTTTCAAGGCAAAAAGCAACCGCCCGCAGGCACAAAAAATTGGCTCTCAGGCAAATCCTATGGTAGATTTTTCTCTTGGTGCAAAACCGATCTGTCACACAATTTGCGCAACCAGTGCGCTGGTTGCCGATGCAGGGAGTCGAATTATGGAAAAAGAAATCAAAGAAAAAGATGAAAACAAACAAGGCGTGGCACAACGCCTCTTTTCAACACAAGGCCTCTTGATTGCGATCTTCTTGCTGATGGGCTATTGGATTTTTTTTGGGGGCGATGAAAAAGCCGAACAACCCCAAAGCTCCATTCCTGCAAAAACAGAAACGCAAGCGGACGCATCTTCTCAGAACACCATCGTTGGAATCAGTGATTCTCTCAACCAAGAGGCCATTGATCGTCTTGGGGTAGACCTCACCGAACATTTAGACCCCAAACTTGTTCCACCGCTCATTGAGCAAGCCATGAAGGAAACCGCTCAAGCCGGTGTGCAAGCTCAAGAATTTGTTCAAGCGGCCATGAGCAACATCTCCAACAAAATCAGAGACATCAGTAGCATTGACTTGAACAACGATGGCTTTGCCGACCCCGTGTTGGTGGTTCCACAAAACGTGACAGACGGGGCCGAGCATATGGTGCTTTCCATCCGTGTGCCTGATCCTGCGGCGGTGAGCAATTTGCCTGCTGGATCGGATCAAGAGGCGTGGGTGGACATTGCAAACAACAAGTCGATTGAGGTGATGACGGCTTCCGCCATCAAGCAAGATGACCAAAGCATGACGATTCAATCCGCCCCCAACCCGCAAGTCTATAGTGGTGCGCACCCTCCATATTATCACCACTATTCCCCTTTGAGCACGATGCTGATGACCTCTTTGATGATGGGTTGGATGATGTCTCCCAGTTTTTATGGGCCGGGCTTGGGTTATGGACATTATGGCGCTCCTTCAAGAACGACCTCCTCGGTGAGTCAAAATCGCGCGGCCACTGCCTCCAATTTGACTTCAGCCAGAGGCTCCAATGCGGCCGCACTCAATTCCAAAGGCCAAGCTGTGGCCACCAATAATTTCAAACAAGTTCCCCCCAAATCTCTCAATCAAATCAAAAGCACCCAGTTCCGTTCCAGAGAGGGCGCAAGTGCGGCGCGCACAGGAGGGTTTGGCCGTGATTCTGCTGCAGGAACCTCTCAAAGTGCAGTCAGGCCCTCTCAAAGGTCTTCAAATTCCCAAACCATCCGACCTTCTCAAAGGAAGTCTTTTTCCTCATCGTTTGGTCGCAGTGGTTCTTCGCGCAAAGGCTTTGGGCGGTCGGGCGGAAGGAGGCGCTGAGATTGCGTCAGGCAGGTTTTGGAAGATCGACCATTGGGCTGATCTTTCAAGCCAAGCCTTGGGAAGCACAGGGGTGAGTGCCTCACGCTAAGGTGAGGGCATAAAAGAAAATGGCGAAATAGAGCACCAGCATCAAAATGGATTTGGGTTTGGTGAGGGTGCGATTGTTTGTGTAGAACAGCACAATGGCAACAATGGTCGCTCCGAGCAGGCTCCAGAGCAATTCCATGTGGGGCATTTCCATCAAAGTGTAGGGTGCTCCGCCAAAAAACATCATGGTGATGGGCACACTCAAGCAGATGCAAATGTCGAAAATATTGCTCCCAAACACATTGGAAACCGCCGCATCGTAGTTGCCCCGTTGCGCACTCAAAACAGAAAGTGCGGTGTCGGGGGCAGAAGTTCCAGCGGCAATCACAATGAAGGCCATCACCACCGCATCAATGCCCAGCAAGGCCCCCAACCCAATGGAGGCCTCCACCAGCACATGAGAGGCTCCTCCCATCAAAAGCATCATGCTGACAATCCAAAACCATGCTGCTTTTTCGCTATTGAGGGTCATTTCTTTGGGTTCGTCTGCTTCAGCAGAATCTTCCGCTGCCGTCTTTTTTTGGTGGCTTTTATAGTGCCTTTGAAGCAGGTAGATATAGGCAAGGTAGGTGAAGAAGAAAATCCCTGCGATGCCGATGCTCCATTGGTTTTCAAGAAGCACCAAAGCAATCAAGATGATGAGAACGCCAAGATAGAAGAAGCTATCGCGCCAAACCACTTCACGGCTCACCACCAAAGGAGTGGCCGCCACGAGTCCGGCGGCGGCTGGAATGATGAGGACGTTGTACAAAGCCGACCCAGCAATGGTGGCCACTCCCACTTCAAATCGACCCAACACCAACACTGCAATCACTGCAACCGCCAATTCAGGAAACGAACTGGCAATGGCATCAATCACGGCTGCTTTCACCGATTGAGGAAGATTGTGGCGGGCTTCGACATATTCAGCGGCAGGAGAGAAATGATCGCCTGCTTTCCAAATAATGATGGAGGAAAGGCAAACGAGGGCAAGGAAATAAAAGAATTGCACTTGGACAAGCTCGACTGGCCATGTGATGACCACAATGCCCGCCAAGACCAAGGTGGGTTTGTAGGTTTTTTTTCCAAAAAATTGTTCCACAGGTTTCAAAGGATTCATCATATCCAAAAAATCGAAGAAGTTTTCAGTGACGGCGGTGGCCGTTGGGGGGTTCGGAGGTTTGGAGTTTTTGCTCTTCTCCTTTGAGCAATCGGGAAATGTTCTCACGGTGTCGATAAATCAATAAAAGGGACACCGCCCCGAAGAGCATCGCTTGGGCCATAGAAACGGGTTCATTCCAGAGCCACGGGACAATCAAAAATAAAAAAGGCAAGGCAGCCAGCACCATCAAAGCCGCCAAACTGGAAATCCGTTTTGCCCAAAAAATGCCCACCCACAAGAGGGCGGCAACCACGGCAATGGAAAAATAAAGGACGACCAGCACACCAAATAGGGTAGCAATCCCCTTCCCTCCTTTGAATTTAAGAAAAATGGAAAACACATGGCCACAAATGACCGCAATTCCCACACAACTCCACTGAATGATAAAATAAGGGTTTTCAGAATCTTGCAGAATGGGTTGGGAAACAAGCACTATTGCAGCCCCTTTGGCAAAATCTAAAAGAAAGGTCAGTGCCGCAGGAAGTTTTCCGCCCACCCGCAACACATTGGTCATGCCAATGTTTCCACTTCCAGCTTGGCGAATGTCTATCCCCAGCATGGATTTGCCAATCAACAATCCAAAGGGGATGCTTCCCATGAAAAATCCGAGCAGGAGCAAAAATAAAAATTCAAATTCCATAAGGAGATGGGTCTAAATTCCTACAAATATAAAAACGCAATGGAGGCTTTGGGGCAATGGATTTTTTGGAAAATTGAGAGGACTATAATCTAAAAAATGGAATAATCCAATGCCTTTTCATGGCCAACTGGCATGACCCCCACCCTCTGCCCAAAGAGTTCCATTTGAAAAATCCTTCCACAAATCCGTTGGTGTTCTATGGGGGCTGTGATACAAACGCACTCGATTGAAAACGGAGCATGGCTTGGCAGATAAAGGAATCATGGCAGAAAACAACCCCCCAGAAGAACACCTCGAAGGAGCGATTGAACTCCCAACCCCCGCCCCTGAACCACGAGAAAGTGCAAAGGAACCCCTGCCCCGCGACAAATCAGAAATCAAAAACACCGCCCTTCCCGCAAAACTCCAAACCGCTTTAGCAAAAACAGAATCGCCCGAATCGGCTTACCACACTCTCAAGTTCATAGAAGATGTTCCCCTGAGGATGGTTGCAGAAGTGGCGCGTGTGGCTTTGCCCTTGCGCGATATTTTGTCTTGGCAAACGGGGAGTGTTGTGAAATTCAACAAAATCATTGGGGAACCGATTGAAGTTCTCATTGGTGAGCAGTTGCTGGCACGAGGCGAAATCGTGGTCATCAACAATCGCTTTGGCATTCGCATCAGTGAAATCACCCACCCCGATGAAAAAATTGGCGAAGCTCGCCCCTGAGATGCTATGGCAAAAAAATGGGGACAGCATTTTTTAATCCGCCCCGCTTATATTGAAAAAATATTGGAAACCGCCCAAGTTTCTGAAGAAGATGCCGTGCTGGAAATCGGGGCAGGCAAAGGGATTCTCACCGAAGGATTGTTGCGCCAAAATGCGTGGGTCACAGCCCTAGAAATCGACTCCAAACTCCACCATTTTTTGGCAAAGCGATTCCACCAAGCCCCCCGCCTGCGCCTGCTTCAGCAAGATATTTTACGCTACGATAACCACGCCCTCTCCACCATCCATCCCCCGCCCTATAAAGTTGTGGCCAATCTGCCCTACAATATTGCCACGCCCATTTTTTTTAAGCTCTTGGCCATCCGCGCCTCGTTGCAGTCCATCACGGTGATGGTGCAAAAAGAAGTGGCAGAGAGGATTTGTGCCACAGTGGAAGAGCGCGCTGACTATGGAGTGCTGGCCATTGCTGCCGATGTGGCCTTCCAGCGCAGAATGGCCTTTTCTGTCCCACCTTCTGCCTTCTCTCCGCCCCCCAAAGTAGAATCGGCAGTGGTGCATCTCTTGCCAAAACCGAATTTTTGGGAACCGGAAAAAGAGCAGGCCTTTTTAAAATGGGTGCAGTGTGTGTTCAATCAGCGCCGCAAAACATTGTTGAACAATCTCCAACGCTGTTGCCCAAAAGAATTTGAGAGACACCACGCCCACCTCAAAGGAAAATATGAGCAAAAACGCACAGAAGCCCTCTCTCCTTCAGAATTGATGGAACTCTATTGTAGGCTTTTCTCCTGAACGGGCTTTGCCCCAATAATGAAAGACATGAATTGTGGAGAGTGTGTCGCCAAACAAGGCCATCGAAGAACGCTTGCCCCTTGTGTTTGCTGCTTGACCCTGTCTAGGGCGACCCCGTCTATGTTGACCGCGTCTATGGCGACCCCGTCCTTCCACGCAAAGTTGCGGAATCCACTGGAACGTGGATTTTGTTGAAGGCACTCTCATGCTGTAAGCCGTCTATGCCGACCGCGTCCTTCCACACAAAGTTGCGGAATCCAGATAAAATCTTGATTTAAAAAACACTCTCGAACTTTGAAACCCCATAAAAACCTGCAAGGAGCACAAAAATGCAATCCCCGAACAATTTCCTCACACCCAAATATTTGAACGAACAAAGCCAGCACCTCCTGTCTGGATTGTTGGGAATCGAGTTGCTTGCCGTCCAACCCAATTTGTTGAAGGCGCAGCTGCCCATTCGTGAAAATTTAATGGCAAGCAATGGATTCCTGCATGGTGGCAGTGTGGTTGCTTTGGCAGACACATGTTGCGGATTCGGCACGATGGTGCATTTGCCTGAAGGCGCGCTTGGCTTCACCACTGTTGAATTGAAATCCAATTTTGTGGGAACCATGCGAGAAGGCGTGGCCATGTGTGAAGCCCAGCCGCTCCATCGGGGGCGTTCCACACAAGTCTGGGATGCGCAAGTGTTCAATCCGCAAACCGAAAAGGCAATCGCTCACTTTCGTTGCACGCAAATGATCCTATGGGAACGCTGAGGGGGTTCGATGGAAAATTCCCAAGTCTCTGAAAAGCAAAATTTCTAAGAACTTGCCGAACCCCCAAAGGTTTGGCAGGCTTCTTCTAAGGCAAGGGCGGTTTTTTCAAAATCCTCTTGAGTGTGAACCGCACTGACAAAGCGCCGCCCTCCTGCCTGAATATAAATCCCCCGCTCCAACAATTTGGTGTCAAGGTCACGCATGGCTTTTTCGTTGCTATGGACAATGTCCATGGCATGGACGGGGTTGGATTCCATGAACAAGATTTGCCAAAACGACCCCTGCCCGGCCACCCGTGCGGGCAGGCCACTTTGCGCCAGCACTCTTTGCAGTTTTTCTAAAAGGCTTTCAGAAAGCGCATGGAGTTTTTCAAAAAACAAGGGCTTTTCCAACTCTGCAAGGGTGGCAAGACCCGCCGCGGCGGCAAGGGGATTGGCGTGCAAGGTTCCATTGATCCAAGCATATTCAGAGGTTCCTTTTTTGAACGGGCTGGCGTTTTCAATCAGGTTGGCTTTGCCGGCAACACAACTGATGGGGCCGCCCCCGCCAACGATTTTTCCATATGTGGCCAAATCGGGTGTGACTCCAAAATACTCCTGTGCCCCTCCCAACGCCAAGCGAAACCCTGTGACGACCTCATCAAAAATGAGTACGATGTGGTGGCGGTCGCAGATTTTCCGTAGCCCTTGTAAAAATCCCGGTTGTGGAAAAATAATCCGTTGCACAGGCTCCACAATGATGGCTGCTAGGTCTGCTTGGTGTTCGGCAACAATCTGCTCCACTGCCCCCAAATCATTGAAGGGAGCCACCAACATGGTATCTGGCAAGGCATCGGGTACGCCATGGAAGGAGGGTTGGCCATAGGGATATTGGGCTGGTTTTTTGGGAAAAATGCTCACCATCGAATAGTCGTGGTTGCCGTGATAGGCCCCCTCAAATTTCAGAACTTTGGAGCGTCCTGTGGTGGTTCGGGCGATTCGCATGGCATAAAGCGTGGCTTCTGACCCGGTGGTGGCAAACACAATTTTATCGGCACACGGAATGTGCTGAACAAGTTTTTCTGCCAGTTCGATGGCGGTGTCATTGAGGTGGCCAAAGTAGTGAATGCCTCGTGCGGCTTGTTGTTGGAGGGCTTCCACCACAGAGGGATAACAATGCCCCAAAATGTTGGAACCCGCACCGCCCACATAGTCGATGAACCAACGCCCATCGGCTGTTTTGAAGCGCGAGCCTTGCCCCTGAACGGCCACAAACCACTGGTCTTCTGCAAAGGAATAACTCCCAACACCGCCCCCTGCGATGGTTTGGTGCGCCAATTCATAATAGTCTGCATGGGTTTTTTTCTGGAGGATCGACATGGCATTTCTCCTACAAATCACTGGATTCGGTCACATTCTGGGTTTTTCATTGTTGGGGTCATAAGCCGGCTGGCCTAGCACCTCAGCAGGAATGGAATGCCCTTGCACCAAGACATGGAGCTTTGTGCCGGGAACAGCAGCTTCGGGTTTCACAAAAGCAAAAAACAAGGGCTTTCCCACAGTGTAGCCATAGCCACCGGAGGTGATGGTTCCAACCGGTTTTCCTTCAAACCAAACCGATTCTGCCCCCACAGGCTCGGCTGCCACTTCGTGGCACATCCCATCGTCTAAAGCGAGATAGGCCAACATCCATTTGGAAACGCCCGTTTGGGCTTGCTGGCGATTGATTTCCACGCCCAGATAGTCTTTATCCAAGCGGGCAAAGGGCAACAGCCCCACTTCTGCAAGGGTGACTTCATTGGTGAGTTCGCTGCCAGAGCGATAGGCTTTTTCCATGCGCAAACAATTCAAGGCGGCGGAGCCGAGATGAACCAGCCCGTGTGCTTCTCCTGCCTCTAGCAAGGCTTTATAAACCGCCGGCATGTCGGCCAAGGGCAAATGCAGCTCCCAGCCCAATTCTCCGCTGTAGCTCACCCGCAAGGCCAGCACGCTTGCGCCAGCCACTTCAATGGACTGGCTTGTGAGCCAACGGAACGAAGCGTTGTCCAACGGAGCCGCAGTGGTTTGGCCGAGAATCTTGCGGCTTTTGGGGCCAGACAACGCCAGCACCCCCAGTTCGCTGGAGCGATTGGCCACAACCACGTTTTCACCGGTCTGGATATTGTGCATGAGCCAATCTTGCATCGCCAACTCACGCCCTGCGGCACACACCAAATAATAACGCCCTTCGCCCAATCGTGCGACCGTGGCATCGCCTTCAATGCGTCCATTGGGCAACAGCAGTTGGGTGAGGCAAATCCCGCCTTCACCTTGCCGAATGCGGTTGGCACAAAGGCGATTGAGGAAGGACAAAGCATCTGCCCCTGAAATCTCAAACTTGGCAAAAGCACTCAGGTCGGCAAGACCTGCATTTTCCCGTGTCCCACGACATTCTTTTGCCAAAATCTCAAACAAAGCACTCCGCCTAAAAGAGTGAATGTGCGCTTGCGGGGTTCCAGCAGGGGCATACCAATAGGGGCGCTCCCAACCAAAAACCTCTTCATAAACCGCCCCTTTGGTGTGGAGCGTTTCATAAAGCGGGGTCTTTTTGGCCGGACGGCAAGCTGGGCGGTCTAAATGGGGAAAGGGGATTTCATGGCGCAACAGGTAGTCTTCTTTGGCTTTGCCGATGCGCCAATTTTCATCAATCCATGGGCCGAATCGCCGCGGATCAAATGCTCGCATGGAAATATCTGCAGCCCCGTGAACCATCCATTGTGCGAGATATTTCCCGGCCCCCGGCCCCCAAGCAATGCCAATTTGACTGCCACAGCAAAGCCAATAATTCTTCAAACCGGGGGCAGGCCCCAACATCATGTTGCCATCGGGTGGATGAGTGATGGCGCCATGCACGGCACGGCGGATGCCTTTGTCGGCCAAAATGGGCATGCGCTCACAGGCGTTGTTGAGCCATGGCATGATGCGTTCATAATCGGCTTCAAAGAGGGGATGCTCTGCATGCCATGGCGCACCCTCATTCCAAACCGTGTTGGCATGGGCTTTTTCATAAATCCCAATCAACCCTGCATCTTGTTCCATGCGGATATAGCCAGAAACCTGACGGTCGTCACGCACCACAGGCAATTCTTGTCCAGCGGCTTTCATTTCTTGGAACTCGGCAACTGGCTCGGTCACGAGGTAGTGGTGGGTCATGTTGGTGATGGGCAAATCCAGGCCGCTCCACTGTCCAATTTGGCGAGCATAGCACCCGGCGGCATTGACGAGGATTTCGCAAAGCCACTCTCCTGCTTCGGTTTCCACTCGCCAGTGGCCAGTGGCGGTGGGGGTGACATGGGTCACGCGGTTGCTACGAACGATTTTTGCGCCTAGTTGCTTGGCCCCTTTGGCCAGCGCAAACGTGGCTCCGGCAGGGTCGACATGGCCATCTTCAGGGGTGTGCAAGGCAGCAATCACGCCTTGCAGGTTGTAAAAGGGATGCAGTTCTTGAATGCGTGCTGGCCCGATAATTTCCATGGGATGCCCCAAAGCCTTGCCGAGGGAATCGGTCATTTTGAGCCAGTCCAATTCATCGGAAGTGTAAGCCAAGCGCAGGCTCCCACAGCCATGAAAGGAAACCGCTTGTTCTGTTTCGCCTTCGATCCGTTTGTAAAGTTCCAGCCCATAGCCAGCAATTTTTCCCAAAGCAAAACTGGAAACCGAATGGGTGATTTGCCCGGCCGCATGCCATGTGGAGCCAGAAGTCAGCTCGGCTTTTTCCAAAAGCACACAGTCACGCCAGCCTTCGTGGGCTAAGTGATAGAGCAAGCTGCATCCCATGATGCCCCCCCCGATGATGACGACACGGGCGGTTTGTGTGGAATTTGGCATGGTCTTTTCCTTTTTGATCGGGTTTTACAAAAAACAACATTTCAAGACTTTGGGAAAACAGCCACTGGCTCGCCCAATACAGCCATCACGGGTTCCACCCCCAAACCCGCTGCGTCTGTCACCTGCGCCCTGCCGTGGTGGCGGGTGTAGCCGCCGTGGGCCGTGCAAATGGAATGGTGCTGGCTGCAATCCCAAGTCGCTCGGTCGCATTCCACTGGCGTGGCAAGGGCGAGATGCACAGCGGCGGTGTCTGCAATTTGGCTCCCGCCGGTATCTTCAAGGTTCATCGGAATGCCCAGGGCCACACAGAAATCCCGCATCTTTTTGGCTTGGGTCAAGCCCCCGACTCGTCCAATTTTCAAGCCAATGGCTTGGGCGACATTGTGACGCTGGGCAATCAGTAAATCTTCAAACGACTGGATGCTTTCATCGAGGATGAGGGGCTGATGCGTCAGTTGGCGGACTTGGCGGCACTGTTCGAGGGTTTCGCAGGGTTGTTCAAAAAAAACTTGTTGGCCGCGGGTGGCATTCATCACGACCATTGCTTCACTGGGCAACCATGCGCGGTTGACATCAAACGTGATGGTCTCTTCTGTGGGACAATCGGCTAGCAGGGCTTCAATTCTTGCCAAGTCTTGGGCGACATCGGCTCCTATTTTACAGGAATGAATTTGATACCCCGCGTCTCGTGCCTCTTGAACGGCTTTGACCATCTCAGGCGGGGAAGCTGTGGAAATACTGCTCTGCAAAGGGACGGATTCTTGAAATTTTCCCCCCAGCAACGTGTAGAGGGGTCGCTGGGCGTGTTTTCCCCAAAGGTCCCAACAGGCCATGTCTAAAGGGGATTTGACGTAGGTATGGCCGGGCAAAGACCGATCCATTGTGTGGTTGATTTGCTCTAGGTGGAGGGGGTTTTGCCCCAAAAGTGAGGGAGCCAGTTCAGCAATGCCCGCGCGCAAGCCTGAGGCAAAGGCGGGTAGGTAGGTGCTTCCCCAAGGGCATCCTTCGCCCCAGCCGGTGAGGCCGGCATCGGTTTGAAGGGCAACGATGGTGCTGTCCAATTTTTCAAATTTCAGCCGCCCGCCAGAGAGCCAATAGGGTTTTGTGAGGGGCAGGTCGACTTGATAAACCCGAATTTGGGTGATTTTCATTCCGCAACTCCGGGGGGAATCAGCACGAGCTTGCCCATGAATTTTTTTTCAAGGAAGTCTTGTTGTGCTTGGTGGATTTGGGTGAGGGGGTAGGTTTTTGAAAGGAGGGGGCGAATTTCACCCCGTTCCACATAGCCGATGAGATTGGGAAACACCTGCGGGTCGGTCAAGGTTGCGCCCTGAAATTGCCAATCTTTCAAATAAAGGTGGCTCAAGTCGAGGGAGACTTTTTTGCCACCAATCGCCCCGGATGTGACGTAGCGTCCTCCACGCCGCATCACTGATAAAATCGACTCAAAAATCGGTGCGCCGACCACATCAGCCACCACATCGACTGCCGCTTTTTGGGTGATGGATTGAATCACCTCGTGCCAATCATCCACGCCGCGCCGAATCAGCCCATCGGCTCCCAAGCCTTTGACTTCGTTGGCTTTGTGGGGACTGGTCAATGCAATCACAAGGGCTTTGCGCCGTTGGGCGAGTTGGACTAAGGCCGAACCCACACCGCCTGAAGCCCCAGTGACCAGCACCGATTCACCCGCTTTCAAGGCAATTCGGGTCAGCATGTTTTCTGCGGTGGTGTAGGCACAAGGCAGGGTAGCGAGTTCCGCTTCTGACCAATCGCACTGCACTTTTCCAATGTTGGTCACAGGCAAGGCCACATATTGGGCAAACCCGCCATCGCGCTCGCTGCCAATGTATTGCATTTTTTCTGGATTGAACGGTGCTTGCCAATCGCGCAAACAGGGGTCATTGATGACGCGGGTTTGGAGCCAATCGGAGGAAACACCGGCTCCCACAGCCACCACAGTTCCGCAGGTGTCGGTTCCTTGAATGCGTGGAAACTGAATCGCTCCCCCCCATCCTCCAGAAGAATCGTCTCGCACCCCACTGAATCCTGATTCTCCGCCGGCATTCGATTCTGTGGAAACGGCATCATCGTACCAGCCGGTGCGCGTGTTGATGTCCGTATTGTTCATGCCGCAGGCTGCAACTTGAATCAAAACTTCTCCTGCTTGGGGTGTGGGGACTGGCCAATCGGGGCGAATCTCCAATTTTTCAAAGCCGCCATGTCCGGTGAGGACAGCGGCCGTCATGGTTTGGGGGAGCATGGTTCCTCATGATTTCAGGGCTTCTAAAACCCACTGTTTCAAGACAAAAACAGTGTTTTCACTGGAAGTGGTCGCCACGCCAGAAGGGTCGAGCACCAGAGGGCCGGGGCGATAGCCACGATTTTTCAGGCCTTGTTGCACCGAATCGATGATGCTCAAATCTTCTGCAAAGGTTGTGGTGCGGTCGAGTTCAATGATTTCCCATTGCTCCTCTGTGGGTTGGGAAGATTGGAAAAACCAACTCCGTTGCACCTCTGTGTGTTCCACTCCCAAAGGCAACCAGTGGAATGTGTTGACCACTTGGCCGGGATAAATTTGCAAGGAGAATGTGGGCCACAGATAAAACGAGGCGTATTGGGTCATTTTTTCATCCGACGGGTCAATGGCATAGGCTTGTTTGGTGGGAGGAGGGGCTTGGGCGGTGTGGAACAAGGTGTGTGTGCCCGGCGTGATGCGATAGGTGGCGGGGCTGACCACACCGGATGAAAAAGCCGAATGAACGCCCGGACAGTGGTAGCATTCATTGTAATTTTCAACAGCAATTTTCCAATTTGCATGGAGTGTTTTGGAATGGTGGTGGGCATAGGCGCGTTCCTCAATGTCGGGAACAAGCTGCTGGATTTTCCTTTTGGCCTCTGGATAAACTTCTGCCATGGCAGGCGCATGGGAGTCAAAATTGATGAAGATAAACCCACAAAACACCTCAACTCGAAACTGGGAAATACAGAGGGACTTGGCCTCTTTGCCAGCAGTTTCCAGCCCCCGTGCCGCGCGGAGCGAGCCGTCGGTTTCAAACACCCACGCATGGTAGGGGCAGATGATGACCTTTTGCGACCCGCTTTCTTCCATCAATAATTGGTGGGCACGGTGCGGACAAACATTGTAAAATCCGCGCAACTTGCCATCCCTGCCACGCAGGATGAAGAGGTTTTGTTCCAGCACCGTTCGGGTGAAATAATCCCCGTTTTGAGCCACTTGGGATTGATGCCCCACATAAAGCCAGTTGCGAAAAAAAATCTTTTCCTTTTCTTGCGCAAAAATCTCTGGGTTTGTGTAATAGGCTGGCTGCAAGGTGGTTTGTTTCATGGATTTTCCCTTGAGGGTGTTTTGAAAAATCAACACAAGCCTGCTGTCATTTGTCCTTTTGCTTCCAGACTGGAACCACAAAAACAAGGTTTGCCAGCAGAAAAAACACGCTTCCCAGCAAGCTCAACCAGTCGCCACTCCGCACGCCGGCGAGGATAAAAAACACAGCCGAAACCATGAACAAAGCCCATCCCCACAGTTGAGTGAGCCGATTTTTGCGTGCGTCATGTTTGGGGGGATGTGCCATAGCCCAGTTGCTTTGAGATGGTGGTGGCGGCTTCACAAATTGGTTCAACCAACTTTTCTTTTTCATGGACGCGATAATTGGGGAGGCTCACATAAAGCCCGGCCACCAGTTCTTTTTGTGCATTAAAAATCGGAGCGGCCACGGAGGTGAGGCCATCTTCTAATTCATCGCAAGTCCAAGCCACACCTTCTTGCTGGATTTTTGCCAATTCTTGCTGAAATGCGTGCAAGGTTGTTTTGCTTTTGGACGCTCTTTTTTCAAGGGGTTTTTGAAAAAAACGTTGCTGCTCTGCCTCCTCCAAGCCTGCCAGATAAAGTTTGCCGGTGCTGGTGACGTGCAACGGGAAGTGTTCCCCCGTCCAGTCGCGGACTTGAATGTGGTGACTGCTGGGAATTTGATAGCACACGACCTCTTGGTTGCCTTCAATGAGCGTGAGTCCCACGGCTTCTTCCAGCCCCAGTGACAGCTCACGAAGCGAGGGGGTGGCCATGCTGATGAGTTGCTCGCTCCAAGGGGCGTGGTTGGCCAAGGTGACAATTTTTTCGCCAATAAAAAGTTTCCCATTTTTGCGCTCCAAGGCGCCCAGTTGTTCCAAAGTGGCCACAATGCGAGAGGTGGTGCTGGTGTGCAGTTGCGCTTCTTCCGCCAGCTCCTGAATCCCCAGCCCTTGCATACGCCCATGGACGGCCTGTAATATTTGAAAAGCGCGTTCAATGGATTGGACATTGTTTTTCATAATGTGAAAATTTTCACAATGCAATCGTTAAAATCAAGATGAAAATTGGATTTTTTGCAAAATGGCCTCGCTGTGAAAATTCAAAGCAATGAAAAATAAAATGTGCTTTTTTTCTGGATTCTGCGACTGGCGCGCAGAATGACTCTGGATTCCGAGAAGGGGTTTCCTATGAAATCTTGATTTAAAGAAACACTCTTGGAAGTTCTCTGCTCTGTTTAGACTATGGCAGGGCTGAAAACGATTTTTTTTGGGGGAATTTGAGAGGCAGGAGACACTTCGCCTTCTCCAGCAAAAGCCCAAGTCAGCGGCGCAACACCGCCAGCCAACGCCATAGGTTGAGCAAGCTGGCCAAAGAACCGGCGACATAGGTCAAAGAGCAAGCAGTGAGGATGCGGCGCACCACTTTTTGATCGCTTTTTTCAATATAATGCCCCTCTTTTAGAATCGGCAAGGCTTTGCGAAAACTCGCATCCAGCTCCACAGGCAGGGTGATGAGATGCACGATCGAGGGCCCGCCCAGCACACAGAGACCCCCTAAAAGCATCAACAATCCCACACTGGGCGCACGACTGAGCAATGTGAGCAGCGGTGCGGCCAATAGGATGAGAGACCCCAGTTTTTCTGCTTTTTGAGAAAACAAAACCAAGCGTGTTCTCCAAGCCAAAGGTCGATAGCCCATGTGATCTTGCACCGCATGTCCCACTTCATGGGCGGCGGTGGCAACGGCAGTGAGCGACCTGCCATACATGTTGCGGGCAGACAAACGCACCGTTTTGGTCAAAGGGTCATAGTGGTCGCCCTGTTCGGTTTCCTCCACGCGGACTTCATCCATTGCAAAATTTTTTAACAAATGCTGAGCCAGCTCACCTCCTGTTCCGGGAATGTCCTCGCGGTCAACACTGTGACGTGAGAGGACGGAGCGTGCCCAAAAATTGGGTGCAAACAGCAGAATCACTAGAAAAATCAGGGGAATCAGGAGGTGCATGGTTCGTTCGGGCAATCAGTCATGGGTGGGCATATGGGGAAGTTCGGGTTGCGCTGCAAGGGGGGGCGTTTCTTGAGATTCTGCCACTGCTTCCCCATTCTGGATGGTGTCTTCGGCTTTTTTGTCTAGGTCTAATTCTGCCAAGCTCGGCAGGCTGTTGATACTTTTCAACCCAAAGACTTCTAAAAAAAAACGCGTGGTTCCATACAAAATCGGCCGCCCCGGAACAGGCTCTTTGCCCACCACACGGATGAGTTTTCTTTGGAGCAATGTCCTCAGCGTATAAGAAGCATCCACGCCGCGGATAAATTCCACATTGGCCCGCGTGATGGGCTGTTTGTAGGCCACAATAGCCAAAGTTTCCAGAGTGGGCAACGAGAGCTTGATGGGCTTGATGGGGTCTAATTTTTGAATCCAAGGGCGGAACTGGGGTTCGGTGCGCATTTGCAGGCCGCCCGCAACTTCTTGAATCCGAAAAACCCGACCCGAAAGACGGTATTGCTCATTGAGGTTTTCGATGATTTTTTTCAACATGCGAGAATTTTCGAGGGCAACCCATTCTGCCAGTTGGCGCAACGAAACCGATTGGGGAGAGGAAAAAAGAATCGCTTCAACAATCTGTTCTGTTTCTTTTTCCATCGCTCCTTTGCTCGCTCTCTCGGTCAGTGTCCAGTCAAAAAACCTAGTTTAGCGCAAGAGGCTTTGCATTTCTATCCTGTTTTCACGCCTTGTTTTTTAGAACCACAACCTGCCGCCCCATTTTTTCATTGCTTTCTTGAGGCAAAAATAGAATACACTACTTTCCATTCACTCAAAAAATCTAAAAAATTCCTCTTGTCCAGATCGATGTCTCTTCAGCCCCCTTATTTGCTTTTTTTAGGAGATGCCCCCGATAGCCTTTCGGTCAAAGTCGCCCAGGGGATTCAAGATTGGTGTTCTCACCCGGCTGTCGGTCAATTTTGTTTGGAAGACTGTCAGGCCGATTTGGGGTTGCCCAACCTCACTCTTGCAGAAGCAGTGGAAGCCGGGGCAAAAACGCTGGTCGTGGGCGTGGCCAATCGGGGTGGGGTGCTCGCCCAATCTTGGGTGGCGGTCTTGGTGGAAGCTCTCGAAAGCGGGATGGACTTGGCAGCCGGTCTCCACAACAAATTGGCTGACATTCCCCAACTCCAAGAAACAGCCCAAAGACTCGGCCGGTGCCTGTTCGATGTGCGCCACCCCACTGAAGCGTATCCCGTGGCTTGCGGGATCAAACGTCCCGGCAAACGTTTGCTCACGGTGGGAACCGATTGCTCTTGTGGAAAAATGTACACCACGCTGGCCTTGCACAAAGAAATGAAACAGCGCGGGATGGCAGTGGATTTTCGAGCCACAGGCCAAACCGGAATTTTGATTGCCGGCAAGGGCATTCCCATTGATGCAGTCGTGGCTGATTTCATCGCCGGGGCAGCAGAGGTGCTTTCCCCCAAAAATGACCCCGACCATTGGGATGTGGTGGAAGGGCAAGGCTCCTTGTTTCACCCATCCTATGCAGGGGTCACTCTGGGGTTGATTCATGGCACGCAACCCGATGCCCTCATCCTTTGCCACGAACCCACTCGCTCCCACATGCGAGGATTGCCGACTTATGGTTTGCCCCGCTTTGAAGCGTGTATGGAGATGAATTTGCAGGCCGCCCAACTGACCAACCCGCAGGCCAAATTCGTTGGAATTTCCATCAACACCGCCCACCTTTCAGAAGCGCAAGCAGAGGCTTATCTCCAAGAAGTCGAAGCGCAGTGTGGACTGGTTGTGGTCGACCCTGTGCGTCAAGGAGTGGGACGAATTGTTGAAGCCCTCCCATGATCAAGTTGCACGTCCAATCAGAATATTGGCCTCTCCGCGCCACTTTCCGCATCTCCAGAAGCACCCGCACCCATGTCCAAGTGGTGGTGGTGGAACTGCACGACGGGAACCAGCAAGGGCGGGGCGAGTGTGTGCCTTATGCCCATTATGGCGAATCAGTGGAGAGGGTTTGCCAACAGATTGCAGGGCTTCGCCCTGAGCTTGAACAAGGGCTAGATCGCCCCCGCTTGCAATCCCTGTTGCCCGCAGGAGCAGCACGCAATGCGTTGGACTGTGCCCTTTGGGATTTGGAAGCCAAACAAACAGGCAAACGCGCTTGGGAACACGCCGGTGTGTCCTATGTCCATTCTCTCACCACGGCTTACACCCTTTCTTTGGAAACTCCAGAAAAGATGAAAACTGCCGCCGCCGAGAACGCTTTTCGGCCTTTGTTGAAATTGAAATTGGGGGGAGCCGGCGACCTCCAGCGAGTGCAGGCCGTGCGAGCCGGTGCGCCTCAAGCACGCTTGATTGTGGATGCCAACGAAGGATGGACTCCTGAAATGTATCAAGAATTTGCCCCAAAATTCACCCAGTGGGGCGTTGAAATGATTGAACAGCCTTTGCCTGCCGGAAAAGATCAATGCTTGGCAGAAATGGAGCGTCCTATTCGTGTCTGTGCAGACGAATCGTGCCATGACCGCGCTTCCTTGCCAGCACTTCTGGGCAAATACGACAGGATCAACATCAAACTGGACAAAACCGGGGGGCTGACAGAAGCCCTCGCCCTGCAAAAAGAAGCCCAAGCGGCCGGACTAGAGGTCATGGTGGGGTGCATGGTGGCCACTTCTTTGTCCATCGCTCCAGCGATGATTGTTGCGCAAGGGGCACGTGTGGTGGATTTGGACGGCCCGCTTTTGCTGGCCAAAGACCGCGAGGCGGGGTTGCGCTATGAAAAGGGTTGGCTCTATCCTCCTGAACCCACCCTTTGGGGCTGAAAACCTTCTGAATGAATGGAGCAACATGAGCCGAATTGTTTATGTGAATGGCCACTATGTGCCGCAAGAAGCGGCAAAAGTCTCTATTTTTGATCGGGGTTTTTTGTTTGCCGATGGGGTTTATGAAGTGACGCTCATCCTGCATGGAACCTTGATTGACAATGAAGGCCATTTGAAGCGCCTGCGCCGCTCTCTCAAAGAACTGGCCTTGCCCTCACCGGCAACCGACAGCGAGATTATTGCCATTCAAAAAGAACTCATTGCCCGCAACCAAGTTCAAGAAGGGGTGATTTACCTCCAAATCACCCGTGGGGCCGCCGAACGCTCTTTTGCCTATCCGCAAGGGGTTGCCCCCACTTTTGTGATGTTCACCCAAGCGCGCGATGTGATCGATATTCCCCAAGCAAAAACAGGCCTTTCCATTCTCACCACACCCGACATTCGTTGGGGGCGGCGGGATATTAAAACTGTGGGTTTGCTTGCCCCGTGCATGGCACAAACGCTGGCCAAAGCCGCCGGCGCAGACGATGCGTGGATGGTGCAAGAAGGCTATGTCACAGAAGGCACGTCTCACAATGCCTATATCGTCACACCCCAAAACACGGTGGTCACGCGCCCATTGAGCAGAGAAATCCTGCACGGTGTCACCCGAAAAGCCATCCTAAAGCTCACCCAAGAAGCCCAGATTGCCATTGAAGAGCGACCCTTTCGCGTGGAAGAAGCCTATGCCGCCCAAGAGGCCTTCATCACCAGTGCTTCCACATTGGTGTTGCCAGTCATCCAGATTGATGGGCATCCCATTGGTGACGGCAAGCCGGGAAGGATTGCCCAGCATTTGCGTCAACTGTATATTAAAACCGCCCTCACAGAAATCGCATAGTGTCCTATGTCCGCCAAACCCGACCCCTTGTCCTCGCCCATTCTCAAGGTTTTTAGTTTTTACACCATTCCATCTTTGTTGGGATTGCTGGCCATGTCTTCAGCCAACATCGTGGATGGGATTTTTGTGGGTAATTTTGTGGGAGCAGAAGCCCTCGCGGCAATCAATTTGGTTTTTCCTTTTTTGTCTTTGTTGTTCAGTTTTATCCTCATGCTCAGCATTGGGGGTTCGGTGCGTGCCGGGAAGTATTTGGGAGAGAAAAACCCTCATGCGGCTGCGGCCATTTTTTCCAAAACCCTAATTGGCGCAGGTGGTCTGACGATGGTGCTGACCGTCTTGATTTGGATTTTCCGAGAGCCGATTTTTCGCATGATGGGTGCTACGGATGCCTTGATTCCCCTGTTGCATGTTTATTTCACCATCCTCTTGCCTTTTTTGTTGCCGTGGATGCTGATCATTCCGATCTATTTTTTCATTCGTGTGGACAATCACCCCACCCGTGCTTCGGTAGCGCTGGTGGTGGGGTCGGTTTTGAATGTGATTCTGGATGCGTGGTTCATTGCTTATCTGGAGTGGGGATTGGCGGGGGCGGCTTGGGCAACGGGGCTTTCTCAAATTGCTCAGCTTCTTTTGTTGCTCACCTATTTTTTTGCCCAAGACCGCAACCTGCATTGGATGATTCCCAAGGAGGGTTGGCAAGAGCTGTTTGCGGGGGCGGCCAATGGGTTTTCTGAATTTGTCAATGAAATGTCCGGCAATATCATCATTTTTATGATGAACTGGATTTTCATCGTCCGGATTGGCGTGGCGGGGGTGGCTGCCATCACGGTCATCAACTATTTGGTCTTTTTTGGGTTGATGGTGGCTTATAGCATTGGGGATTCTTTACAATTATTGGTGAGCCAGAATTTGGGAGCGAAACGCTTTGATCGCATCAAAAAATTCTTTGTCTTGGCCCTCGCCACAGTGGCCACAACAGGGACGATTTTAGCCGTTGTTGTGCTGATTTTTCCAGAAACCATGGTGGGGATTTTTTTAAAAGAATCAGACTCTGAGGCGTTGAAACATGCGCTCGAATTTATTGGCATTGTGTGGCCTGTCTTTATTTTTACTGGCATCAACATGATCATTTCTTCTTATTTTACCGGTATGCACCGCCCCCTCGAATCAGGCCTGATTGCCATTTTGAAAAATTTGATTTTGCCGGCCTCGTTGCTGGGGTTTTTTGGATGGGTGATGCCGGTTGTGCCTATTTTGATGGCCTTGCCCGTGGCGGAAAGCCTCACGTTGATTCTGGCTTGTGGACTGTTCGTTCATTTTCAAATTCAGAATCGTGTCCCCCAAACTTCTTAGGAGGATGTCACAAGGCATTTTTAATTCTGGGAGAACTGCAAAAGCATTGGAGGAAGGAAACCCCGGCGTGCTTTTTCAATAAATGCCCGCCCGCAGGATGTCATAAATTTGAATGATGCCAATGGGCTGTTTTTGGCGTGTGACCACCAAGCAGGTGATGGAGTGGGTTTCCATGGTGTGGAGGGCTTTGGCGGCCAAGCGGTTGGCTTCAATCACTTTGGGGTGCTTCATCATAAAATTGTGGATGGGACGGTCTAA
Organism: Diplosoma virens; assembly: GCA_963680785.1. Lineage (NCBI taxonomy): Eukaryota > Metazoa > Chordata > Ascidiacea > Aplousobranchia > Didemnidae > Diplosoma > Diplosoma virens. The sequence goes on from CAVMFT010000210.1 coordinate 3,110,126, forward strand.
AAAATCTTTCTCCTGCTCCATGAGGCGCATCAAATCCCCCACACTAAAAACCCCCACGAGATGCTGCTCGCCATCAACAACAATCACAATCCCCAACTGTTTTTCTGAAAGTTGATGAATTGCTTGGCGCATGGAGGTGTTTTCTTCGACCAAAGGCAAGTGTTCCCCTGCAATCATGACATCTTCCACCGTGACGGTCAGTTTTTTGCCCAAACTTCCCCCCGGATGAAAAAGGGCAAAATCTTCGGCACGAAAATTACGTTTTTCCAGCAGGCACATGGCCAAGGCATCGCTCAAGGCTAAGGTGACAGTTGTGCTGGTTGTGGGAGCCAATCCCAGCGGACAGGCTTCTTTTTCTACGGCAATGTCCAAATGGAGGGTGGAATGGGTGGCCAGCGTGGAATTTTTTTGTCCTGTGATGGCGATGAGCGGGATGCCCAAAGTTTGGATGGGGCCTAGCATTCTCAAAAGCTCTTCGGTTTCGCCACTGTAGGAAATTGCCATGACAACATCTTGTGCCGCAAGGAGACCCAAGTCGCCATGAGAACTTTCTGCAGGGTGCAAAAAAATGGTCGGTGTGCCTGTGCTCGTCAAAGTGGAGGCTGCTTTTTGGCCAATGAGTCCGCTCTTGCCCATGCCTGTGACAACAACCTTCCCTTGGCAAGCAAATAGGAGGTCAACGGCTTTTTCAAAAGTTTCATCAAGTTGTGCAACCAGTTGCTGGATGCCTTCAATTTCAAGGAGCAACGTTTCTTTGGCTCTGGCGAGGATGGGGGACATGGTTTGGGAAGGCGGAAGTGAAAGTTCTGTTTTAAAAATTTTTTCCTATCAGGAAATCGCCTCAATCGCAAGGATGGAACCTTGAGGCGTAGGGGAAATGATGAATTTTAGCTTTGTATCATTTTCTGCATGAGGAATAGATGATTCCATACTGCTTTTTTCTCATCACTTGCAGGGATTTCTTGCCTTGTTTTTGCTGGAGAAAGTTGTAACAATGTATTAAAAATGATCGAAGTAACATTGAAAATAAAATATTTCATTTTCAGATTGTTTGTTTGATTACAAGTTTCATAGAGGACCTTTTCTGGGCGACCCCTTCTAAAATCGGTTGTTACTCTGCACACCAGTCACAGACTTCAGATATAGGCGGTAAAAATAAATTACGTTGCGGGATCATGTGGGATTTTCTAATAATATGGAATCTTTGGGACTACCAATCGATCATTTTTGAAAATCAAATAAATTTTGCTAAAATCGCCTTAAAAAATGGACGGTAAAAATGAATTTCGTTGCTTTTAGGGATAAAGAAGGGTCTTAGAGCAGTCGTACCAACTAAAAATCCACTTGGTAGCTCACTAGCATAGGCAAAGTATTATAGATTGATAGTGCATCAAAGTTAAAACCCCTCTCACTCCTTTCCAAACCACCGCTTCTCAATCTACACAAAAAGTTTGTGCCAAACGTGTATTTTCCTGTTTCTCCTGCGCCAACTTTTCTGCTAATCGCTTGTTTTCTGCTTCCAGTCGCTGGTTCCCCCCTTAAAGCCTTCCGATCTCTGCTTCTTTCATGCGGGGTATTTTATTCTTTGCCTCCAGTAGTTCTTTCAACAATTTGTTCTCCATTTGCAATTCTTTTGGGAGGCAATCCTCACTCATTCTTGCCTTTGGTGCGGAGATATTGGTTTTTTGAGGCGGTGATTGAACAGGCTCGCTCCGCTTCGGCAGACACAACACCTCCACCGGCATACTCCCCACCTCTGGAATCTCTCCTAGCTGATCCCCAAACCGTTCCATCAAAATTTGCTACGCTTCCAGACATAAGCCTTCCGTTCCATTGTGATAAAGAGATGTCCTTCCTCGAATCTATCTTACAGTCTAGTGAACTTTATGAAGCAGAACGAGAGGACATTGGTGTCAGGAGACAAGAATGCAACGGATTTGTAAGTTTACCTATGAAGATTTTTTAGGAAGGCTATCCTGCTCACTTCCTATGAAATGGATTGCAAAAGACGTGATAAGCGCAAGGAGATTGCCTGATTCCAGAAGCTGTCAAACATGTTGCGAAAATGGTTGTTGTGAGTTTGCGCCACGATGGATTTTTCGGTTGGCGTGAAAGAAATCCTCCAGTTCCTCCAATCCCAAAGACGAATCTGCCAAAATTAATTTTTCAATGCCATCGCATAGCGATTTTGAATACCGCATTCAACCACAATTTGGCGGGCAGACATTCATGGTTGGTCATTGAAAACCACAGGGAGTGCTTTTGCTGAAGGAGGTTGTGCGGGGTGGTTTGCGTCCCATTCGGGATTGAGCAGGCTGGTTAAAATGTGAGTTTCCCAGTGTCCATTGATTCTCAAATAATTTTCTTCTTTTCCCCGAATTTGGAAGCCCAAACGCCGCAAAAGGCATGCACTTCTCTCATTGCAGGGCAAATAATTGGCTTCGATGCGGTGAAAGTTCAGTTGGTGAAATATAGCCAATGGCCGCTTTCAGAGATTCATACATGAAGCCTCGTCCCTCATAAACATACCCCAATTTGTATCCTGGCCGACAAGATTGGAAGGCTCCTCGTTCAAAAGTTGTGAACACGGGAAGGGCAGGCATGGTTCCTGCGACAAAGAATCCCTATTTTTAAGAAATGGATTTTAAAACAGCACTTGCAATGGAAAGCAGTGCTGGATGAACGCCCTTGCCTTCATGCCTCCCCCTGAGAAAGCGGCTGGAAATTTAGGGGCAGGATCACTGTGAAAGTCGAACCCACATTGACTTCGCTCACCACAGAAACCTCCCCTCCCAGCAATCGGCTCATGCTTTGCACCAAAGCCAGCCCCAATCCTGACCCCTCGTAGAGCCGTGTTTCAGAATTGTCCCCTTGGCGGAAGGTTTCAAAGATGGAATCCAACTGAGAGGTGGGAATCCCGCATCCCGTGTCTTTCACATCAATTCTCACCCAATCGTCCTGCCTTGAAGTGATCACGGAGATCGTGCCTTTTTCTGTGAATTTGATGGCGTTCCCCAACAAATTGATCAGGATTTGCCGGATTTTTTCCTGATCCGATTGCCAATCAGAAAAATCTTCTTGGAACTCCAAACTCAATGCAATGGGTTTGTTGGCCACAAGGGGTTCCATCAACCCCAACACTTCTTGGAGCAGCTCCTCCAAATTGAAGGAAAGAATGTTCACTTGCATCTTGCGTGCTTCAATCTTCGAGAGGTCTAAAATTGAATTGATCAACTCCAAAAGGTGCTTTCCACTGACATGAACCCGCGCCAAGCGATCGTGCTGGTATTCATTCAATGGATTTTCTTCATCCACATCCAAAAGTGCTTCAGCAAATCCAATAATGGCATTGAGAGGAGTTCGCAATTCGTGGGACATGCTGGCCAAAAATTCACTTTTCATTTGCGTGGCGGCTTCTAGCTCAAGGTTGGCGGCTTGGAGGATTTTTTGCTGGGTTTGCACGGTTTGAAACGTGGTTGCATTTTGGATGGAAACAGCCAGCTGCGGCACGGTGTTTTCGATGAAACGCAAAATGGTTTCTCCCAAAGGTGCAACACTGGAAAGCAACAGCACCCCCAAGCACCGTTGCTGAAAAACCAGAGGATAGCCGACAATCATTGCAGGATAATTTGCAACGCCTCCCAGATGAAAACTTTTGCCTTGATGGGAAGGGTTGCGAATGACAGAAGCCTCTTGGGTTTGAAAAATATGATTGGGCAGGCCATGGACTTGATAAATTTCATCCTGCATGACGCTTTGGTCAATCGTGTAATAATGCTTGAGCGTCAACTGATTTTTTTCAAGGTCGTCTAAATAGAGAATGCCCAGTTGAGAGTTGGTGGTTTTGACCAAAGTGGCCAGGGCAACTTCTAAGATGGCAGTCACATCCAAAGAATTGATGGTTTCTGCAATGGTGGCCTGTGCTTGGTCTAGCTCCACTTGTGCCAGTAGCTTTTTATTTTGCTCTTCCAGTTGTTCCAAAATTTTTTGCTGGGCTTGCCCTTCTGACTCCAAGCGTGCCACAAGTTCTTGGCGGGCTTGCTCACTCAAGCGCTCTTGTGTGGCATTTTTCCAATGCAAAACGGGGCCGAGATATTGATTTTCGTCATCAAACAGAGGGCTGAACGTCACTTCAATGATTTGATCCCCAATGTGAATGTCCGTTGAAGGAGGCAGATTGTAGGGTGTCAAGAGTTGCCGGGGGGCCGGGGAGATGGTTTCCAACAAAAAATCAATCCCTTTGCCGAGCATTTGCTCCGGTTGGGCCGGCAAAAAATCGGTCAGGCGTTTCAGTTCTAGCAGAGCTGCAGGATTGAGATATTCCAACTCACGGTCTGGGGAGGCCAACATCACCGGGAAGGGGGAATTTTCCAAAATTTGCTGGCTGCGGTGCGCCTCTTGGGTGCGTTCTCGGAGGGCAATCAGCATTTCTTGAAATTCTTGTGCCAGCTCGCCCACTTCATCTTGGGTGGTGACTTCAATATGTCCAAAAAAATCTTCATTTTTGACAGAGCGCACCGTATCTCGCAGTTCTTGCAAAGGGAAGACAATCCACTGGCGCAAAAATCTGGAAAGCAAAAAACCGATGCACAAAATTCCTGCCGCCACCGACAACAAAAAGATACGCCACTGTGCAAATTGCTCCTTGAGCGTCTGATTTTTGCTGGTGTTAAAATCATTCTGCCACTGGGAAATGCCTTTGATGGATTTTTCAATCTCCTGTGCCAGAGGAATGGTTTCGGTTTCCATTTTGTAGCGGGCGCGATTCCAGTCCTTTTGATTGCGGGCTTGAAAAATGGCTTCTTGCAACGACGCAATCAATTCATAATTCTGCAAAAATTGCCGAAAATAGGAGCGCTGTTTTTCACTGAATTGGGTCGAAAAATCTTCTAGGTCGAGCAACAATCGCTCCACCTCCGCCCAGTTTTGCTGGTATTCCTGCCAAAACGCCCTCTGCCCTTCCATGACATAAGAGCGCATCCCGGCAAAAGCACCCGTCAGGGAGCTTTCTAGCTCGATTAAATTTTGAAAGAAAATCAGATTTTTTGGGCGTTTGAGTTGTTCTTGCAACAGCAATTCTTGCAAATTTTTATTCAAAATTTCAAAGGCAGGTTCCATCTGGCTGGAAAACATTTGTTGGGCCGGGATGTTCTGAGGGGTGCGCGCGAGGTCGTCAATTTCTTTTTGGATTTTTTTCAACTTGACCACAGCCAGCCGGATGTCATAAAAACCCCGCATATCGTCTATTGCCTTGAAGTCATATTTAGAATAAAAAGATCGGAGCTTTTCTAAGGCTGGCTCAATCTCTTTTTTCCAAGCATTCAAATGTTCCCTTTTAAAGGTTTCTGTGCCAAAGAGCACCCACCCTCTTTGAGCGGCGATGGAATGATTGATGCCATTCATCAACTGCCACCAGCCCAAAACAATGGGCTGTTCTGTTTCAATGAGTTTCGTTGTCCGCTCATTTTGATCGCGAAATTGAGAATAGAGGATGAGGTAGCCAATCAAGGGAATGGCGGTGAGGAGATAAAACACCACCAGAATTTTTGTACGAATCATCCAAGTGGGTGTGAGCACTTTCAGAATTTTTGTACGAATCATGCGGCTGGGCATAAGCACTTCCTTTCCTATGAGGTCTCTTCAAAGTGGGTGCAACCTTGAGACCGAAAGGGCAGTTTTTCACTTTGAGCAAATTTGAAACTGCAATCGGTGCTTATTTTGAAGAGGCGATCCTTCTGGATTCAGATGAGAGGCAAGCGGTCTGTTGGATTTTTTTTGAGAATTTCTTGGTCATGGAAATAACGGATGGTCGTATTGGCAGAAGAATGGCGGGCATAGGATTGGACTTTTTGAAGGGACTCGCCCATTTCGAGGGCCAGAGTGATGGCGGTGTGGCGCATGAAATGTGCCGAGATGTTCAAGCCAATGGCTTTTCCCAACCGCACCACAATGTCATTGATGCCCTTTCCAGTCATTTTTTGCCCGCTGGTGCGCCACCCCAAGGAAACAAAAATCCATGCAGAGTCTAAATCATGGGCTGTCAGCAGGTCTTTCCATGCCAGCAACTCCTCGTGCAACTCATTTCTGATTTTCACCCGTTGGGGGACACCGCTTTTGGTATGATGGATCAAGGCGATATGGAAAGCACCATCCTGTTGCAAATCTTCCCAGCGTAAATTTGCCGCTTCTCCTCGCCTTGCGGCAGTGAAGTAGAGAAATCGCAACAACAGCGCATTGCGCTTTCGGAGCAATTCGCTTCTGCGGGGGTCATAACGTTCCAACGCGTTGGCTTTGAGCATGGCATCGAGCTGGGACACACGCAGTGCGCCTTTGGTGCTGATTTCAGAAACCTTCTCATTGCGAATGACACTGGATTTGAAAGGATTTTCCGGCAGGTAATGAAACTCGGTGAGCACCTTGAAGACCTGACGCAAAGCACTCATGGTTTGGTTGATGCTGGCAGGTTTTTTGCCCTGTGATTTGAGAAATGCTTTGTATTCGAGAATGGAGAGGCTGTTTAATTTTTGCAATTCCTCAAGGTTGCCAATGGCAGCCCATTTTTGGAAATCTGCAAAAATCCTTGTGTAGGCTTTTTGTGTGTTGGGCTTGTAGTCCTTGAAGAGTAAATTCAAGGCTTGAATGGGGGCGAGTTTCTGGCCTGATTTCTGTTGAGGCACAAGGTCTCGCATTAGACTCACTCCTCCTTGAGACATAAAACCGCCAGAGAACTTTTTTCGATTTAGCGTGGGATTTTTTCTAGGAAAGCAGACTTTGAAAAAAGGTTTGGAGTCATGGTGTGGATTTTCGGAATGTCAATTTTCAATCATGGGGCAAGTTTCAACTTCACTTCTGCCACAATCGAATCAAAAACATCGGTTTCTTCAATGGAAAGATAGGCCAAAGTTTTGCGGTCTAGCTCAATATTGGCCAATTTCAAACCATGAATGAAATTGCTATAACTGAGGCCATGTTGCCGAACCGCAGCATTGATTCGCACAATCCACAGGCGGCGAAAGTCGCGCTTTCTGACTTTGCGGTCTCGATAACTGTATTGCCGGGCACGGTCTACGGCATTTTTCACCGTGCGCAACAAACGGCTACGCGCACCCCGATAGCCTTTGGCCGCTTTGAAATAATCTCTTTTTCTCTTGCGAGCATGAATTGCTCTTTTAACACGAGCCATAATTTTTCCGACTGCTTTTCAATGATAGGGTAAGAGGAGCTTCACTGCCGGCGCATCGGCACTTGAAACAGAAGTTTTGAGTTTCAAAATCCGTTTCACTTTAGACGGTTTTTTTCTCATGCCATGACGCAAAAACGCCCTTTTGCGTTTGATCTTCCCACTGCTTCTGACTTTGAAACGCTTGGCAGCACCGCGGTTGGTTTTCATTTTTACTTTTGCCATAATTTTTCACTTTTTTGTTTGCTTCAACTTACTGGGAGCCATGATCAACGTGGTGTTCCGCCCTTCATCTTTGGGGGGTTGCTCAACAACGCCCGTTTCCCCAATCAACCCCTGAAATTTTTCTAACAAATCTCTTCCAATCTGGCGATGGGTCATTTCACGCCCCCGAAACATCACCGTCACTTTGACTTTATTGCCATCTTCTAAAAATCGTAACGCATTTTTCAGTTTGAATTGCAGATCGTGATCTTCGGTTTTGGGGCGAAATTTGACTTCCTTGACTTGAATCGCTTTTTGGTGCTTTTTTGCCTCATGTTGTTTTTTACTTTGCTGGTATTTGTACTTTCCATAATCCATTAAGCGACAAACCGGCGGCTTGGCGTTTGGAGACACTTCAATCAAGTCCAATCCTTCATTCTCAGCAATGGTGAGCGCTTCCCTAACAGTGAGGATTCCAAGTTGTTGGCCTTCGGAGTCGATCACCCGTATCTCTGGTGCAACAATCTTTTCATTGATGCGCACCTTTTCTTCCACTTTGGAGTGACGTTTTCTTGGATTCGCTATGGCACTCTCCTTTTGGGAATGGAAAAATCAAGAGTGTCTACCATACCTCCACTCAGAGCGGCTATCCTATATTTTTTTGCTGACGACTTCACGAGTTGTAAGAGTTTTATTTTCCCCTGCACCGACTTTCTGGACTAGATAAAATTATTTGTTGCAAGAAGTTGAATCGCAAAGATAATTTCACCTCCCTTCTCCTCAACCACTTTATCTTTTAATGCCCCTCACTGAGAATGGCATGATCTCATTCTCCTTCATTTATTTGGTAGGCGCGGGCGGGATTGAACCGCCGACCCCTACCGTGTCGGGGTAGTGCTCTCCCACTGAGCTACGCGCCTAAATGGAGGCTGAGTTTGAGGATGGACTTTCTCACAAGATGATTGGGTGGTGTTTTTTGAGAAGTTTTAAAAAAGGGAGGTTCTGGCACTGACCTAATCTTCCACCGAGGATTTCCTGGCAGTACCCTAGGCGCAAAGGGACTTAACTTCTGTGTTCGGGATGGGAACAGGTAGGACTCCCTTGCCATAAGCACCAGAACGCAATCATCATAGACCTGAATTGCAAAGAAAAACTTTTAGGATGCACCTGCGGGAATTTGTCTTTTGATTCATTGAAGTGTTCCATCGCAAATTTTCCTAAATCCAGAAAAAAACTACAAAGATTGGATGTCAAACGCAAGAAAATAGCCAAACACCTTTTTCTTGTCAAGAGATTTTTGTCTTGTTGCTCAAAATTCCACAAATTTTTTGATTCCATGCGCTTGTTTCCACTCCAGACAAAGGCAAAAAAAGCCCTGCTGATTTTTCCAAGCCCCCTCAATTTTCCCAATCCGCCCCAACGTTTCTTCATGTTCAATTCATGAAAAAGTTTTGAATATCCGTCCCTTGAATAAAAGCGAACCATCGCCTTCCATGAAAAATAAAACTTGGCGTGCAATCTGCATTGAAGATGCCCATCACCCCCTTTGCACTCCAAAAAGAGAAAATCGCCATGCGCGCAAAATTAGAAAACCGCCAAGAAATTTTGGTGAGATTTGCAGACAATATGAAAGTGATGGTGGCCACTTTGGACATTTTGGACAAGTCGGTTCGAGGCGAAATGATGGGAGAGGAAGCCCTCGCCCAGTTGAATGCCATCAAACAAAATTTTTACACCTCCAGATAATTTCATCCAGACCCAGACCCCCCCTTCTATTTTCCCACCCAAATAAAACACCTCAGCCTCTTTTGCCAATCCAGATTCCTCTCCGACACGAGGGTTGTGCTTCACTTTCACACGCCACCTTGATAGGATTTTTGGTTGAGATTTCCTCTTTTTGCATCCTCTTTTTTAGTGGGCAAGCCCGATGAATCATGCCTACCGCCTCACCGAATTGTGTCATGTTTTGCAAGGGCATCCTTTTGATATTGCAGAACATTCCACATTTTTTCGCATTGCCATAGATTCGAGGAAGGTGCACACGGGGGATTTATTTTTTGCTTTGAGTGGGGAAAAAACCGATGGCCATCGCTATATCCAGCAAGCGATGGAGCAAGGCGCTCAAGCCATTGTGGCCTGCGAAGAAAAAATTCCTGCCAGAATGAAGCAAGCCCTCGTGCCACGCATTGCTGTAAAAGACCCCAATCGTGCGTTGATGGATTTGGCGCAGGATTATAGAAATCGGTTTCTGCATGGGCATGTGTTGGGCATCACCGGGAGCAATGGGAAAACTTCCAGCAAAGAAATTGCCGCAGAAATCTGCCAAGCTCTTGGTGCAAAAACCCATGCCACACAAGGCAATTTTAACAATTTTGTTGGCGTGCCTTTGACCCTGCTGTCAGCCACGTTGCAAGAAGATTGGTGGGTGGTGGAAATGGGAACAAACCGCTTTGGCGAGATCAAAACCCTCTCAGAAATTGTGAAACCCCATTTGGGTCTCATCACCAATATTGGAGAAAGCCATCTGGAATTTTTGGAAAACACTCAAGGCGTTGCAAGGGAAAAATCAGGTTTGTTTGCCGGCATGGATAGGGGTTCCATCGTTGCCATTCCTGCCACAATTTTGCACCGAGAGGTGATTGAGCAAGCCGCCGCTCAATCTCAAATCCGCTTGGTGACCTATGGCTTTGACCATTGGAACGCAGCCCCGCCCCCTGAATATTCTGCAAAATTGTTGACGCATTCTCCTTCACAAACCCAGTTTGAATGGTTTGGACACCTCATGACCACTTCCATGGGCAATGCTTTATTGCTCAGCAATTTGTTGGGTGTGTTGACCTTGCTTCAGGCGCACGGCATTGCCGCCAACCGCTTGGTTTCTGCAGTGCAACAGCTTTCGTATGCCATTCAAGGGCGGATGCAGTTTCGGCAAACCTCCCAGTGCCTCATTGTGGACGACACTTACAACGCCAACCCCACGTCTTTTCAAAGTGTGATGGCCTCTCTCAGAGAAATGTTCCCCCAGCACCGCATGGTGGTGGTTGCCGGTGGCATGGCAGAATTAGGGAAACACAGCCCCGCACTCCATGTTCAAACCGGACAAACAATGCAAAAGATTGGCATGAACCAACTGCTGGCTTTTGGTGAAAACGATGCGCGCTATTATAGCACTGGCTGGAAGCAACAAGGGGGGGCGGCCAATTTGGCTTTTTGGACAACTGACTGGGAAGAATTGATCGCCACATTTCAAAAAGTTGTGCAAACAGGCGATGTTGTTTTAGTGAAAGGGTCGCGCTCGGCACAAATGGAACGATTTGTTCAAACTATCCTGCAAGCACACGGTGGTGGCTAATTAAAATCGACCCGCAGGGTGGCCCCGCGGTCAATCACGTGGGTTTGGTCGAAGGGAAAGCGGTGGTGCATTTGAGGGCTTCCACATTTAGTCATTGAGAAACACTGGGAAAAATGCACCTCATTTTGTCCGATAAATTCGATCCCCGGCATCGCCCAAGCCGGGCAAAATGTAGCCATGCTCATTGAGTTTTTCATCAATGGCTGCTGTGTAGAGGGTCACATCGGGATGAACTGCTTGCAATTCTTCAATGCCTTCTGGGGCTGCCAGCAAGCACACAAATTTCAAGGATTGGGGCTGGGTCAATTTCAAGCGAGCCAGAGCTGCAGATGCAGAATGCCCTGTGGCGAGCATGGGGTCGACCACAATCAAATCTTTCCCCGCCACGCCGGGGGGCATTTTGAAATAATACTCCACCGCCAGCAGCGTTTCTGGGTCGCGATAAAGCCCAATGTGTCCCACTCTTGCTGAAGGAATCAGCTCCAACATGCCCTCCAACAGGCCATTGCCTGCCCTTAGGATGGAAACCAGCACCAGTTCTTTTCCTGCAAAAAAGGGCGCATTCATCGAAGCCAACGGGGTTTGAATGGCTTCATGATACAAGGGAAAATCGCGGGTGACTTCATAAGCCAGCAGGGTGCTTATTTCTTTCAGCAGGTTGCGAAACTGGTTGCAGCTGGTTTCTTGTTTGCGCATCAAACTGAGTTTGTGTTGCACGAGGGGGTGATCGATCAAAACAACGTCTGCCATTTCCAACTCCTTTCTGTGGGTGCTGTCGCTCAAAACACAGTTCCATCACTTTGCAACTCAAGGGGTGGTTTGCCCCCTTCGCGCAGTTCTTGGGCAATTTTCCGCCCAGCATTCCATGTGCCGCCTTGCAAAATTTTGGCAAGCGGGAGTGCCTTGGCCGGTTCGTTTGGCCAACGGGTTTGCAAAGCCTGCCGAATTTCAGCGGCCACCCCATCCAAAAGAGCGACCGTCAAAGCACGCCACTCAACGATGAGCAACGATTCTGGAGGATGAGCTTTGTTTTTTTCGTTGGGATTTTTCAATTCGATGAGATTTTGGTCGAGAAACAGCCCGCCATTGCGATATTCTGCCAACCCAGTCAGTTGGTCTAATTGGTCGACTTGGATGCCAAATTCTTCCAAAGGCTCCACGAGAGAATAGGAAAGCCATTGGGACAATTTGTGGAACGGAATCAAGCCACTGCCCGGCTCGCCGCTTTCCAAAGGAGGATAAGCCCAACAATCGCCCAAGTTGATGCCTTTGCAAACAATGCGTCCCGGCCAAATTGCTCCCAAAGATTGCAAAATGGTTTGAAAAATAAAGGGGGCCGGCAATTTTTGGTTTTGGGCATGGCGCACCATATAATCAAACAAAAACCCCAAGCGCGGCGGTGTGTTTCCAAAAAAGGCAGGCTGGGTTTGAACCTCATGGCCAAGCCGATTCAACAAAGCACTCCGCCCCTCCAGTCCAACCAAAGGGTTGTCTGGGCGCACTTGAAAATGCCCTCCAAGCACTGCTGGGGTCATGTGTGCCAATGCGTCTCCGTCTGCTCTGAAAGGTTGTTGAGGATTGGAAGAAAAAGCCCCCGACACAAAAGCATGAAAACTGGCCACCGCCAAGCCTTCAGAGCGGCTGAATTTTTGGGAGGGGGTCATTTCTTCAAATGTCCAGTCTGCGCCAGCACCGGCATCGAGCAACACGCTGGTGATTCCCAATTCATAGAGGATTCTTCCACGCTCCCACTCGCCGCGTGGCGGCAGGGCGTTTTCGAGATGGGCGATGCGATCGACCCCGCCCACTTCAAAATGTCGCCAACGGCTATGATAAGGGATGTCAAGTTTGGGATAATTTTCTTCGATGACTGCGAGGACATAGTCGACAGTGGGTTTTAAACGAGTGGGCTGATAGCGAAAGTGCAGGAGGCGGTCGTTTTGAGCGAGGTCAAAAATCTGGCGGCATCGTTGACGAATGGTTTGGGGCAAAAAGAGGGCATCAATGAAGTTTTGCCCCTTCAGATTGTTTCCGCTCATGTGAGTTGCCGTCCTTTTGCTTCTTTGAGTTCGAGGGCTGAGGGGGTGGGGGTTTCTGAATAATAGCCAGCGGCTTTTTTGGCGGCCATTTCCACTTGGGCATCATCAGGAATCAATTCTTCTGGAAGGCTGATCCGGTGTTCGACTGCAATGCCGGCCCTTTGCAAGGCATCAAACTTCATGTCACTCATGGAGACAAATTGATGGATTTTTTGGATTCCTAACCAATGGAGCACATCGGGCATGAGTTCTTGAAAGCGCATGTCTTGAACCCCTGCGACACATTCGGTGCGTTCAAAATAGGCCGCGGCAGTGTCGCCTCCTTTTTGGCGTTTGCGGGCGTTGTAAACAAGAAATTTGGTCACTTCCCCCAAAGCGCGTCCTTCCTTGCGGTTGTAAACAATGATGCCGTTGCCGCCCTTTTGAGCGGATTCGATGCAAACTTCAATGCCATGGGTGAGGTAGGGACGGCACGTGCAAATGTCCGAGCCAAACACATCAGACCCGTTGCATTCATCGTGCACCCGACATGCAAGGGAGTGGGCGGGGTCATGGAGGGTGTTCACATCGCCAAAAAAATAAACCGTTTGCCCACCAATGGGCGGCAAGAAGATTTTTAAGTCGTGCCGAGTGACCAGCTCTGGATACATGCCTCCCGTGCGTTCAAACAAACTGCGGCGCAAGGCGGTTTCTTTCACCCCAAATCGTTCTGCAATTCCCGGCAGGAACCAAACGGGTTCGATGGCGGCTTTGGTGACAAAACAATTTCCGCTTTCCAATAAAATCTTTCCATCAGGCTTGAGCCTTCCTTCTTCAATGGCAATTTGCAATTCGGGCAGGGCAATGTGGGCTTGGGTGATGGCGATGGTGGGTCGAATGTCAAAGCCTTCTGCAAGCAAATCGCCAAACACTTCAGCAACGGTGGCTCCGTAGGGGTCTAAAGAAACAATTTTTGTGGGGTCTTGCCAAGAGGGATGCGGGCCGATGGGACTGGTGGGGGCCGTGTTCGTTAGGTCGGGCTTGTGTTCGGGGTCTAGTTTGCCTGCAGCGACGGCCAACGCACGATAGATGGTGTAGGAGCCAGAATGCGCCCCAATCACATTGCGGTGTTCGACGGTGGTCACGCTCCCAATGACGGGGCCTCGTTCTTTGGGGGTGGCCGCCCCCCATTGCAGTGGAAAAGGTTTTTCATCGTAAGCCGAGGGGTGCGAGGTCAAGACAATGTGCTTGGCAGCCTTTTTCTCTGGGGGTTTCAAGTTTTCTGGCATATTTTTTTGCATTTCTTGTATTTTTTGAAAAAATTTAAAAGCGTATCGTATCTTTTGCTAGAATTCAAGAGAAGTGCAGGCAAGGCAGTTGTTTCAGCGAGAATCTTTGCTCTGTCACCCCAAATTCTGATTTTAGAATTTGAAACTGCCCTGCAAAAATGGTTTTTTTGTAAAATCACACGGCCGTGTTGCCTCCTGAATCTTGGAAAGGAAAAACCACCCCATGGAAAAATTGCACCCTCATTCACCGCTCTACAAAATCAGACACTCCCTCGCCCACATTCTGGCACAGTCTGTTTTGCAAATCCGCCCTGAGGCCAAGCTGGGCTTTGGCCCTCCCACAGCCACAGGGTTCTATTATGATGTGGATGTCGAGGAAGCCCTCACGCCAGAGGATTTGAAGGTGTTGGAAAAGAGGATGAAAAAAATCATCAAGTGCAACCAAAAATTTCAGCGCGAAGGGCTGGCTTTTGAAGAATTGGTGGAACGGCTGACGGACACCAACCAGTCCTACAAAGTGGAATATGTTGCCGAATTGAAAGCAAAAGGCGAAACCAAATTCAGTGTCTATCAGAATGGCCCGTTTTGGGACATGTGCGAAGGGCCGCATGTGGCAACCACACGAGACATCCCCCTCGATTGCTTTGCCCTGGATTCTTTGGCAGGGGCTTATTGGCGGGGTTCGGAAAAAAATAAAATGCTCCAGCGGGTCTATGGTTTGGCCTTTGAAACAGGGGAAGCCCTGCGCGAATTTCAAAAGAACCGCAAGCTCGCTTTGGAGCGAGACCATCGCAAACTCAATGCCCAGCAACACTATTTTGTCATTGAAGAAGCCGTGGGCAAGGGCCTGCCCCTGTGGTTGCCCAATGGCACGGTTTTGCGCGAGGAATTGGAAAAACTGGCCAAAGAAAAAGAATTTCAAGCAGGCTATCAAAGGGTTTCCACGCCCCACCTCACACGCGAGGGATTGTATTTCACCTCAGGGCATTTGCCCTACTATGGGGAAGACATGTTCCCGCCCCTTGAGGTCGATGAAGAAAAATTCTACCTCAAGCCCATGAACTGCCCGCACCATCACATGATCTATCAAGCCATTCCCCGCAGCTACCGCGACCTGCCCTTGCGCCTTGCAGAATATGGCACATGCTATCGCTATGAGCAGTCGGGGGAGCTTTCTGGGTTGTTGCGAGTGCGCGGTCTCACCATGAATGATGCACACATTTATTGCACACCGGAGCAGGTCAAAGACGAATTCATCAATGTCATCCAACTGCATCTGGATTATTATGCCTTGTTTGGGTTGAAGGATTATTGGATGCGCCTTTCTTTGTCAGAACCCGACAGCAAAAAATATGTTGACCATCCTGAACTTTGGCAAAAATCGGAGCAGATTGTGATTGAAGCCATGCAGGAAGCCGGCGTGCCTTATGAAGCAGTGCGAGGCGAAGCGGCGTTTTATGGCCCAAAAATTGATTTTCAAATCGTCAATGTGGTTGGAAGAGAAGAATCGGCCTCCACCAATCAGTTGGATTTGGTCATGGCAGAGCGTTTTGATTTGACCTACATTGGAGCGGACAACGAAGCCCACCGCCCCCTGATTCTGCACCGTGCCCCTTTGGGAACCCACGAGCGATTTTGTGCATTTTTGATTGAGCATTATGGCGGGGCCTTTCCCACATGGCTGGCTCCGTTGCAAGTGAGAGTGTTGCCTGTTGCCCCTCTTTTCAATGACTATGCTGCGCGATTGGTTCAGGCCTTGCGAGCCGACTTTGTTCGGGCGGAGCTAGATGATTCTCAAGAATCGTTTGGGAAAAAAATCCGCAACGGGGCGGTGGCAAAAATTCCCAACCTGTTGATTGTGGGTGAAAAAGAGCAGGCCGACCAAGCGGTCACATGGAAGCGCTATGGCCATGCGGAGCAACAAACACTGGCGTTTGCGGTGTTTCAGAAGACCCTTTTAGAAAAAATAAAAAATCGCCTTGATTGAACGCAACCCCCGCCCTTGCAGGAGGATTTATGCAGGCATCTGTTGACACCCCTTATGATTCCCCAGAGCGTGATTTAGAAGAGGAGGTTCCGCGCGAATTGGATGTTCCTGAAAATTATGCCGAACAGCTCGCCGGGCGCATCATTGTTCTCCATGAGAAAGAAATCAACCCGGCCATCAGCAGTGAAAACATTGCGCGCTTGATTTATGAAACCACCAAAGACCCTGCGCTGATTCAATATTTCATTGATGCGTGTGAAATTTTGATTGACGATGGCGCTTCCAGCAAGTTTGCAGCCATCGCTTGGGCGGCCATTGTCATGCAAAGTGATGTCATCCAAGAATATGTGGATTATGTGAACAATGCGATTGGTTACACGCTCACCAGCTATTATGACATGAGCAAGCCTGAAGTGCGGTTTGAGGGGAAAAAATATTCTGCCCAAGCCCATATTTTCGGAAGCATTTTTATTCGCATGATAGAAATCAACACCGCACTCTATGAGACGATTCAGGAAATCTATTCCATCACCATTCGCCAAGAAATGGAAATGGAAGGCGAGACCACCGAGCGAAAGGAGAAAACGAAAGTTCAAATCTTTCTCAAAAAAAACGAAAAGAAACAGTCGGTTTCTAAAAAACTCTATGACGATGTGATTGATTTTTTGAGTGCCCGTGGGGCGTTCAAATCGACTTCTCTCAACCAAGAAAATCCCAATGAATACATTGCCGTGCTCGCTGACCGTATGCGGGGAACCCGCCGTTATGTCATCCAAGACATCCTCAACAGGCGCGCCCTAGAGCGCAAAAAAAGCCAAGAAAAAGAGCTGAGCGAGCGGCTGGCTTCTGCAGAGGACATCATCTTGGCCACTCCTCCCTTTCAGGAGGGGCTGGGGCTGTTTTGGTGGGAGAAGCGTTACAATTATAAATTTTTGGCCGTTGAGAAAATCCGCGTGGCGTTGCAAATCATCAGTATTATTATAGGGGTGATCTATTTCATGGCAGGCTATTTACAAATCTGGGGCTTGAACAATTTAGAAGGAATGCTTGTGTGTGTCGGCATGTGGGGGTTTTCTAAATTTGCCGGCTCACGCAAGAACTTCAAAACCTTCTATCCGTATGATGTCAGTGCCGACTTGGAGCACAACGCCAACTGCTTCAACAGCGTGATGCGCCGCATGTCCAAGATACAACTGGATCAATTCCTCATCCACCAGATCAAAGCAAAAGCCAATGAAACGGTGGTGCAACTGATTCCTGAATACATCAAATATCTCTATGCCGTGATGCCCGACCGCAAAAATATGATCCTCAGTGTGGATGAACTCTCAGACCTCATAGAAAATATCGAAGTGGACATTGCCAAGCGAATCCGCTCCCGTTTGTAGGTGCTTGGAAAAAACCTCGCCCAACAACCTGATCCTTCCCCTCCCTCACTCGCATAAAACAGGATGCCAACACGAACAAAAATTGCCCAACTGTTGTCTGGAAGCCACTCCAACCAAGAGGTGTGCGTGCGCGGGTGGGTTCGGACAAAGCGTGATTCCAAAAATGTGTCGTTCATCAATCTCAATGATGGCTCCAACCAGTCTGGCATCCAGATCATTGTCGAGGCCACGTCCAGCCACTATGCAGACGTTTTGCAAATCAACACGGGGGCTTCTCTTGAGGCTGTGGGGCGGTTGGTGGTTTCGCCCGGCAAGGGACAACCCTATGAAATTCAGGCACACCAAATCAAAGTTTATGGCAATGCCCCCGGCGCGGCGTATCCTCTGCAAAAAAAGGGACACAGCTTGAAGTATTTGCGGGAAATCGCCCACTTGCGGCCGCGCACCAACACGCTGGGCAGTGTCTTTCGGATTCGCAATGGGCTGGCCTATGCCGTTCATCAATTTTTTCAAGACAGAGGATTTTTGTATGTCCATGCCCCCATCATCACAGCCAGCGATGCCGAAGGGAGCGGGGAAATGTTCCGTGTGACCAGCCAAGCCCTTGAGCATTTTCCCCAAACCGAAAAGGGGGCTTTGGATTTTTCAAAAGATTTTTTTGGGCGGCCGGTGTACCTGACGGTTTCAGGGCAACTCGAAGCAGAAATTTTTGCCCTCGCCTTGAGCGATGTTTACACCTTTGGGCCAACATTTCGTGCAGAAAATTCCAACACCTCGCGGCATTTGGCCGAATTTTGGATGATTGAGCCAGAAATGGCGTTTTGTGACTTGGAAGAAATGTGCGAAATCGCAGAAGCCTTTTTGAAGCACCTCTTGGTGTTTTGCTTGGAGCGACATCAAGAAGATTTAGAATTTCTGCAAAAGTTTTATAACAAAACTTTGATGGCAACTTTGGAAAGCATTGTCCAAGCGTCATTTCAAAAAATCACTTACACCGAAGCGATTGATATTTTAGGCCAAGCGCAGGAGTCGTTTCAATTTCCTGTGCAATGGGGCGCCGATTTGCAATCGGAGCATGAGCGGTTTCTCACAGAAAAGCATTTTCAAGGCCCTGTGACTTTGGTCGATTATCCCAAAGACATCAAAGCCTTTTATATGCGCCAAAATGACGATGGCCACACGGTGGCAGCAATGGATGTGCTGTTTCCCAAGCTGGGGGAAATCGTGGGGGGGTCGCAACGGGAAGAGCGAGAAGGCCCTCTGCAGGCACGGATGGAGGCGTTGGGGATAGAATCGGCAGATTATTGGTGGTATTTGGATTTAAGGCGATTTGGCACAGCACCGCATTCAGGGTTTGGCCTTGGCTTTGAGCGCTTGGTGCAATTTGTCACAGGCATGGCAAACATTCGCGATGTCATTCCATTCCCTCGTGTTCCCAACAGTGCCGATTTTTAGCACACGGGCGGGGCAGAGCATTTTATTAGGTGATTGTGGGCAAGTGTGTTAAAATTGGTGTCCATTTCGCCTTTTTATTCGATGTTTTTCCAAAAGGAATCTTATGAAGCCCATGGGTGTCATTCAAACCCTTTATGATGACCGTGAAAAAAAGGGAATCCGTATCAAGTTCAATCCAGAAGCCGCCACAGAAATCGAGGACTATATGGGAGGATTGGAAGAAATGCTGGAGGCCTATCAAGAAAATCCAGAAATCTTGCAAGGCCTGCAAGAGGTCAAAGTCAAAGCCAATGCGCTCCTCATTTCCCACACTCCTGAAGAAGAAATCATTGAAGGCATCCGCAAAATGACCACCATCACGGGGCCGGAGGGTGAAAAAATCAATATCGCCCATTTCAGCAAAACCAAAGCAGAAACACTGGAAGATGCCGATCTCTTCAAAGAGCGCACCTTGAAGCGACTCAACCAAACCATCAAAAACATTATCTCCCTCCTGCAATGGCGGCAAAATGACAGACTGGCTGAATTTGCCAATCAGCTGCGCAACATTGACCAAACGTTGCCCGGCGAAGCGCTAGACACCGCAGTGCGCAGTGTGTTGCAAGCAGGGGGCTTTGGCATCTACCAAAGCACTAAGGACGATTACATCAAAGAATGGCTCAAGCCCTTTCAAGAAATGCTCGACAAGCCCATCACTTCCTTGACCCCAGAAGAGATGCAAGATGCCATGAAGCACATGAAAATTGTGATGCGCCAACGCCTCAACGAAGGGAATTTGGTGGTCTACCCGGATGCGGACAAACTGCAAGAATTCAATGTGAAAGACCATGATATGGTCACAGGCGACAGCAAAATTTTTTGGCACAACAATCCGTTGATGGATGAATTTGTCACCTTCACCCAAGCGGTTTTGGCACGATTCACCTTCATGCTCGACAAGCAATTTCTCATTTTCCGCTTCAAAGGGGAACCGTACCTGTATTTGATTGGATTTTCCCACGAAGCCTTTTTGAGAGCAGAAACAGGAGAAGGCGACTCCTTAGTGGTTTCTCCCCATGTCAAGGCCATCATTCAAGGAAAAGACAAAACCTTTCGTGAGTTGAATCAGAACAATTTTCCTTCGGTTGGAATGTATATTGATGTGCTGAAAGACACCCTCAAGCCTTTCTTTGTTGCCCTTTCTGAAAAAATTGAATTTGAATTTTCAAATGATTTCAAAAAGCATCTGAAAATTTAGATGCCTTGCAATATTTTAATTGGCAGCAATGTGCATTGGTGGAACGCAGAAGCCGCCTATGCGGCAACAACAGCCGAATTGCTCCAAAAAGCAGGGCATCGGGTGTTTGTCCTCACCCGTCCCAACACCCTCAATGCCAAAAACCTGCAAAAGCGCGGGCTTTCTTTGGTCACACACATTGATTTAAACACCCACAATCCCTTTCGGCTTTATCAATCGTATCAAAGGCTGAAAACCTTCCTCATCACCCAGCAAATCCAAATCGTCAACCCCCACCGCTCCGAAGGATTGTTCCTCTATGTCCTGTTGAAGCAGGTGTTGCGCTCTTTCAAATTGATCCGCACACGGGGCACGGCTCGTCCTGTGCGCAGTGGGCGATTGAATCGCAAAATCTATTGCGATTGGGTCGATGCCCACATTTTTGCAGGACAGGCTGTTTTGGAACGCTTTTTAGAAGCCATCCCTTTGCCAGAGGAAAAACAGCATGTGATTTATTACCCCACAGACCGCCCCACCCTGCCTGAATCCGCAATCTACCGTGCAGAATTTCAAATCCCGCCCCAGTCCAAAGTGCTGGCCATTGTGGGACGAATCAGCCCAGTGAAAGGCCACCGATTGCTGCTGGATAGTTTTCAAAAATTGGTGCGCCAGCATCCGTCGGTCATTTTGCTCATTCTTTACAAAAACCAAGACCCTGAAGAAAAACCTGAACTCAAAAAGCTACAAGCCCATTGCCGCATCTTGGGGATTGAGCAACAAGTGCGCTTCATTGGACATCGTGAAGACATTCGCCAGATCATGAAATGTGTCGATATTGGGGTGGTTGCTTCGTTGGATTCCGAAGTGATTTGCCGCGTGGCTGTGGAATTTTTTTCAGTGGGAACGCCTGTTGTGGCTTTGCCGACAGGGTGTTTGCCAGAAATCATTCAAAGTGGGGTCAACGGGATCGTGGTTGCAAAACATGATTCTCATGCCTTGAGCGAGGCCTTGTTGCAGGTTTTGGAGGAGCCAGAAATGTTGCAAAAATTGAGCAGCGGGGCCCTTTCTCAGGCCGAGGGAACCTTTTCGCAAGAAATGTTTTTAAAAAAAACTTTGGCGGTGTTTGAAACCGCTTAATCTCTTGGATCAAAGTCCCATTTTTGCAAATTTGTGGGGTGCTCAATGGCTTGTTGGAGGCGTTGCAAAAATTCTTGTCGTGGGATTTCATGCGCTCCCAAGCGGAGGAGGTGGTCGGAAGTCACCTGACAATCAATCAATTCCACATTCCATGCTTGCATTTGTTGGAGAAGGGCCACAAAGGCCACTTTGGAGGCATCGGTTTTCCATGAAAACATTGATTCCCCAAAGAAGCACTTTCCGAGATAGACCCCATAAAGCCCCCCGACCAACTCGTTGCCACACCAACTTTCCACCGAATGGGCATAGCCCAAAACATGCAACCGATTGTAAGCGGCGGCCATGTCTGCGGTGATCCATGTGTTGCGGCTTTGGGGACGCGGGGCACGGCACGCTTCGATCACTTGGGCAAAGGCGGTGTCTGATTTGATTTGAAACACCTCCTTTTTTAAGGTTTTGCGAAGGCTTCGGGAGATTTTGAGGTTTTCGGGTTCGATGATCAAACGGGGGTCTGGAGTCCACCACAAAATCGGCTGGCCGTCTTCATACCATGGAAAAATCCCTTGCTGATAGGCCACCAACAAACGTTCTGTCGAAAGATCGCCCCCAACCGCCAGCAAGCCTTCAGGTTCTGCATGATTTTGCGGTGGAAAAATGGGAACTCTCTCCAAAAGTTGGTAGACGGGCATGGGGTTTTTTAGAAAAAATGCACAAAATTTGTGAGACCTATTGTTCCCAAATCTAGGTGCAAACTGCAACGGCGCATGTTATGCACCAATCCTTTGAAAAAATGTGCAAAAGCAAGCTGAGCATTCCTTTTGATGAAAATATACCCCAACTCGGAGGCTTCCCCTATGAAAAAAATTAAAATCGGCCTCATCGGCTCAGGGTTCATGGGGCGTTGCCATGCCCATGCGTATAAAACCGTCAATGGCTTGTTCGATCTCCCCTTCCAGCCTGTGCTGCAGATGCTGGCAGATCAAACTCCAGAGAAAGCCAAACACGCCGCACAGGCACTCCAATTTGAACAAAGCACCGCAAATTGGCAGGAACTGGTGGAAAATCCTCAAGTGGACATGGTCGACATTTGCACCCCCAATCACCTGCACAAACCGTTGGCCATGGCGGCAATCGAAGCAGGCAAGCTGGTCTATTGTGAAAAGCCTTTGGCCTGTTCCTTGCCCGATGCACAAGCCATGATGCAAGCGGCAGAATCCGCACAAATTGCCACGCTGGTCGGCTACAATTATTTGCAAAATCCTGTGGTGCAAACAGCACGTGAAATCATCCAAAGTGGTGAGATTGGCGAGGTCATTGGATTCCGCGGCATCCATGCAGAAGACTACATGGCCGACCGCAACCTGCCTTTCAACGATCGCCTCGACCCAGAATCAGGGGGTGGGGTGCTGGCCGATCTTGGTAGCCACATCATTGTGTTGGCTCGTTTTCTGGTGGGGCCTTTGGTGGCTGTGCAAGGCATGATGGAAACCGTTTATCCCCAACGCCCCAAAGCTCGCGGAGCTGCAGAATCTCATGAAATTCGAGTTGAAGACCAAGTGCGTTTCCTTGCACGGTTTGCCACCGGTTGTGGGGGTTCCTTAGAAGCCAGTTGGGTGGCAGCAGGGCGCAAATTGCAACTCGCTGCTGAAATCACAGGAACGTTGGGAACCCTCGTTTTCAACCACGAACGCCTCAATGAATTATACCTTTATGAAGCCACACAAACACCCGCACGGGAAGGGTTCAAGACCATCCTCACCAGTCCCGCTCACAGCGGCTATGGCAATTTTTGTCCGGCACCCGGACATCAACTCGGATTCAATGACCTCAAAGTGTTGGAAATCGCCCGATTTTTAAAAGCCTATGGTCTGGGAGAAAAAACTTGGCCGGATTTCAGAGAGGGCTGGGAAGTGCAAAAAGTTTTGGAAGCGGTGAAAAAATCTGCCCAAGAAGAACGGTGGGTGTCCCTTGCAGAAATGGAAGCAGTGAAATGAGGCAAGTGCCTCTTTGATTGGGGGGGATGGAAAATTGATCCGCCTTATTTCATCGTCGGCATGATGTATTCTGCTCCCGCCCGAATGCCTGTTGGCCAACGGCTGGTGATGGTTTTCAAGCGCGTGTAAAAGCGCACTCCTTCAGGGCCGTGCATGTGGTGGTCGCCAAATAAAGAATTTTTCCAGCCGCCAAAACTATGAAAAGCCATAGGCACGGGGATCGGCACATTGACCCCCACCATGCCAATCTGGATTTCATGGGCAAAGGCCCGTGCGCTGTCGCCATCTCTTGTGAAAATGGCCGTTCCATTTCCAAATTCATGATCATTGATCAACTGCACTGCTTCTTGGTAGTTTTGCGCACGCACCACACTGAGGACGGGGCCGAAAATTTCTTCTTTGTAGATTTTCATATGGGGTTTGACTTGGTCAAACAAAGACCCTCCAATGAAATAGCCTTTGGGGTTTTCAGGGTGGGTGTAGTCTCTTCCATCCACAACCAACTCCGCCCCTTCTGCCACTCCCCCATCAATGTAGTTTTTCACGCGTTCCAGATGCTGTTGGGTGACGAGGGGTCCCATTTCTGCATCTTGATTGTTGCCGGCCCCAATTTTGAGTCCCTGCACCCGTGGGGTGAGGCGTTCGATGAGTGCATCGCCAATTTTATCGGTGACGGCCACAGCCACTGAGACTGCCATACAGCGCTCTCCTGCTGAGCCATAAGCGGCTCCCATCAGGGCATCGGTGGTTTGCTCCAAATCGGCATCGGGCATCACCACGAGGTGATTTTTGGCCCCACCAAGTGCTTGCACGCGTTTGCCCTCGGCACAAGCTGTGGTGTAGATATATTTTGCAATAGGAGTGGAGCCAACAAAGCTGACGGCTTGCACATCTTCATGGGTGATCAAGCCTTCGACCGCCTCTTTGTCGCCATGCAGCACATTGAACACGCCATCGGGCAATCCGGCTTCTTTGAGCATTTCTGCCAGCATCAAAGAAGCCGAAGGGTCGCGCTCGGAAGGCTTGAGCACAAAGGTGTTGCCACACACAATCGCAACAGGAAACATCCACATGGGAACCATCGCCGGAAAGTTGAAAGGCGTGATGCCCACCACCACGCCCAAAGGCTGACGAATCGCATGGCTATCAATGCCTGTGCCCACATTTTCTGTCATTTCTCCTTTGAGCAAATGCGGCCCGCCACACGCAAATTCTACCACCTCCAAGCCACGGGTCACTTCGCCCATGCTGTCGTCCAACACTTTTCCATGCTCGGCAGAAATGAGTGCTGCCAGTTCTTTGGTGTTCCGCTCCACCTGTTCTTTGAATTTTGCCAAAATGCGTGAGCGCATTAAAGGCGGGGTGGCCGCCCATGCAGGAAAGGCTTCTTTGGCTGCACTGACGGCAAGGTTCCATTCTGCTTGATGGGCAAAAGGCACTTGCGCTCTCACTTCGCCCAATGCAGGATTGTAAACCTCACCAAAGCGTCCACTGGTTCCCGCAACCCGCTTGCCGTTGATGTAATGTTGCAATGTTTCGGTCATAATCACCTCATGCTAAAGTTCTCAACTGGGACGCTTGCCGCCAAAAAAAACAGCAATAGCACCTTTTTTTTGAGTTTTCTATAAAAATGACCCAAAGCGCATTGGGGCAAACAGGAGGGCAAAACGGGAGGAAGTTTTTTGGGGAATTTAGGGTTCCAACGCCTGCTGGAGTGTGGCACGCGCTCCCGATTGATAGAGACTGGCCAAATCTTGCTGGAGCAAATTCACAAACATTTCTGATTGGGGCAAAAATTCTCCAAAGATTTCTTTCATTGCCAAGAGGGGGCGCGGGTCTGTTTTGCCCTGTTTCGCTTTGGCGATGAGGGCTTCGGCCATGGGGTCATTGATGGAATAGGAGTCTCCTTTTTCATTTTCTGCGTATAAAAATCGAAACCAGCCGGCAATGCCCAAAGTGAGCAAACGGGGGGACTTCCCTTGTGCCAGTTGCTCTTGGATGGAAGGCAACACAAATTTGGGCATTCTGGAAGAACCATCCATACAGAGGCGGTTCAAATGATCTTTCACTGAAGGATTGGCAAACCGCTCCAGCAAGGTTTTTTTGTACTGAGTCAAATCCACATCCGGCACTTTGGGCAACAAATGCGTGATTTCTTCTTCCATCATGCGCTCCAGATAAAGCACATAAAGGGGGTCGGAGATGGCTTCGTGGAAATAGTGATAGCCATCGAGATAGGCCAAATGCGCCGCTGTCACATGGCTGGCATTGAGAAGGCGGATTTTCATTTTTTCATAAGGCAAAACATCGGCTGTCATTTGCGCCCCCACCTTTTCCCAAGCGGGACGGCCATTGCAAAAATCGTCTTCAATGACCCATTGGGTGAAGGCTTCACAAACCACAGGCCATTCATCACGAATGCCCCAGTATTCTAAAATCGCCTGCCGGTCTTCATCGCTGGTGGTTGGGGTGATGCGGTCGACCATGCTGTTGGGAAAAGTGACATTTTGGGCAATCCAATCGTGCAAAGCAGGGTCTCGCAGTTGAGCAAAAGCAAGCACCATTTTTTGAGTCAAGGCTCCATTATTTTGCAGATTGTCACAAGAAAGGAGGGTGAAGGGGGCAAGACCCCGTGTGCGCCGCCGATGCAGGGCTTCGGTGAGAAACCCAAAAACGCCCACCGGCTGCTGAGGCGATTGTAGGTCATGCTGAACCTCTGGACGCGAAGCGTCAAATTCTTCAGTCGCTTCATTGTAGCAATACCCGCCCTCGGTGATGGTCAAGGAAACAATTTTGATTTCTGGAGAAGCCATTTTTTCCAAGACGGCTTCCGCGTTTTCTGGAGCCAATAAATATTCGGTCAAAGCCCCAACAATCCGGGCGTTTTCCTGTCCATAGTGGCGTTCCACAACGGTGTAGAGGCCGTCTTGTTTTTGCAAAACTTCCCCCATCTTTTTATCTTGGGGCAACAGCCCCACCCCACAAATCGCCCAATCCTGCACAGCGTGTTTTTGGAGCAAATGTTCGGTGTATATTGCTTGATGGGCGCGGTGAAATCCCCCGACTCCGATATGAACGATGCCCTGTGTGACCTGCTGGCGGTCGTAGCGTGGGATTTCCACTTTTTCAGAAAGAGCGGCCAAGCCTTGTGCATTCAAGGCGATGCCATGGTTTGAATTTTTTGTCATTTCACAGCTCCAAATGTCATTCCTTGCACCAACTGTCGCTGGCTGAACCAGCCAAACACGAGGATGGGGGCCACTGCCATGGTGGAGGCGGCAGAAAGTTTTGCCCAAAAAAGCCCTTCGGGGCTGGAATAGGATGCAATGAAGGCCGTCAAAGGGGCTGCATCAGAAGCGGCCAAGTTCAATGTCCAGAAGGCTTCATTCCATGCAAAAATAACGGAAAGCAAGAAGGTGGAAGCAATTCCGCCCAGCGTGATGGGCACGAGGATGTAGAAGATTTCTTGGGCAAGATTGGTTCCATCCAAGCGGCACGCTTCCAGCAAGGAATGGGGCACTTCCTTGAAATAGGTGTAGAGCATCCAAATGATGATGGGCAAGTTGATCATTGTGAGCACCATCGTCAGGCCGGTTCGCGTGTCGAGCAAATTAAAATCGCGAAACAGGAGATACAAGGGGACGAGCACCCCCACGGGGGGCATCATTTTTGTGGAAAGAATCCAAAGCAACGTGCCGCGCGTTCGTTTGGTTGGATGGAAGGCCATCGACCACGCGGCAGGTATGGCAATCAGCAGGCCAAGCAAGGAAGAGCCAAATGAGATGACAATGGAGTTCAGGGCAAAATGGAAATAATTGCTGCGCTCCTGCACGATGAAATAATTTTCAAAGGTGGCCTCAAAATCAATGAATTGGGGCGGAAAGTCAAAGGCATCCAGTTCTGTTTTGAAGGAGGTGTGAACCATCCAGAAAATAGGAAAAAACAAAACCAACGCCGCCGCCCAACCCAAACATGTAAAAATGATTTTTTTGCGAAATGGAGACTGCATGGTTTCCTTTCAGCCTTCAATCGAGGCTTTTGCCCACAAGGCGCATGAGAAAAATCGCAACAATGTTGGCCAAAATGACCGCAATCACCCCGCCCGCTGAAGCACCGCCCACATCAAATTGTAGCAATGCTTGAGCATAGACCAAAAAAGCAATGTTGGTTGTTTCCAAACCCGGCCCGCCGCCTGTGGTGACAAAAATTTCTGCAAAGATGGTCAATAAAAAAATGGATTCGATCAAAACCACCACGGCAATGGAACGACTGAGGTGGGGCAGGGTGATGTAAAAAAACACGCGCAACGGCCCAGCACCATCAATCTGGGCGGCTTCCACTTGAGATTGATCCAACGACTGCAAAGAAGTCAACAAGATGAGGGCGGCAAAAGGAATCCATTGCCAAGAAACCATCATGATGATGGAACCCAAAGGAAAATCTGCCAGCCAATCAATGGGTTCTAGCCCAACGAGGGACAACAGCCATGCAAAAAATCCAGACACCGGGTGCATCAGCATGTTCTTCCACAGCAACGCAGAAACAGTGGGCATGATGAAAAAAGGCGAAATGGCCAACACCCGTGCCACGCCTTGCCCCCACATGTCTTGGTTCAAAAGAACCGCCATCAACAACCCAAAAAGGACGGAGCAAAGGATAATCATGCCCACCATGGTCAGGGTGTTGAGCAAGGCTTCTCCAAAGGCCGGGTCGGTGAGAAAAAATTCATAATTGAGCCAGCCCGCCCACTGCTCGGTGCCGGGACTCAACAGGTTGTATCGCAGGAAGGAAAAATAGACCGTCATGGCCAGCGGAACCGCCATCCACACAAACAGCAAAAAAATCGAAGGACTGGCGGCGAGGCGCGGCAAAAGCGCAATGGAGCGTTGGGTGGCCATGAGGAAGCCTTGCTTGGAGAGAAAATTTCATCCACCCCTGCGCCTCCCGATTTGAAGGATTCCCGAAGGAAGCACAGGTTTTTCGCAGGGATGGAAAAAATCAAACAGGATTAGTAATAGCCCCCTTTGCGCATTTCACGATCGGTGATGCGCTGTGCGTTTTCCAAGGCTTCTTCCACACTGATTTTGCCCGCCAATGCCGCAGAAAATTGCTGACCCACAGACGTGCCGATGCCTTGAAACTCTGGAATGGCCACAAACTGCACGCCCACATAGGGCTTGGGCTTGAGGGTTCCTGTGATGGGATCGGCCGTGTTGATGGCATTGAGGGTCATTTCCGCAAAAGGAGCGGCATTGAGGTATTGGGGATTTTTATACAAAGAGGTGCGGGTTCCCGGAGGAACATTCGCCCAGCCTTCTTTGGAAGCCACCAATTCTAAATAGTCTTTGGAGGTCGCCCATGCAATGAATTTTGAAGCCGCATCGACTTTTTTGGAACCGGCAGGAATGGCCAAAGACCACGCCCAGAGCCAGTTTCCGCCGCGACAAGTGAGCGCACAGGGGGCGGGGCCAAATCCGACTTGATCGTGGACTTTGGAATCTTTGGGGTTGGTGACAAAGCTGGCGGCCACCGTGGCATCAATCCACATGCCACATTTGCCACTGTTGAAGAGCGCAAGGTTCTCATTGAAGCCATTGCTGGAAGCACCCGGAGGGCCATAGTTGCTCAACAAGTCCACATAAAAGCTCAACGCCGCGAGCCATTCAGGCTGGTTGAATTGGGGTTGCCATTTTTCATCAAACCAGCGTGCGCCAAACGCATTGCCGACCGTTGTGATGAAAGCCCCGTTTTCTCCCCAACCTGCTTTTCCACGCAAACAAATGCCATAGGCTCCATTGTCTGCCGCATCAATGGCTTGGGCGATTTGGTAAATATCTCCCCACGTGGGTTGTTGGGGCATTTCCATGCCAACGGCCGCCAGCAAGTCTTTGCGGTACATGATCATGGAAGATTCTCCATAAAACGGTGCGGCATAGAGCTTGCCGTCCACGCTGAGACCACTGCGAATGGCGGGCAGGAGGTCGTCCACGTCATAAGCGGCATCAAACTGCAAGGGAATCAGCCAGTCTTTATTTGCCCAGATGGGCACTTCATAGGTTCCGATGGTCATAACATCGAATTGCCCGCCTTTGGTGGCAATGTCGGTTGTGATGCGTTGGCGCAAAACATTTTCTTCCAACGTCACATATTCCAGCTCAATGCCGGGGTTTTTGCTGGCAAAGTCTTCCACCAGCCCTTGCATGCGAATCATGTCCCCGTTGTTCACTGTGCCAATGACCAACTTGGTTTGTGCCTCAGCACCAAAGCCCACTCCCAAAGCAACTGCCACGGTGGCCAAGGTTTTTAAGATTTTTTTCATGGTTTCTCCTCACAAATCTGTTTTTGTTTGAATGAAATAGACATCACCCTATGTTCTGTCCACCCCCCCCCCTTTTTTTTATCAATCCTTCTAAAAAGGAGTGGAGGAAAAGTTCAACAATCTGCCAGATTTATTCGTGTTTGTAAAAAATAAAATTTGCTGGCTCTTTTTCAAAGAGATGGGAGGGCAATAGTAAAAAGGCACGAACCCCCCTTTTCTCATTTAGATTGACCCTGAAAAGAGGATGCTGTTATTTCATGGAATCGACTCACAGGTGCGTGACTCGGTTCTCTTGGGCAGAACTTCTGAAAAAATGTCTCTTCCTGCACAACTCAACGCCCCTCAAATTGGATCAAACTGCAATGTGCCGATACACCTTCAATCCTTATCATCAAAAAAATCCTGATTGGTCTGGCGACTCTTTCGCTTTTCTCCAAAACCAAGACATGCTGGCGTTTCATCAGGCCTTGGCAGGCTATGCCCCCACGCCTTTGCAGTCCCTCCCGGCCCTTGCCCAGACTTTGGGTGTGGGTCAAATCTGGGTCAAAGATGAAAGCCACCGTTTTGGGGTCAAAGCCTTCAAAGCACTGGGAGCCAGCTATGCCATTTACCGCTTCCTCAAAAATCGCTGGGAAGAACAATTCCCAGAAAAATTTGATGCCCACATTTTCTGCAATGCAGCGGCATTGAAAAAGTTGGGAGATTTCACATTTTGTGCCGCCACCGATGGCAATCATGGGAAAGCGGTCGCTTGGACGGCCAAAATGATCCAACAAAAAGCGGTGATTTTTATGCCAGCCGAGACCGCACAAGCCCGCATCGACAACATCCATGCGGAGGGCGGCAAAGTGCAGATTGTGCGCGGAACCTATGACGATTGTGTCATGGCGGCCGCACAAACTGCCAAAAAGCAAGGCTGGATTGAAATTGCTGACACCGCCTATGAAGGTTACACCGTCATCCCTTCGTGGGTTCTCAATGGGTATTCCACCCTCTTTCGTGAAATAGAAGCAACCTTCAACGCCCAACGTTCTGCAGAAATTGATTTGGTGTTTTTGCAAGCGGGTGTGGGGGCGTTTGCGGCGGCAGGGGCAGCGCACTACACCATGCGCTATGGGGAAAATCGCCCCAAGTTGATTTGCTTGGAACCTTTGGAGGCGGCAGGGTTTCTTGATTCCATCAATGAGGGGCAAGGCCACCCCATTCCAGCCAAAGGCAAAATGGAAACCATCATGGCAGGCTTGAACTGCGGAACTCCCTCGCTGGCCGCTTGGCCGATTTTGAAGGATTCCATTGATTTGTTTTTGGGGATTGGCGATGGGTATGCCGAAGAAGCCATGAAAGAATATGCCCAATGGGGCGTGGTGGCAGGAGAATCGGGGGCATCTGGGTTGGCCGCCTTGCTGGCGTTGTTGCAAGCCCCCTCGTTGGCAGAAGCAAAGGAAAAAATAGGGCTGAATGCGCAGTCCCGCATCCTCCTCATCAACACTGAAGGCGACACCGACCCGCAAAATTATCAGAAAATTGTCGGTCTGCCTGTGCCTTCAACTGCTCCCTCCTTTGAGTGACCCCCCCTTTTCACGTCAAGATTTTCTCAAAATCCACAATCTGCTTGCGCAGGGCAAGCACAATCGTGTCTAGGGCGATTTCTCGTGAATAAGAAAAGCGCTCGGACATGTTGTGAATGATGGTTTCAACAAATTGGCGCATCTCTGGGGCATAGTGTTCGTATTGTTCTGCATCGTTGCGCTTGTGGAAAAACGCATTTTTCAGCAACTCTGGGTTGATGTTTTCATCCACTTTGCGGTGAGACAACAGCAGGGAATGTTCTTTGGTGAAGCAGCTGAGGAAGTTGTCTTTTTTGGACGTGATGATGGTCTTTCCAGATTCCAAAACCAACTCGCCAGAGGATTGCAAATCTAAAAATTTTTGGGCAATTTCTTGGCGAAAGAGCTGGTAGTTGGAGCCGGCACACAAAATTCTTTCAATCGAAACCATGTAATTGAGGTCTGGCTCTTCCACTTTTTTTCCAGAGGCGGGGTCGATGAAAGTGAATTTGGGAACCATCATGTGAGAGAAGGCTTTGTTGTGGATCGCACGGGCTAAAAGGGCGTGTTGCAGGTAGCGGCGCAGGTCCATTTCAATGCGCTCTGGGTCGCGATCCACAGTGCAAATGGTGATTTCATTGCGAATGATGGAGTAATACACCCCTTTGACCACTTCAACCAACCCTTTGAAATCCCCAAAATCGCCTTCTTTTTCGCCCAAAGTCAAAGTGCCAATGGTGCGCACAGGAGTCGGGTATTTTTTGTCGGTATATTTTGGGTCAATGGAAAGCCAATGGTGCAAGTCCGGTCCCTCGGCAATGATCCGCTTTAATTGACTCAAAAAGATGCCCACATGGATTTTTTGTCCATCGGAATTGGCAATGGTGTTGCGCATGATATTTTGGAGTTGGCGAATGGAAATGCCGTGTTTTCCTTCATTGGGGTAGTGTTCGTTCCAAAGTTCGCGCATGAATTCATCATCAATCAGCTTCAGCTGGGACTCTGTGAACAGCTCTGTTTTTCTCAAATTCATCGCATTGGGGTGTTTGACGATATAGTCCATGTAGCTGTCAGGGTCATAGGAGTTCAGCCCCAACCGCAAGGCTTCATTGCGGAAGGGATGCCAGTGGGGGAGTTTTTGAATCGTCCCCACCGGGTCTTCGGCTTGTGTGGCATAGATGAACAGTTTTTGCTCTGGCGTGATTCGGTAATAAAGGGATTTTTTCTCCTCACTCCAAAGCGAGGGCAACTTTTTTTTGACCGGGGGCAACAGGCGCGTGAGGACGGAATAATAAGCGGCCACGCGCAATAAATTGGGGTCAAAATCATATTTTTCCCGAACATTGGCTGTGTCACGCTTGAGAATGTCTTTTTCAGAATTGGTATCGAGGAGGTAATTGACCGGCACTTTTTCAATCCGATCGAGCAACTTGGAAGAAGTGAGCTGGCGCTCCAGCAAGTCCATTTCTTCAATGTTGGTGGTTAAAATCACCGTGTTGTCCAGAGGGGCTTGCGTGGATTCGATGGTCGCTTTTCCACTGCCAAGGAGCATCAGCAAGGGTTTGTATTCGTGGTCGCGAATGCTGTCTCCGGCATGTCCAAACGAATCGTGGATGTGCAAAATTCCTCGATTGGAATCCACCATAGCCCCTTGGTATTGATAAAATGTTTTGCCGGGCAGATGTTCGTTGAGGATGGCCAAATCCTCATTGCCCCGTTCAATGGGGTGAATTTTGATGGGCAGGGCTTTGAGGTCGTCAATGTTGGAAATGCCTTTGGCTTGTGCATTGGAAAATTCAATTTCTTCCACACACACGCACCCTTCGATGATTTCAAAGAGGGATTTTCCTTTGTTTCGGGGATTTTGCACAAGGGCTTCGATGATGTCCAAATTCCGTTTGTCCAACGAGGCATTTTGATAATGGGCTGGAATCAAGATTTTTTCATGATCAGCCCGCCCTCGATTGACCCGCTCGAACAATTCTCTGCGCGGACTGCTGAAGGTTCCATCTTCTTTTCTGAGGGTCAACGGAAACAGCAAGAGGGGGCTGTGGCGGAAGGCTGAACGGATTTCCACCACTCGTCCGGCTTCATTGGAAAATTGAAAAAAGAAGGTGTGCAGCTTGATGGATTCGTGCTGGGTGTATTCCTCCAAAGCCCGTGCAATCAGGTCGACAATGTTGGTTTTTCCAGAAGCCGGCGGGCCGACGAGGACGATGCCGCGGTTGGGTCCTACTTCCTTGTCGGCAGAATCCACCACATTCATGATTTGCTTGATGCAAAATTCTTGGCCAAAAACCGCATTGATTCCATTGGAAAATAAATCTTTGAAAATGTTGTAACTGATCACCGGCTCGCCGCTGCGCACCACGATTTCAAAGCCAAAATATTTCACTGCTTCTGAAATGCAGGTGGCTGAAGTTTGCAGATATTGTTGCGGATTTTTGAGAAACCCCTCGACAAATTCAGAAAATTTCAGTGTTTTTTTGCGTTGATACCCGAGCAGTGCCTTGTAATCAAATCGTTCCATGATGACCTCAGACTCTAAATGGTTTTTCAGAATTGCGGATACGTTCCTGTATGTGTTCAAAGCGAAATTCTGTGACAACGGTTTCTTTGAAAAGGTTGGCGGAGAAGCTATAAAGCCAATTTTTGGAAACCAAAGAAACGGGGCCTTTCCAAATGAGATTCAAATTTTTCAAGGTGGGTTTGATCCAGTCCTTTCTCAACCGCCGCCCATCATCGCGGTGGAACAACAACAACCCGCCCTCTTGGAAGTCGGTGTCAATGAGATAGATGCGCGGCCGGAAGAAGTGTGTGAAAAACTTCAGCATTTCCTCTTTGACAGGGCGCGGGTCAATCCACACCCAATAACGATCTTCTCGCACCACATTGTCTGGCGAAAGCCCCACTCTTTGGGCTTCTTGTTTGCTGATGCGATTGAGGTGAAACGCATCCACGAGTTCTGGAGTTAAAAAGCGCCGCAGGAAATCATAATCGGTGATGGTGCGGATCAGATGCTCCATGGAGGTGAGGGGATCGGCTCCATTGCCGCGGTCCCAACTTTCTTTTTTTTCGTGATCGGTTTCTTCCAGATAATCAAGGTTGACTTTGCCTTCTCGATAGAGGGTTTCAATGTGATTCCAGAGGTGGAATCCCAAGTGATAGGGATTGCGCATGTAATAAGGGCGAGGGAAGCACACGCCAGAAAAAACTTTGGCATAATCAATGATGCCTTTGACCGCCTTTTCTTTGAAAAGTTCGAGCATGATTTTCTTTTCCCAATACATTGCCCAGCCTTCGTTCATGATTTGGGTGCGCATCACAAAATCATGGGTGGCATGAACGGTGGTCATATAATTCAAAATAGCTTTTTCACCCCGACCCGCAGGGGCATAGTTGCGCAAAAAGCCCATGATGTCTTGGCAAGGCGCACGCAATTTGTAGCCTTGGCGGCTCATGGTTTCTTGGGTCATTTTTTGCTCCATCTCTTTTTGCCATGCGGCTTCATTGGGCGAGACTTGCAAAAGAGACTCCATGGTGTGGGAAAAGGGTTGAAAAAATGGGGATGCCGATTCTTCCGGCACATAGGTGTCGTGTTCTTGATGCTGATGCAACGAATCGGTGGAGATGGAGCGTGCCAAGTTGAATTGGGAATGGGGCGAGAGCAGCGGCACCAAAGACTCGCAGGCGTTCCAATATTGCAAAAATAATTTGTCGCCCATCTGCTGGCGCGCAATGTCGGCCTTTTTGACCAAATACATCACCTGCTCTGTGCGGTCGGAATCCGAATCTTCCAGCACATTCAATTCTGAAAATTCACAATGCCCCACCACGTGGGCCATGACAGAGGCTTGCATCATGGGGGAGTTGGTGGCGTTGAGATAGGCATAGGAGGGGTTGCCGGTTTGCACCACTTCATAATACAAGCTCGATTCTTGCCCGGCTTCCACGCGGTGCTTTTTCGTCACCACGCGCTTGCCTTCCCAAATGTTGATGGGGCTGGTGGGGTAGACATATTTTTCCAACAGCGAGATAAATTCCCATCCATCCAAAATAAAAAAACGCATCTCCGGCAGGGTGCGTCCCATGGCTTTGGCATGAAAAATCACGCGCTGTTCCAATGCGTGAAGCTCTGCATCCGTGTGAATCCCACGCATTATTGTTCTCCAAAAAGGCTTTTGATCACATCAACGGTTTCTTGCTTGTCGTTGATTTCACTCAAGCGAATGATGGGGTCTCGGTTGAAGCGGGTGGCGACTTGGCGATTGAGCAAGCTCAGCCGCCCGGGTTGGACTTCCACAATGCCAATGCGGTTGAACAAGGGGCGCATGGAGTCTTCCAACGTTTCCAAAATGTGGCGCGCATCATCGTCAAACAATTCGCCATCGCCAAAATAAAACGCATAATAATTGGTGGTGGCGGTGTCGTATTCATTGAAAGCAATTTGAAACACCAAGTCAAAAATCGCCGCCGCTTGGGTTCCGCCCATGTTGCTGACGCTGTAAAATTCTTCGGCTTGCACTTCATAGGCCTCCATGTCGTGCACAAAAAACCGATGCTCCACATTGCCGGCGCCATAATTGAAATCCAACCAATTTTGCGTGAAGTTCACCAAGCGTTTTTCCAGCTCAAGGCGTTCGCCATAGGTGGAATAAGAAATGTCTCCCATATAAAAAACAACCGCACGGAATTTGGGCTTTTCGATGCGCTCTGGCAATTTATAGCGGCGGTCGCGGCGCATGATTTGAACATCATAGCGCTCTTGGTCGGGGGCATAGAGGCCCAAAGCAAGGTTGGTGCGCAAGGCGCGCTTGAAGGTGCGTTTTTTATCGAGAATGACCCCAATTTGCCCAAACGTTTTAAACTCATAGGAAACTTCTTTGATTTTTCCTTTTCCCTCTTTGGTCAAATCGGGGAGTTTGAGAGAAATCGCAATGAGTTCCATCAACCTATCAAAGGAGAGGGCGAAGCGCATTTTTTCTCCCCCTTCGCGCCCCGGACCACCCCGCCCGCCGCCCTCGCCTCCGTCATTGCCATAAGAAAAGGTGGGCACGGCAATGTCATCCATTTCTACAATGACATCACTGTGGCGGTCGCCAATCTGGTCAAGATTGCCTTTGTTGATGATATTTTCAACCATCTCTTCTAGCTGCTCTTCAATGAATTCATTGAAGGCTCCTTCGGATTCGCTCGAAGAGATTTTCCCTTCTGACATGAGGCTCTGTGGGTGACTAGATAATGATGCTGGAGGCATTGGCAGTGATGGTCAAGGCTTGAAAGGCGCACTTGCCGCAATACCCTTTCACGTCCATCAGATATTTGATGGTTTCATTGAGTTGTTCTTGTTCTTTTAGGTTCACATTGGCGGCACTGGTTCCGCTTTTGATCCATCCCAAAAGTTTCATGTTCTCGCCTGACTTGAATTCATTTTCAAAGACAAATTTTTTGATGGCATTTTGATAGGAAGGCTCATCGGCAAGAATCACTGCATAGTTTACACTGGCAATGGCATCACTCAATTCTTTGCGAAAGACTTCTTTGTCTGGAATGCCCAGATATTGTTCAATGGTCTGCATGAATTTTTCATCAGGCTGGACATCGGTTTGGGTGACATCGTGTTTGACTTTGGTGTTGTGGGCATAGGCGCGCACGTGGTCGGTGTATTTTTTCCACGAAGTTTCGATGACGGTGTCGTCTCGCAAAATCGCACTGTAGACATCGCTGGAAATTTGGCCAAAAATCCAATTTTTGGCTTGGGGCAGGATTTTTTCGACATAGTGGTTCAATTTGGTTTTTTGGTTGGCAAACGAGTCTTTGATGCCATTTTCAAGGCGAATGTACAAATCAAGCGGGGTCACGCAGGGGTTTTGCAGGGCAATGGAGGTGAGCATGGCATGGTCGCCCGATTCATTTTCCAACTGCTTGATGTTGGCTGCATATTCATTGATTTGAAAGTGTTCGGTGTTCTCAAAAATATTTTGAATGAAGCGTGGGTCTAGCCCAAAGGTTCCTTCAGAGGGTTTGACAAATTCAAATTCATCCAAAATCACTTTGGCGACATTATTGTCCACCCCACTGTCGGCCCGTCCAGCATAGATGAGGGCCTTTTGCAGTAAGGTCAAGTTGGGGTTTTGTTTGGATTCATAAAGGCGCGACATCACGGCAATGAGGCTCAAGAACGTCAAGCTGTGTGGGGCTGTGTGGGCTTGGTGCTTTTTGGATTGGTTCCAGTTGCGATGGGCATTGGAATAGGTGAAGGAATAAATTTGTTCTTCTTGGTTGTAATCCACCGAGAGGGGCATTTCAATGAAGGTGGTGCGGGAGCGCAGGGCTTCAAACGATTCGTTGCCCATGAACATGTTAAATTCATGGAAATTGGTGTGGCCAATGATGACTCCATTGAAGGGGATGGGCGGTTGGCCTTCAGGTTTGAAGAATCGGTCTTGGGTGGCAAAGAGCATTTCATAAAGAAACTTGTCGGAGAGCTTCAAGATTTCATGGATTTCCACCAGCCCGTTGGCTCCAGCACACAATTCTCCTTTGTAATCATGCACCAACGGGTGGGATTCACTGCCAAAGCGTGGCAGCAGGCTATAATCGATGTTGCCCACCAGCGAGCCAGCTTCTTGGCTTTTTTCATCTCGTGGGGTGTAGGAGCCAATCCCTGTTTTGGTGTGGGTGTCATAGACCATGCGTTTGACTTTGAGGTAGGGGAGCATTTCGAGGAAGCTCAAGCCTTTGGCGGCCATGAAGTCTTTGAGCACATAATCGGAATAAGGGGAGATCATCCCAGTGATTTGGATGTTGAACTCATGGTCATAATGGGAGTGCTGCTGGAGCCATTCGGCAATGACTTCTTGGTCGATTTGCTCGGTGAGGCGTTTTGAAAAATCAGCCCGTGCGCCTTCTGGAATGACCTGCAGGGGTTTTTCAAACAAAGGACTCTGCAGATAGTGGATGCCGCTTTCTTCAAAGAGGGCGCGGTCTTTCAACCGCTCATCCACAGTGGGCAAAAGCATGGTGTAGGTTTTGCCTGCTTCCGATTTAGAATAAACATGCAAGGCACGCTTGATGCCATCCATGGAGCGCGATTTGGCCGCCCCCGGCGGCCCGAGCAAAACCCACAGGCGCTTGGAGGCTTCTAACCCGCGGCTGGCGTTGTCAATTTTCTCAATCAAATTCTCTTTGGCTTTTTGTTGGCCAAAGACAACATAATTTTTGACCATTGCCGGGGCTTCAAAAAAGGCATAACGATGCTTGACGGGTTTGCCGGGCATGATGGAATGCTCCACGCCACTGGCGAGCATCATGTCATGGAGGAGCTGGAAGGTGTTGCGCGCCACCCAAGGCTCTTTTTTGATGCCCTCCACATATTCTTCAAAGGTGAGGATTTCTTGGGGATTGTCTTTTTCGAGAGAATGATTGAGTAGACTCGCCAGTTCGCCATCCATAATGGGTGCTCCAATTTCAGATTGAGCAAAAATTTTTTTCTATGTTAAAGCATGATTCCTAGAAAGTATAGCGGTGTTGCCGAATTTTTGGGTTTTGAAAAAGGGGATGGAAGGGGCAATTTTAAGGAGATTCTGCGAGCGGTTTTTACTATTGGACAGACCAATTTGACAAGAACATGGATCAAAATTGAGAAAAACCCCTTGAATTTGCAAATCTTGTTGGACAAATGAGTTGCAAGCGGCTAACTTCCTCAAAAATTGGACATGCCAATTTAAACCCAGTCCCAGCCGGTTTGAATTTCCAAAGGATTCATTATGGCAAAAATGAGTGGCGCGAAGGCAATCATTGAATCGTTGCGACACTATGGCATCGACACGATTTTTGGTTTGCCGGGAGGTCAGTTAGACCATTTATTTGATGCCATGTATGCCGAGGGCAAGGCATTGAATGTCATTCACACACGCCATGAACAAGGAGCGGCCTATATGGCCTTCGGATATTCTCGCGCCACAGGAAGAGAAGGAGTCTACACGGTGGTTCCCGGACCGGGGGTTTTGAACACCACCGCAGCCCTCTGCACCGCTTATGCCTGCAATGCCCCCGTGCTCTGCCTGACCGGTCAAATCCCCGCGGCTGGCATTGATGCTGGCAGGGGGTATCTTCATGAAATTCCAAATCAATTAGGAATCTTGCAAAGTCTGACGAAATGGGCTGAACGAATTGAAACTCCCATGCAAGCCCCTTGCAGTGTGAGAGAGGCCTTCAAACAATTCAAGACAGGCAGGCCTCGTCCGGTGGCACTGGAAATGGCCATGGATGTGATGGCAGCAGAGGCAGAAGTTTCGCTTTTGGAACCCATCACAACCTATGAACCCCGCCAACCCGACCCAGCCTTGATTGAAAAAGCCGCTCAGCTTTTGGGAAAGGCAAAAAATCCGCTCATTGTCATTGGTGGAGGGGCCTTGTCTGCCGGAGAGGAATTGTTGGAACTGGCTGAAGGGTTGCAAGCACCGGTGGTTTCATTTCGAGGTGGGCGCGGCGTGGTCAGTGACCGCCACTATCTCAGTCAGTCGTTTCCCGCAGGGCATCGGCTCTGGAAAAAAACAGATGTGGTGTTGGCTCTTGGCACAAGGTTCAAATTCCCACAAATGTATTGGGGGGTCGATGATCAGCTTCAAATCATTCGGGTGGATATTGACCCTGCAGAGATCAACCGCATTGCAGAACCAACGGTTGGGGTGGTTGCCGATGCAAAAGTGGCGCTTCAAGCACTCCTCCCTTGCGTGGAAAAATACAATGGCGTGCGAGAATCTCGTCAAGAAGAGTTGTTGGCACTCAAAGCGCAACTCGCTCAAGCGTTTCAACGGGTGAAACCGCAAATGGACTTTCTCAAAATCATTCGTGAAGTGTTGCCGGAAGACGGATATTTTGTGGATGAAGTCACTCAAGTTGGCTTTGTTTCTTGGTATGGCTTCCCAGTTTATGAACCGCGGCACTTCATCACTGCAGGGTATCAAGGCACGTTGGGCTATGGTTTCCCAACCGCTTTGGGGGTGAAAGTTGCCCATCCAGATAAAAAAGTGGTTGCGATTGCAGGAGACGGCGGCTTTATGTTCAATGTGCAGGAAATGGCAACAGCAGTGCAACACCACATTGACCTTGTGACCATCGTCTTCAACAATCATCAATATGGCAATGTGCAAAGGCAACAAAAGGAATGGTTTGATGGCCGGATCATCGCTTCAGATTTGCACAATCCAGACTTTGTTAAATTGGCAGAGAGTTTTGGGGCGGCGGGGTATCGAGTTCAGGGAGCAGAACCATTGCGGCACGCCCTAGAGGATGCCTTCCAGCAGAAGGGGCCGAGTCTCATTGAAGTGGAAGTGGGGGAGATGCCCACGCCTTGGGAGTTTATTCTCCATCCACAAATACGCTCAAACCCAGTGAAATCAGGAGAATGAATCGTGTCAAATTGGGATGTCATCATTGTGGGTGGGGGGGTCAATGGTCTGGCTTGCGGGTCGCTTCTGGCCAAAAACGGGTTGAAGGTTTTGGTTGCAGAACGCAACCCTTGGGTGGGTGGCGGCTCCATTACGCGTGAAGTGACGTTGCCGGGCTTCAAACATGATCTGTTTGGTTCGTCTCATGTTTGGATCCATTGCAATCAAGATTTCAATGAATTGCGCCCAGAACTCGAAAAACATGGCTTGAAGTATCTTTGGGCGGAAGATCACATCACCGGACACCCCAACCAAACCGGCGATGGCATTATTGTCTACAAAGATGTCGATAAAACCTGTGCCAGCATCGCACAATATTCAGAAAACGATGCAAGGCGTTATCGAGAAATCTATGATGAATTTGTGGAAATCAAAGATGGATTCCTCAAAGCCATGTTCTCGCCCCCCACGCCCCCCAGCCTGCTCCCCTCGGTGATGGAAAACAGCCCGGAAGGCTTGAAAATGCTGAGGAATTATGCCCTCAGTGCCAAAGCATTTGTGAGAGAAAATTTTGAAAACCCCCATGTGCAAACCTTCATCTTAGGATGGGCTTTGGCCCCTCAAATTTTGCCGGATCAAGAAGGGATTGGACAGACTTTCTACATCATGATCCCTGCCATTCATGTCTTTGGAGAGTCGATTCCTCAAGGGGGCACAATGGAGTTGCCGCGCTCCATGTGCCGCTACATTGAAGCGCATGGCGGAAAAGTATTGACCCACGCCCCCGTCCAACAATTCTTGATTGCAAATAAGGAAGCGCACGGCATCCGCTTGGAAGATGGGCGGGAATTTCAGGCAAACAAAGCGGTTGTGACGGGGTTAGACCCCAAAATTTCGTTTCTGAAGCTCATAGAAAAAGGCGTGTTGGAAGAGGATTTCTTAACGATGGTGCGCAACTACTCTCATGGAACCGTCACGATTTGTCGGGTGCATTATGCCCTCCATGAAGCCCCCAAGTTCAAAAATGGAACGGAAATGAATCAAACGCTCTTTCAGCGAATTTTTGGCTCTATGGAAGAAATTGACCAGCAATATCAGGACATTGCCCAAGGAATTGCGCCCACCAATCCTTTTTTATGGACGGCATGTTGGACACTGAAAGACCCCACGAGAGCCCCCACAGGCAAACACACCCTCATCATGGACACCTTTGTTCCAATTCAACTGCGCAATGGCAAAAGCTGGGAGGCCATTAAAAAAGATTATGTGGATCAGGTTCTCTTAAAAAAATTGCAAGAATACACCACCAACATGACAGCAAACAATATTTTGGCAGAGTACATCGAAACAGGAACCAGCCTAGAGGCAGCAAACCCTTGCTTTCTCCATGGCAACACCACTGGCGGCGAGCGCACCCTCGCACAACTGGGGTATTTCCGCCCCTTTCCGGGCTATTCGCAATACCGCTCTCCTATCGCAAAACTTTACATGACCGGCCCCTATTGCCACCCCGGAGGAGGAATCAGTGCCATGGGAACCATCACGGCCAATGTGATGCTGGAAGATTTTGGTTTGAAAGAACCAGATTTTTAAGGGCAACCCCCCTCAATTATTTTCAAACCGTCTGGCGTGGAATCGCTCCATCCGCTTCCACAAACCCTGCTTCAAAAAGGAATGGTATGAAACAAAAAATTGAAAAATACACCGGCTTGGTGGTTCAGCCCCATGTCAAGGTGGCGCAAAATCGCGAAGAAATTCAGCAAAACTTGGAACGGGTTTGCCAGATGATCGACTTCGGAGTTGGTTATTTTTGGGAACTCCCGGTGCGACTCGTGGTGCTGCCAGAATACTTCCTGCAAGGAGTGACAACCCCGGGCAAAGGGGAAGACGGATTGGAAAATTTTATGAAAAAGGCCATTACGATTCCGGGGGCAGAAATGGAGCGTCTGGGAGAAAAAGCCAAAGAATACAACATTTTCATCTCTGGCGGGGGTGTGATTGAATGCTTGCCCGAATTTCCAGAGCGTTGGTTCAACACCGCCTTCATCATCAGTCCACAAGGAGAAGTGATTCTCAAATATCACAAATGGCACATTCCTGCTTCCATTGGGTTGGGAACCAGCCCGCACGACCTCCTCGAAGAATATGAAGCCCTCTATGGCAATACGATTCAAAGCCGTTTTCCTGTGGTGGACACAGAAATTGGAAAACTTGGAACCATGACTTGCCACGATGGAGCCACACCAGAGGTTT
This sequence comes from Diplosoma virens, assembly GCA_963680785.1. Classification (NCBI taxonomy): domain Eukaryota; kingdom Metazoa; phylum Chordata; class Ascidiacea; order Aplousobranchia; family Didemnidae; genus Diplosoma; species Diplosoma virens. The sequence goes on from CAVMFT010000210.1 coordinate 3,152,860, forward strand.
CACGGGCGTTGGGGTTCAATGGGGTGGAAGTGATTTGCCACCCCGTGGCACTCCAAGAAATCGAAGGCGTGAGCCAGCCTTGGGATTTTTGGATTTTTTCCCGCAGAACCCGCGCCCATGACAATATGTGCTACCTCTTGGGGTCGAACTGGGGAACCGTTGAATATGCCTATTATCCTCGTTCTTTCTGCCCCGGAAACTCCCTCATCGTGGATTATAGCGGCATGATTTTACGCCATGCGTCTTATCCTTCAGAACAAGTCATTGGGGCGACTTTGGATATTGAAGGCTTGCGAGAGCATCGCTCGCGGATCAACCACAACATGTGGATTGATGTGAGAACAGAAGGCTTTCGTGAGATTTATGAAACCCCGATTTATCCTCCAAACCTTTTCCCCAAAGGCAAACCTCCTCGCAATTTGGCAGATAAAATGGAAGGGGCAAAAACCTCCATGGCCGTCATTTATGGAAGAGAACAATTTCTGCCCCCCCATGGATTTGAGGCAGAAGACATGCCCCAAGTCCTGAATCGCAGAATCAAATATGCCCAGAGCACCGGGGCTTTACGCAAAGATGATTGAGGTCCTGTATTATGAAAGTCGTCAGCAAACTCGTCAATTTGGATTTAAAACTTGCAAAGATTGAACGGCATCAAGCCGGTCTGATGGTGAGCAGCGACCCAGAGCAATCCCTCGCCACAAAAATTTATCTCACCCCTGAAGATATGGTTCACATTCTCAAGCTGTTGCTGAAAAATCCTCCGACCCTGCTTTATCTTCTCTCCGTTCCGTTCCATTATTTGCGCACAAAATGGCTCCAAAAGAGGAATCGGTGATCAAAATAGAGGGAGGAAGCATGAAAAAAACGTTGGGGCAATTAAAGCCCTTCCAGCAAGGGTCGAGCAAAATTAGAGGCGTTGAAACCCCCATCAAATTGTCGGCCAATGAATCCCCGTATGGCCCTAGCCCCAAGGCATTGACAGTTTATGCCCAACAAGCAGAGCAGTTGCACCGCTACCCCGATGGCACACAAACAGAATTGCGCAGAGCCATTGGTGCTATTTACAAGGTTCCTGTTGAAAATATTATTTGCACCAACGGTTCTGAAGAAGGGATTGGCCTATTGATGCGTGCTTTTTTGGAAGCCGAAGATGAAGTGTTAGTGAGTGAAAATGGTTTTGGGATGACAGAAATCCATGCGCTTTCCTGTGGTGCAAAAATCGTTCATGCCCCTGAAAAAAACTACAAGGTGCAGGTGGATGCAATTTTAAAACGGGTCTCCTCCAAAACAAAAATTGTTGCCCTTTGCAACCCCAACAACCCGACAGGAACCTATCTCTCCATAGCTGAAATTCAGCATTTGCAGGAGCATTTGCCCTTGCCTGTGATTTTGATGCTCGATGCAGCCTATGCAGAATATGTCGAACAGGGGGATTACGATTGTGGTTTAAAAACCCTCTTTCATCCCACAGGACGCGTGGTTGTGACCCACACTTTTTCCAAAGTCTATGGGTTGCCGGCGCTCCGAATGGGTTGGTTGGCTTGTCCAGATTTTGTTCATGAGGCCATCCAACGGATTCGTTGCCCCTTCAATGCCAATGCGGTGGCCATGGCAGTGGCTGCAACCAGTGTTTTGGATGTGGACTACACGGCTTCGATTGTGAGAAAAAATCGGGAAATCCGCGAAAATTTTTGTAGAAATTTGGAAAACCTCGGACTCATGGTGATCCCCACCGTCACCAATTTTGTGTTTTTCAAATTCCCTGACCCTGCTAAAAACGGTGCAAGGGCGGCGTGTTATCTACAAAGCAAAGGCATCATTCCGCGTCCCGCACAGAAGAGCGATCAATACCTGCGTGTTTCTATCGGAACGGCAGAAGAAATGGAAAAAGTGCATGAAGCCCTCAAGGATTACTTGATGTTTCCTCATTAAAAGGAGGTGAGAGCAATGATCATAAAAGAAAGCCAATGGTGGCTGGGGTGAGGGGAAGAAATCCCCAATATCAAAATCATTCAGAATAGGAGGTGATTATGGAAACCATGTTGAAACAATTTTTCGTCTTGTTGGGGAGTTTGGGAATTGCAAGCACCGCTTGGGCGCAGGGGGATATTTCCCATAATTGGGTCTCCAAAGGGGAAGCTGCAGCAATGCAAATATTTGCCGCTCAATATGAATCTTTGGGGGGAGTGTGGAAAGAAACAACCTTCCCTCAAACGGAAGAAAGCATCGCAGCGGCCAAAACTCGTTATCTTGGCGGAAAACCCCCCATGTCTCTTCAGCTGGTGTTGGGCGGCAACACAGTGGATTTTGGGGAAAATGGGTTGCTTGGCAACGTGAATGCGGCTGCCCGCAAGGGCAACTGGCAAAATCTTTTGCCTGCAGGTTTGAATGAAATCGCCCAATACAACGGCAATTATGTGGCCGCCCCTGTGTTTGTTGAAGTCATCAATTTTATGTACACAAATGAGGACAGCTTAAAAAAAGCAGGCGTGGCGGCTCCCAACAATTTTGATGAATTTTTGGCCAGCTTACCCCCATTAAAAAAAGCAGGGATTGTCCCCATCGCTGTGGGAGGGGAATCTTGGCAAGAAGCCATCCTGTTTGATCAGGTGTTGCTTGCTGTGGGAGGCGGCGATTTTTATAACCAAGTGGTGAGTGGCGACCTCATGGCTCTCCAAAGCAACGAGATGCTCAAAGCCTTGAATTATTTTTCCGAACTCCGCCAATACACCGATGAAGGCAAAGTGGGACGAGGCTGGAACGACACCAATAACTTGGTGGTGACCGGCAAAGCCGCCTATTTTTTTATGGGACCTTGGGCAAAAGGGGGCTATGACCTCCAGCAAGAAGGAAAATCGTGGAGCTGCCGCCTCACACCTTGGGGAAAAGCCGCTTTGACCGTCACCGATGGTTTCCTGTTTTTAGATGTCCAGTCAGAGGCAGAAAAAAAAGCACAAATTCTTTTTGCAGAAGCCTTGATGAATCCAGAAACTCAATTCAAAGCTGCAAAAGCCAAGGGGTCTTTGCCCGCGATCAAAGGAAATGCAGACTCCAACTTGGGGGCTTGTGCGCGCAAAGCATCTCAGGGTTTGTCACAAAGAGCGATCGTTTCTCACTGGAATGCCCGTTCGGTTGGTTTGAAATCGGCCTTGAAAGATTTTGTGACAAAAATGTGGAATAGCTCCATGACGGCCGAGGAAGGACAAGAGGAGTTTGTCCGCATTATCCGTTCAGTCGAATAGGGCCAAAAAAGAGAACCTTCGGGCAACAGGACCCATGAAGCAAGGACTGACCAATAGGGTATGGGCGGGGTTGGTGCTCATCCCCAGTTTTGTGGTGGCATTCTATTTCATTTGGGGCTTTGGCGCGTACACCACTTTTTTATCTTTCACCCAATCCAAATTTTTGCCCAATTATCAATGGGTTGGGTGGAAACAGTATCTGGCATTATTCCAAGATGACCGCTGGTGGACTGCGTACCGCAACATGTTTGTGTTCGGTGGATTGTATTTGTTTGGCTGTATTTCCCTTGGGCTATTACTGGCTATTTTATTAGACCGTGCGGGCAAAGTGGAAACGCTTTTCCGCACTATTTATTTGTACCCCATGGCCTTGTCGCTGGTGGTGACCGGGCTGGCTTGGCAGTGGATTTTAACACCGACGACTGGGATTCAAGCATTGGTGAGAGCGGCCGGTTTTGAAGGGTTTGTCTTTGATTGGCTCGTCAACCCAGAGAAAGCCATTTACACCATTGCCTTGGCGGCTATCTGGCATGGCACAGGATTGATCATGATCTTGTTTCTGGCAGGAATCAAAGCAGTGAGTGCAGAAATATGGATGGCAACGCGCATTGACAATATTCCTCCATGGCGAGTTTATCTGCATATCATCCTCCCTCAACTGCGCCCCATTTTGTTCACCGCTGTGATACTCCTTTCTTTCAATGTGGTGAGAAGTTTTGATGTGGTTGTGGCCTTGACCAAAGGCGGACCCGGCTTTGCTTCAGAGGTCCCCGCCCGCTATGTATTTGATTATTTTTTTGAGCGCGGAAAGATGGGGCGTGGTGCCGCTGGAGCCGTTGTGATGGTTTTGACCGTGATGCTCCTATTCACCCCGTATTTGCTTTTGGAACTCCGGAGAAAAACCCGTGATTAGAAGGCGTTTTTCCACTGCAAGCGCATTGCTCTATGGAGTGTTGTTTGTCTTTGCCCTCTACTTCATCGCGCCTTTGTATGTGATGGGCGTGGCTTCCTTCAAATCATTGGATGAAATTCGCCAATCGTCGATCATCCGTTTGCCGCAAATTTGGACTCTGGAGGGCTGGCAAAAAGCATGGTCGACTGCATGTACAGGACTCACGTGTCAGGGCATTCAACCTTATTTCATTGAAACCTTCCACATTGTCCTCCCGGCGCTGGTTTTTGCGGTTTTTTTAGGCGCATTGAGCGGTTATGTGATGTCTCACTGGCGAACCAAAGCCTCAGATATTATTTTTGGAGCCTTGATTATTGGCAGTTTTATTCCCCTGCAGCTGTTCTTAATCCCCATCGCTTTAACCCTGCGTGAGTTGGATTTGTTTGGTTCCACAGCCGGCTTGATTTTGATTCACACCATTTATGGGTTGCCCTTGACGACACTGTTGTTCCGCAATTATTACGTGGCACTTCCCGATGTTTTATTCAAAGCCGCACTGATCGATGGAGCAGGGTTTTTCAAAATTTTTAGGAGCATCATCCTGCCCCTCTCGCCTCCTGTGATGATCATTGCTGTGATTTTAATATTCAATGGGATTTACAACGATTTTTTGTTTGCCTTGGCTTTTGGCGATTCAGCAAAAAAACCCATCATGGCTGCCGTTCAAAACATTATCAACAGCAGCTATTCCATCAAGGAATATCACGTCAATATGGCAACCGTGATGATTGCCGCACTTCCAACACTGTTTATTTTTTTGGTGACCGGCAAATTTTTTGTGCGTGGCTTGGCGCAAGGGGCTGTCAAAGGGTAGCTGAACCGCCTCAATTTCATAAGAAACACCTTCTAGTGAAGGGAGGATCATTTTGCGCCCCAGTCGCAGAATCCAGAAAGAAAGCACAGATCGCAGAGGATGAGATGGGCTGGATTCCAACACCCCGCTTGGAATGAAGGGGGCGCCAAAGACGCAGTCGCCCCAGACAAGCGGTTGCAATTTCTGCAAGCGGTTCATTACCAGACCATACACTTTTAAAGATAGATGCTTTTGGAAGTCAAAAACCTTGTCAAAAGTTATGGTTCCACCCAAGTGCTGAATCGTATTTCTTTTGGAATTGAAAAAGGAGATTTTCTGGTTTTGTTGGGCAGCAGTGGCTGTGGAAAATCCACTTTGTTGAATTGTATTGCCGGGTTGGATGAGATCACGAGCGGGCAGATTTTCATCAATCAAAAAGATGTCTCGAACTTAGCGCCGTTTCAACGAGATGTGGCCATGGTCTTTCAATCTTATGCCCTTTATCCCACCATGAAGGTGTCTCGCAACATCACGTTTGCTTTGGAATGTGCCCGTGTTTCTAAAACAGAACGGGAAAAAGCCTTGCAGAAAGTTGCGACATTTTTACAGATTCAGCATTTGCTGGATCGAAAACCCAGTCAGCTTTCCGGCGGGCAACGTCAACGAGTTGCGATTGGGCGGGCTTTGGTGCGCAATCCTGCTTTGTTTTTGTTGGATGAACCCATGTCCAATCTGGATGCAAAACTTCGCAATGAAATGCGTCAAGAACTAAGAAATTTACATCAAAAATTGAATGCAACCTTTGTGTTTGTCAATCATGACCAGATTGAGGCGATGGCGATGGCGACCAAAATTGCAGTCTTGGAGCGTGGGGTGGTCCAGCAGTTTGACACTCCCCATGGGTTGTATCAAAAACCGGCCAATTTGTTTGTGGCAGAATTTATTGGTTTTCCTAACATGAATTTCATGGTTGGGGAGGTCCTCATTCATGCGGGAAACCCCCATTTTGTGGTGGGCAATCACTCCATTTCTTTAGCATCCTATCAATTCATCAAACCGCCGGATGCCCCTCAAAAAGTGAAACTAGGAGTGCGTCCAGAGCATATTTATCGCACGCAGGAGCTTCTGGAAGGCAAAGATTTTATTCAAGTGCGCTTGCCGATTTTGAAGACCGAATTGACAGGAGCGGATGTGAATGTGCAATTTGAAATGGAAGGACAGCCCCTCACCGCCCGTTTCAGCTCTTCGGTCATGCCCAAAGAAGGCGCTTTGGAAACATTATATATTGACGTAGCCAACTGCTCTCTGTTTGATATAAACACAACACAACGGTTGTAGGATTGTGGCTGAAATCCTTGCAGGCGGGCTTCAAGAGGCACTGAGATCAAAAGCATCTTGCAGGCGTTTCATGCTTTGTGTGATGTGGCTTCTCATGGCTTCAGCAGAAGCGCAAGGCGCATGGAGTTTGAGCATATTGATAATGTGTCGATGTTCTTGAGCGGCGGCTTTTCGATAATTTTGTTCTGCAATGTGTGTGTTCATTTTTCTGCGAATGACACTGATTCCCCAAAGCGTGTCTAAAAGATAAAGCAACGCCTCATTGCCCGCTATTTTGGCAATGGTCAGATGAAACATGCGATCGACTTGATCACTGGGGTCATTTTGCCCACAAACTTGCTCAAATTGGCCTTGAATGGCTTCCAATTCTTCAATTTGGGTTTCATTGACCAGCAAAGCCGCGCGTTGGGCGGTTTCACTTTCCATCAGGATTCGTGCTTCCATCACATCAACAGGGCTAGGCCCTTTGTCGATTTTCACAGCCTGTTTTTTCGAGGGAGTGGGATGGGGAATGACATAAACCCCGGAACCCATCCGCACTTCCACCAAGCCGGCCCCCTCTAGGACAATCATTGCTTCTCGAATGGTTTGGCGGCTCACATTGAACCGGAGTGCCAAATCCCGCTCGGAGGGCAATCGTTGTTCTACAGGAAATTTTCCCTCTTGAATCGCTTGCACGATTTGATGGGCCACTTGGCTGTAAAGGCGTTCAGAACGGATTGCATTGAAAGGGAGAGATAGATTTTGCAAGGCTTCACGTGGAAAGAGTCTTTGAATAGAATGAAATTTCTTTGAAACCAACAAGGATATTGCACAAAATGTATATTCTCACGATATTTTAATAGAGCAAAATTGCAAAGCCAGATAACATTCCAATATCGCAACAGTTGCGTTATGCTTTTTGCACTTTGCAAAAAAACTCTTTTCATGGTTCAGCCCAAAGATGCTATCCAAATTCTTGAACATTTTGCATGAGCACCCCATTCGAGTGCTCGGCCTTTTATTTGTGGTGGGAATGGCCACCCTTCTGCTCAACCTCTATTCCCTCTCCAAGCACATCAATGAAAAAATGGGCGTGCAATACGCCTCCCTTTACACAGAATCGTTGGAAAAATTCAATTCCTACTATGCCACCAATGTGGTCGACCGTCTCAGCCCCCTCGGCATTGAAATTGTTCACAACTATCTTGAACACCCCGATGCCATTCCCCTTCCCGTCACTTTGAGCATCGAACTCAACGAAGAAATCACCCAAAAAAATTTGGGAGCGATTGCCCGCCTTTATAGCAACCACCCTTTTCCATGGCGCAAAAATAGTGGGGCAAACGATGCTTTTGAAAAAGAAGCCCTCGCCGCCCTGCAAAAAAATCCACAGGAGCCATTTTTTCGTTTTGAAGATTTCAACCATCAGTGGTCGCTGCGCTATGCACGAGCCATCATCATGGAGGAAACTTGTGTGCGCTGCCACAACACCCATCCCGACACACCCAAAGCCGATTGGAAAGTGGGGCAAGTGCGTGGGGTGCAAGAACTCATCCTGCCCATAGATGCCAACCCCGAAACCATGCGGCAGGGATTGTTCAGCACCTTGTTTTTAATGGTCACGCTCATCGTGGTCGGACTGAGCCTCTTGGGGTTGGTCATTCGGGCATTGCATTCTTCCATTTTGGAAGTGAAAACACTGTCTCAAAAAACTGCCGAAGCCAATGAAATGCTCAAAAAAACCAACAAATCCTTCAGTCGCTTTGTGCCCCATGAAATTCTAAAATTTTTGAAAAAACGCAGCATTCTGGAAGTGGGATTGGGCGACCACACACAAATCGAAATGTCCATTTTGTTTGCTGACATTCGCTCCTTCACCCGCCTCTCTGAGAGCATGACTCCAGAAGAAAATTTCAAATTCCTCAATTCCTATTTAAACCGCATGGAACCGGCGGTGCGGGTGCACCACGGCTTCATTGATAAATTCATCGGTGATGCCATCATGGCCCTCTTTGAGCGCAGTGCCGACGATGCCCTCGAAGGTGCAATCACCATGCTCCAAATATTGGCCCTCTACAACGAAGACCGCGCCTCTAGCGGCTACCCCCCGCTGGAGATTGGCATTGGCATCAACACCGGTAGCTTGATGTTGGGAACCATTGGCGGACACTATCGCATGGAAGGAACCGTCATCAGTGATGCAGTCAATGTGGCCTCACGGCTTGAAGGCTTGACCAAATTCTATGGAACCCCCTTGCTCATCACAGAAGCAACCTTCCGTTCCCTAAAAGAACCAACCCGCTACAAAGCACGCTTTATCGACCAAGTGCAAGTGTATGGCAAAACAACTTCCACCGTGATTTATGAAATTTTCAACACCGCTCCCTTGGTGCTTCAAAAAAAGAAAGAAGCCACCGCTCAATTCTTAGAAGAAGCGTGGAAGCTTTATCAAAATCATGCGTTCCAACCCGCCTTTGAATTGTTCCAAAAATGCCTGCACATTTATCCTGAAGACAAAGCCCTCCAAATCCACTGCGACCGTTGCCAAAAAGCCTTGCAAGCAGAAAAAAACACACCCAAAACCTCCTTGAAAAGTCAAACCTCCCTCTGGCTCTCCAAACCAAACCATGACTGACTGTGCGGTGTTGAAAAGGCAACCCATCTATCCCCACCCACCAAAAAACAAAACGCCTTTTGCCTCACTGCCAGCAGAGGAATCGCATGACTATTCCTGAGCAGATTTTTTTCTGTTTGAAAGGGATTTGGTGAGTGCTTCAGGGCATATTTGGATGAAAAAACTCATGGGACTCCACAAAGCGATCCAAGTCAATCTTGTGATAGCGGTTCTCATTTCCCATTTGGAAATGGGGAATGTGTTGGGAGCGAAGCAAATTCTTGTTCTTGACAGTGCTTGGATTGCACTGAGTGTAGGAGGTGTCTTCTTCCAGATTGAAATAGGCTTGCTGGGAAATGGCAGCAAGGTCGTAGTGTTCTCCTTCTTTCATGACATTTTTCATCGCTTGCTGAATGATTTGCACCTGTCGCTGAGTGTCCGCCATTGGGTAGAAATTTTTGACGATGTTTGCCACTGCAGGCAGGGCGGTGAAAGGCGAATTTGGAATCATTACAGGGTTCATGGGGTCTCCTTTCATTCACAGTTTGTTGGCCGATGACTTCTTTGTTTTTCATCTTGATTGCCAAAAAACATCCCTAGCTCATAGACAATATCAATCTGCCTGATTCCTTTTTCTTGAAGGGCTTTTTGAATCATGCAAACATGAAGGATGAAAAAATAGAAAGTTAATTCAATATAAAATTGAGGAGGAACGATGGAAAAGAAAATACAAAGGAATACAGAGAGCATCTTTGGGAAAACAATAGTTTTTGTTTTGTTGCTCATGTTCTTGCTGATGGGCTGTGGAGACATCAGCAATGATGACGAGGGGAGTCCCCCTGTTTTCATGCAGGAAACCACTAGCGAGGCAGTGCATGAAATGGCAAGCTCCAGTGGCCAAAGCTCACCTGCTTCAAACACCATCAGGGAACCTTTTACAATGATTATTTCCTCTGATCCTGAATTGAATAACTGGGGAGATGGTTGTACAGGTGTGATTAGTATTTATGCAAATGCCTCTGCCTGTAGGCATAACATGGCGCTGAAAGCAAATGTTGATCAGTATTTAGCCATGGCAAACTTGGCGAAGAGCAACTCCGGTTGGAATTGGCCGAACTCTTCAAATTTGAGACAGGCCACTCGCAATACTGCCGTCCGACGACCGTACGGACTCATCATCAATGGGAATCTGACTTCTTCTTGGAAAAACAGTTCTGACAAATATTATGAAGTGGGTGCTTATAAGACGTTTTATGATCCCACCTACACTGCAACAGTTCCCACCGATAGGGAGGCCATAAGAGCTTTTTCTTTTCTCACTCAAGGGCAGTTGCCTGTTTTGTATAAATTTTATCCCGGTCTTGGACGCACTGATTACTTTAGCAATAGCAACGGTTGTAGAGTGGGGAACTCTGGAGAAAGTTTTCAATATGGTGCATGCGCAGTGGAAGCATTGCAGTATATCAAACACAAACTGCAAGGGAATAATGATGGAGGATCGGGTAATATTGGAGCATTTGGCCCGTTCAATGGCTACGATTTTCCAGCAAATGGTCGGGGTGGTACATCTAGTCTTGCCTACTATTTTGATATAGGCAATTATCGTTTCATTCAGCTGCACTTGAATCCTAAATATAGCAATTCTGGTTTGACAGTTGATTCTTCTCTCACCTATGTCCCCGGACAAGGAGGTGCACTGCATACAACTTCCCTGGGCAGTTCTTTTCAATGGCTCCAGCGTGTTCTCTCCCAGACAACGAGTAAGAAATTTGTGATAAACATGAATGATTATGGAGGCACGATGGCCTTTAATGATCCTCAGTTTGTCGCGGCTATCTCTCGTAAAAAATCCAAGATCGTTGCCATATTTGCAGGGAATGTTCCTTCCAATCAAGGCAAGTATGAGATGTGTAAGACAACTAGTGGCCGCCAAGTCTGCACGCCTCATATTTCAGGGATTCCCGTGTTCCGTAGTGGTTCTGCTGAGTTTGGAACTTTTTTATTGGCGGAATTTGGCAGTGATTATATGAATGTTGGCACGATACGAAGTCGGGTGTGGACTCAACCCGTGAAAGTAGAAACAATCGATGGGATTGAGGTGGGTGAAACCAATGGGCTGAACGCAACGTATGTTCCCAGAACACCCGCAGGTTGCAATAGTGAGAGATTTGGGGACAAAACTTATGTCACTTGGAACGGCCAAGCCATTGGAAATAGTCATCATAACGGGCCTACAAATAAAATAAATTATAGTGCTGTTTCCATTGATTCGACCATTCCTTCTAGTCATGCAAATGTTGCGCAAGGTATCAATGGGAACTTATTCAACTCTCTTGTGAATGCTTCAGTCAAAGGGACTCTTGATTCTGGATACGTACTCTATGGGGGTAAGCAGTCTCCTGTTGTGACTCATACAGAAGTGGCTCCAACCATTGAGGCCTTCAATGGGAAACTTTATATTTTCTGGAAAGATGCCATCGAATCAGAGATTCGATACCAGTGGGCGGATTGTAGTAGCCAAACGGCCACTTCCTTAACTTGGAGCAATACCCATTATTTAAACTTAGCACCGAGTACTGGGGCGCTGAATCAAACTATCGCTGATGAGGGGCTTTCTTCTATAGTCAATCGCAATAGGATTCATGTATCATTTTTAACAAAATCTCCTGTGTCAATAACATATGCTGTCTTAGGGAGTGGAAACAATTTTTTGGAAGGTTTTCATATGACTCCACTTCCTAGAAATTATAGGCCTCATGGAAAGCAAAATTTCTCCAAAGATGCGAGGGGTAATTTGTACATAACAGGTTTTGGTTTGTATAAATTAAAAAATGCTTCCCATAGAATAAACCTTTCTTATGGTCAGGGCGTGAGTCTTTTTCTTGGCCGCAGGCTCCATTCAAACCATAAAATTATTGGTTCTTCGGAGGTCATTATGAATGATGGCGAAAGAATCCAAGTAGCAAGACTTATCGCTGGCAAAGATATTAAGTATGCCATCAGCCAAAACTCCAGCAATCCAATCGACATTTACAGCACCGATCCAAGAAATAGCGGTTATATTACAAGACAGATGACTTTAGGGAACAGTGATGTGGCTTTGGCCAAGAGCAATGACCCCAACAAGCTCATTGCATTCTGGATAGATGAAAACAACAATGATTTGTATGCGTCCATTTATCTGGGCAAGCCTGATTTTATGCGCAATCTGGGGAACAGCACAAAAGATCAGAACTTATTGAAAACCTATCCTTAGAGAAGTTTGTCGCAGGAAAGCATCACTCAATGCAAGAATTGTGATGCTTTTTCTGCAAATCATTCTGTGGGGAACACCGGCCAAAGTTGCGTGTTCCCACCTTTTCTCTGGCTCTCAGGCCTTCATAGGAAAGAATACTCTCCTCTCCAACTCCTCCCCAATGAAAATGCGTGGACGCATGGAAGTCCCTCAAGCGCTACGATAGAGCTTCGTCAAAACAAATTCCCGATGCCCCAAGGCTTCGGCCGCAGAAAAACGCCCATTGCACACGCGCAAAGTGGTTTCCAGCAAAGCATCGCCAGCTTGGTCGATGTTCATTTCCCGCCGCATGAGGCCCGAAACATCCAAGTCCACATGTTCGCCCATAGTGCGAACCGTGCGCGGGTTCGCAGTCAATTTGATGACGGGAATGATGGGATTGCCAATGATGTTGCCTTGCCCCGTGGGGAACAGATGCACGACAAACCCTGCCGCTGCTTGAAGGGTGACACATTCAGCCGCCGCCGAGGAGGTGTCCATGAAATACAAGCCCGGCCCTTTTTGGGGTTCTTCGGCAGGTTCCAGCACATCAATGTAGCGCACCGTTTTGCCGATTTTTTGCACGTTGCCAAAGGCTTTTTCTTCGATGGTGGTCAGGCCGCCCTCAATGTTGCCTTTGGTGGGTTGGGATTCAGAAAGGTCATTGGTTTTGTTTTCCAAGATAAAATCGTTGTAGCTGTTCCATGTGTCGAGGAATTTTTGGGAGACCTCTGGCGTGGCCGCTCTTTGGGCGACCACTTGTTCTGCACCAGTGATTTCTGAGGTTTCCCCAAAGCAGTTGGTGACTCGGAGCAGGTCGGTTTTGTCAATAAAATTTCCCACGGTGGGATTGGCTCCAATCCCAGAGGTGGTGTCCGATTCACCGCATTTGGTTGCCACCCACAGGTCGCTCAAGGGGCAGGGTTCTTTTTGTAATTCTGTGGCCCATTGCACAAAATCTTTAGCCACCCGCGAGGCTTGGGCGATGGTGCTGATGTCGCCATGGCGCTCGATGGAAAATCCACGCACGGGCTTTCCTGTTTCTGCAATGCCTTCAACCACCCGTTGGGTCCAGCCGGGTTCAATGCCAATCACCACCACAGCGGCCACATTGGGGTTGCGCCCTGTGCCAATCAAGGTGCGAAAGTGCAACTCCAAGTCGGCTCCAAATTGCAATCGACCATAGGGGTGGGGAATGGCCAACGTGCCTTTGATATTGTTCCCTACAGCCTCACATGCGGCATTGGAGATGTCGTCCACGGGCAGAATGATCACATGATTCCGCACCCCCACTCGGCCATTTTCGCGCCGATAGCCTAAAAATGTTTGCTCTGTCATTGCTACCACCTCTTTGTTTTTACATTGTGAACATGCACATGGTCGCCCAGCCGAATGGCTGCCACCACCTTGCCGATGTCGTGGCCATATTTGATGACCGTCTCGCCTGTCGCCAAGTCTTGCAGGGCAACTTTGTGCCCAATGGGGATGTCATGGTTGGCCTTGAGGTGCACCGTTTCGTCTGTTTCCATCACCCAACCGGTCAGCTCCATTTCGGCTTTGACCGTTTCCACGACCACCACCCCAACGGAATCCACTTTGTCGTGGACTAAAAAATGTGTCTCGCTCATGGTTGCTCCTTCTCAATGCTCCGGGTTGTTTTCTCAAAAAACTCCATTGTAGCGACAAAGCAGGGTCGTAGCAAGCCCATAATCGGTGCTTTGACCGCTTGTTGGTTTATTTTTGTGGGGAATTTATAAAATCCTGCGCTTGCCCTCAAATTCTAACCCCAAGCCCCTGCATTTGCTTCCCCCTTTTTATGGTTTTTCTGGAATTGGCAGGGGAGATTCATCAGGAGGTTTGAAGCAGAGGGTGGCTCCAAGAAAATGGAAGGGTGACTTTTTGAACAAATCCCCCCATGTGGTGTGACCTTGCAAATTCTGCGAAGGGTGAGAAAAGGGAGGTTTTCTCCAATCACCGCTTGTTGTTCTTTGAAGTTCGTTTTAACTAGGCCTCAATTAAGCCTCCCGATCTCTGCATCTTTTATTTCAATCGATTCTTCCTGCATTTGGAGCATCTTTTGATCTTTCTGAATGATTGTCTTTTAAAAGCCAATCAAAGCGTTTAAAGTTTGAATCTGCTCGGCTAGTCCATACACCTGAACACAAATCCGACACACCCGTCCAGCCTTTGTGATGGCTGGCTTTGGGGGTTCTTGCTTCACCTCTTTTTCTTGAACTTTTACTTCGTTTTCACCCCTCTTCGCTTTGCTAGTAGGCTTCTTGCAACTCCGTTGGCAGGCGAAAGCAAGACTTCCATACTCCTTCCAACCCACCCTATGGCCTCGTGACTTGTTAAAATATGACCCTGCCACGTGCCTCGCTTGATAGCTTTTTGAATGTTGACTCTAGCGATTCCAGTCAGCTTCGCAATCTCCAACATGGAAAACCATAAGGTATCAGTTTCATGGGGACAGTTTCTGAGGTATTAGTATGGCTGAAACTTTTCTCCTCTTTGAACATTGTCCCTCCTGTAAGAAGCCAATTAGCAATATTTAGGTGATTGCAAATGGCAAGTAAGACAGGAGACGATGCCCTTTGTTTACCAGTTTCTGTATTACCTATAAATGATGGAGTTAGAGCGATTTTTTTGAAAATTCGCTTTGTTTCATCCCCAAACTTTTCCTTAACCCCTTGATTCTAATAGAGAAGAGATCAAGATAGCCAAGTCCTTAGCTTCCCACGAGTTTATGCGAATATTGTGATTTTTGGGCTATGAAGATCAGATGGATTTAACGGAGGCCTACGGCACACTTCACCCTTATGTCTCACGAGCGGCAAGGGGAGAATTGACTAATTTGAGGCATGACTTGACGGAATATATGAAAATCCACCCGAAGCAGTGAAATGGAAATGACTGACCTGCAAAAGGCCCAGTAACTTTCAGCCTCTGAGATCGCCAAAGCGATTGGAATAGAAAGGGGAAATGCCCACAAAGATCTCAAAAAGGTATGGACTTGAAGTTCAGATTTTTTGACCGCTTTTTGCACACTTCGACAGCTGATGCTTAAAAGTGCCGATAATTCACTTGGTGCGACCCAAACCTACTCCATCTCTTTTCCCTCCATCCTCAAACCTTCGGGTTGGCTTTGATAAAATCAATGAGGGTGTGACGCAAATTGGAAAGTTCAACGATAGCCGCCTGACTGACCATTATCGAGCAAAATGGGATGTTTTTTTTACCATACCGTAATCGTGTTCTAGTTCGATGAAGTTTTGTATCATACCTACAACATCAATGCCCTGAACTCGTGGGTCATGTACGACCTTGTGATCTTGATCTCTGCAATTTGCGTCCAATTATCCAATCCTTTGTAGGATTGACTGGCTGAGTAGTATTGAGTTTACATCTTCTTGCTTTTTGTGAATCCAGTTTGTTAAAAATTTTTGTAAATTTTAAAGATAAGTAAATTTATGAAGTTTAATAATTATTTTATAAAAAAAATGCAAGGGTTATCTAAAAAAATCACAGAGATACGTGATTTTTTAGGATTTTCACGGAGAGAGTTTTCAAAAAAACTAGGATCAAAGCTGACAACAACCCAAGCAATAGAAATAAGGAAGCAAAAATCTAATGACATATTCATAATTTCTGTGGTGAGTAAACTTAATGTTTTTCACAGGCTTCTCATCGGTGAGGGAAAACTGTTTCAGGAAGCTCGAAGTGCGAACTCCGAAAGTGCAAACGATCAAGAAATTCAAAGTGGGAACTCAATAACTTGGCTCAGTGTTACGACTATTTCTGCACTAGCCCAAATCAGTAAAGAGACGATCCAAAAAGCCGTCAAGCGAGGCATGTGGCAGAGTCATATTTTAACAAGTCGCGAGGCAGTAGGATGGGATGGGAGGCGCGTGGAAATCTTGCCTTCAAGCCTGCCAACAGGGGTACAAGAAATCTATTGGCAAAGCGCAGGAAGGGATGAAAATGAAGTAAAAATTCAAGTACAGGAAGAACACCACCCCTTTTTCAGTTAATTTGCTGGCCCTGCTCCCTGACGAGAAACTTCTGAAGCCGGGACATAGGTTTGGTGTGCAAATGTCTCCAAAATTTGCCATGTTTTTTCATCCACCGCTTGTCCTTGATAAGAAGGCTCTTGCCCAGAGAGGGATTGGGGCAGGAGGCCACACTGAACAGAAACTTCCAAAGTGCTGTTCAATCGGTCTGTTGCAAGGCCATGAAACTTTTTTCCGCAGCAACGCATCTGAGTGCCCGGCCAATAGATTTCTGCTGTTCCATGGCCTTGCAAAGCGATGGTTGCAAGATAAGGTAGCAGCAAAAGCGGATAGGCCACTTGCTTCAGCAGGATGGAGGATTCAGGGGAGGGAAGGTTGAAGTCGCACAAACAAGCCCCGGTTTGCAACGGGCAGAGCAATCCTTGACGGGGATACCAGAGGCCTGATTGCAGCTGAGGAGCCTGATATTGGTTGGGATTTTTTTGATAGTGACCGAGATATTTTGCCAAAAAGACAGCTCCCGGCAGTTGGTGTGTGGCCAGCCAGCGCACCGCTTTGCCAGCTTCTTGGGCATGACCCCAACCAAAACCCGCCCCCCGCACTGCTTTTTGAGCTTGCGACTCGATTTGGCTCAAGGAGTGAATCATCCAAAGGGCCGGTCATCAGTCAAGGCAGGGTAAGCCCAGTCATCTTCGGGCATTGCGGCCAACTCATGGGGAAAGGGTGCATTCTGGAACATGGTGATGCGTACCCAGCGATCAGAGCGGGGGTCAAATTTGGTTGCACCAAAAAAAGAGAGCTTGAGCCGCAACAAATCAATGGGCATCATTTCTGCAGAAAGGAGGTTGTCTTGGATTTCCATATAAGGGCAATCTTCTACAAGTTGCACGCGCCTTACGACATGGCGAAACTCAGGATGGGCAAGGAGAAATGTGGCCAAAGGAGCCTCTTGATTCCAGTGTTTCAAGGCATCGGCTAGTTGAGAAACCTGCCACGCGATGCCCAAAGGCTGTTCCCGCTCCATGCCCGGTTCTTCAAAGCGTTCGCCCACGCGCGGCTCCAATTTTTCTTCAGAAACATACCAAAAACGCTGGCGGCTTTCTTTGCAGGAAAAATCTAGGGCCAACGCCCAAGCATAGTGCGTTTGAAGCCACTGGCGCATGGACTGCACCGATTGTTTGCCATCCAACCAAGGCAGGGTGTGTTCATCGGCACTCATCCTTTCAGTCAAATCATCCACCCACTCAGCAAAAGGCTCCAGCAAGAGCATGGCAAGCTGTTCTTGTCCTTCAAGGGAAAAATGTACCTCGCTCCAGCGATAGAGCGCATCCCAAGGGTGAGGTTGAGCAAAATCAAAGGACTCCAAATGGGCCTGCAACGTCTCTAAATCCAAGCGCAGTGCGTGCAATTTTGAGGTTTGGATGGGATGTGCCGACTGCCACTGATGGGCGTTCTGTGTGGCGCGCTTGACGAATTGTCGAAACACCGCCACGGCTTCATCGGTGGTGTGTGGTTGGGCGCGCACTCGCGCCAAGGCTTCCTCCCGCGCCTTCACCCAGTTGTTGAGGAGTTGGGGGTGAT
Organism: Diplosoma virens; assembly: GCA_963680785.1. Classification (NCBI taxonomy): domain Eukaryota; kingdom Metazoa; phylum Chordata; class Ascidiacea; order Aplousobranchia; family Didemnidae; genus Diplosoma; species Diplosoma virens. Next base: position 3,170,646 of record CAVMFT010000210.1, read on the forward strand.
TGATGAGAAAAGGAGCCATGCCGAGTCCGGTGGAATTGCCAATTCCCAAGCGGCGGCGGAGATGGGGTTGCAAAGCAACGGCTTGATTGCCACCTTTGAGGCGGGCGAGCTGTTCCACCCAGTCGAGCACAAAGGCGCGAATGAGCCAAACCGTGAGCATCTCTGCTTGAAATGGCCCTGCAAATTCTTCGCGATTTTCCACTAAATCACGGTCAGCACACCCAAATTTTCCTGCCGCATAAACTGCAGTCGTCCGCATGAGGTAGCCCACTTGTTCAATTTGTTCCATCTCTGGCTGTTCTCCTGCAGCGAGTGCCTTCACCACCGTATCAAAGAGCCGTGTGGATTTATTGGCACGAGACAAACAAAGCTCGGAGCAAGAAAGTTGCCCGGCCTCTTGCAAAGGCACATTGTGGAACAACCGCTGGAGGTCGGCTGCTGTGGGAACCCCATCGAAAAGCGTGAAGGTGGCATCCCACGCCTCGGCAATCACGCGGTCTGAGCGCAACTCATCGGGCAAATCATGGGCAAAGGCAACCAGTGAATAGGTGCGCTTGGGGCCTCTTGCCTGATAAACGGCACGACCCACCCCGTGTTCATTGATTTCCCACAAGGTTTGTTCCACCTGCCAGTGTTCCCGTTTTAAACGGCGCAAGAGGGTTCGCATGAAAGAAAGCCGAGATGGGTGAGCGCTGCCCATGCGCGCCAAACGCATCACGGTGTGCGGTGGCCGTTGAAACGAGACGGTTTGTTTTGGCAAGGGGCTGTGAATTTTCTTGGGCAAGCGGCCTCCTGTGGGAAGGGGTGCAAAGAGAGGGGTTCAGTCAGAATGTGGGATTTCATAGTGTTCGTAGCGGTCTTCGGAAAGAATTTTTAAATCCCGCACACGATGCCCTTGCAACACTTTCAAAGGAATCAAGGTTCCGGCCTGTCCGGTTTTCCAAAGGGTTTTGAAAAGCATTTCCAAGGTTTGGATGGCTTGGCCATTGACTGCCAAAATGATGTCGCCTTCATTGATGCCTGCAAAATCGGCTGGACTGGTGGGAACCACCCGTTGCACCATCAAATGGCCTTGTTGAGTCACCACATTGATGCCCAACCATGGGCGAGGGGGGCCGGTGGGTCGCCCCTTTTTCATCAAATCCCCCAAGTCCCCGGTAAGGGTGTCGATGGGAACAAACATGTTGCTGGGGGCTTTGATTTTTTGATCCATGCCATATCCTTTGAGGAACAAAGAACCCACGCCCACGAGGCGACCGGACTGATCGAGCAAGGCTGCGCCAGAAAAATCAGAAACCGCCGGCACAGTAAAAATGGCTTCATCGACCAAATATTCCCAACTGCCAGTGAAGGTTTGGCGCAAGCCAACAAACACTTTTGCCACCACCCCTTGGCGGTTGATGACCAAGGCGGGGTCTTTTTCAGACATTTTTGCCGATTGTCCCAGAGGAATGGGGGCAATGTCCAAGGGCTTGGCCGCGCGGAGCAATCCCAGTCCGCTGTGGGTGTCATAGGCAATGAGGAGGGCGGGGAAGATTTCACGATTGGGCGCAATGATCTCCACTTTTTCTGCTTCCAAAATCAGATAGCCAATGGTGACAATCAGTCCTTGCTCGTCAATCACAATGCCACTGCCTGTCCGCTCGGTTCCCAAGATGCGAGCCGTTTTTGCAGCCGCAGGGATGTTCGCACGAATGCCCACCACTGAGTCTAACGGAGAAGCCCCTTCGCTGGCTCCAAAGAGGCACAGGCTGGTGAACAATCCCACCCAGATGAAGGCCGCGCGGCGCAGAATCCATTGAATCTTTTGCATCAATCCTCCTCACATAAAAATCTGTTGAATGCCCCTGACCTTACACCGAATTGGAAAGGGAATCAAAAATATCTGAGCCGAGCAGGTGAGATGGACAGGGAAGAAAAGATTCCACAACTTGGATAGGATTGTCGGCAGAGTGCAAATGTGTTAAATCTTTTCTTTCAAAAGTCACTCTGGTTGCAGTGTCAGCAAACCTGAAAAATCCCCCCAGAGCGAGCAAATCAATCTATTTGGTGAATGAGATGGAAAAGAATCCTGCCTCCCAAGCGGAAAGCGTTCCACAGTTGAGAGTTCGTACCCAGACGCACAAATTCCTTGCCCTTGCGCCCCAAAGCACCCAAGAGATGCTGGCTGAGATGTTGGAGAGCCATGCTTGTGAACTGCTCGTTGCAGAAAACCAAGAAGATGGCCTGAGAATTTGTCAGAACGAAACCCCCGCGGTGCTTTTGCTCGACCTCCCCCGGCCCGAAGTGGATGGGGCGGCCTTCCTTCAAAGTCTCTTGGCACAAGGGTTCCCGCCCCAATCCATTGTGGTCTTGCTGGAGGAACAAGAGGAGCAGAGCCTTGCGGCTTGCGAAAGACTGGCAGTGCAGGGTGTTTTGATGAAGCCCTTGCGCCCCGAACGGTTGCGTGGCCAAGTGATGCAAGTGTTGGAGTGGGTGCAGGGGGTCGCAGAGAAGCAGCACTTGCAGAATCGCTTCATGGCGGTGCTGGAATCTATCTCTGCAGTGACTTGGGAATGCGACAACCAGCTTTGTTTTTCTGATGTCAGTGACAATGTGGAATCCCTTCTGGGTTATTCACCTGACGAGATGAAGGGGCAACCGCTTGCCCAATTCCTCAGTGAAGCAGAGACGACCCCGTTCACCGAAAATATGGACAAGCTGACGGAAGCCCTCCAAGAAACTTCCTTGCATTTCATTCATCAAAATGGCGAAGCCCAGTTGCTGGAGACTTCCGTGCAGCCAATTTTTGATGCGGAAGGCCAACCAGTGGGGGTGTTCGGCATCAGCTGCAGAGGGGTGGAAAGGGGGGAAGAATTGCCAAAAGCTGTGCCAGAAGCATCGGTGCGTGTGAATGAGGCGCTGGAGCTGATTTATGCCGATGCCTCGGCCCAAGAGATTCTGGGGCTTGCTCCAGAAGACCTCCCGTGCAACTTCATCCCCTATCTGGCCGATGGGTCTTTGCAATCCATTGTTCATTTTTCCTTCATGCAGAAAGAAGAAATCCCGTTTCCCCTCGAAGTGAAAGTGACCCAACCTTCAGGCAAGGTGGAGCAGTTCCAAGTTCATTTTCACTACCATGAAGCAGGCCCTTTTCTGGAAGGCTCGCTCCGTCCGGCCGATTCTGCTCAGAAAGTCGAAGCGGTGAACAAGCAGCCAGAAGCACAAACAGAAGAGCTGGACAATGTGGTGGTGATTGATGAGGAGATGGAAAGGAGCATTGTCATCGACATCCAAAACCTTGCACAAGAAATCCTCGATTTGCTCAAAATTTTGGAGTCGTTTGAATACTCCGACACCCACCCTTTCAACATGGAAGAAATCCAGCTGTTTTTGCAAAACAAAAACATTGCTGAATATCGCGAGAACGTGCGCCTGCTGAGCAACAAAATTCATGGCCTCAAAGGCAATTCTGGATTTTTAATCCCAGCGGCCAAGAAGATTTGCCATGACATCGAAAACATCACCAGCCCCTTGGCCGAATGCCAGTTGGTGCTGACCACGAGCCTGTTCCAGTTGCTCAAGCAATTTATCTTTGAAATCCAAGACATTGTGGAGAAATATCAAAAAAATCCTGAAACGAAGTTCGAGAGTGCCAGTTGGTTGAAAAAAATTGAAGAAGCCCATCGCAAAGCAAAAAGGTATATTGGCACGGCACAGCATGAATTTGCGAAAATGCTCTCACAGCGGAGCATCGACAAGGGAGACATCCGCTCGCGCAAGCAAGAATACCTCTCGGTTTCCCAAGAAGGCTATCTGAACTTGTCGGAGCAAATGAAGAGCTTTTTTTATTTAGTCTCAGAAAAATTTGCCAATGAGGATTTGATTGAGGCAGGCAGGTTGTACAACGAATTTATGAGCACCCACCAAACCATCAAGAAAGTGCCGGTCAATCTTTCGCGTTACGAACGGCTCGTGCCCAGCATTGCCAAACAATATGGCAAACAAGCCCATTTCATCTACAAAGATCATGCGGTGCTGGCCGACCAAGAATTTTGGAATGGACTGCATGAAATTTTGAACCATTGCCTCAAAAATGCGGTCACTCATGGCATCGAACTCCCTGCAGAACGGCAGGAGGAAAGAAAAGACAAAAGCGGGAATGTTTCGGTAGAAATCCAACAAGATTCGCTGAGCATCTATGTGCAAATTGCTGATGATGGCAAAGGCATCGAGGTCAATAAAATTGTGCAAAAAGTGGTTGAGCAAGGCATTCACTCCGCTGAACAACTGGCGCAAATGCCCCCATCGGAGGTTTTAAAACTGGTTTTTGTGCAAGGTGTTTCCACAGCAGAGGCAGTGGATGACAATGCCGGTCGGGGAGTGGGGATGAATGCAGTGCAAGAGGTGGTCAGTAAATTTCGTGGCGATTGTCACATCGAATCCACAGCAGGACAAGGCACTTCTTGGAGCTTCGTTTTTCCAAAAATCAATGTCTCCCTCGCTTGTTTCATTGTGGCGTTGGGGGAATACAGTGTGGCCATTCCAGACACCTATGTGGCCACCTTCCAAGACCATCACGAAGACAAAATCTCCGAGGCCCACCGCCAGAGGGTTTTTACCTACGATGGCAATTATTTTCCCCTCATCGACACAGAGAAGATTTTCCAAGAGAATGTGCAGCTAGACCCCAAAGAAAAAAAATCCATTCTGCTTTTAAAAAACCAAGAACACTTTCAAGGATTGCTCATCAATCGCGTGTTGCACTATGCCATGCTCCCCATTTTGAACCTCCCCGACATGCTGCAAGGGAACAAGCTCTACTTGGGAGTCACCCTCTATGGGCAAGAGCCGGTGCTGGTGCTCAATGTTGAAAAATTATTCTCCATTTCCCCCTCAGCTTCTTTCAAACCCAACCCCGACCAAGCCTTTGACGAAGCACACCTCATTTAAGGACGGGGTGTTTTTGCCAAAATGCTTCAATGCACGGCTGGAGTTGGTGCGCATGACGAACCGGCGTGCAGTGCCAGTGGGCCGGAAAGAGCCGACCATAGCGCCCTTGCGCAAACCGCTCATCCACCAACACCACAATCCCACAATCGGTTGGACTGCGAATCACGCGCCCGGCGGTTTGCAAAACACGATTCATGCCGGGAAATTGATACGCAAAGGCAAAGCCGGGCCACTGCGCATGGTCATAATATTCTTTCATCAGTTCACGTTCCACGCCCACTTGGGGCAACCCCACCCCAATCACAATCGTTCCAATCAGTTGGGTGCCGGGCAAATCAATCCCTTCTCCAAACAAGCCCCCCATGATGATGAATCCCAGCAAAGTTGTTTCTGGTGTGTTGGGGGCAGTGAATTGATTCAAAAATGCACGCCTTGCGGCTTCGTCCATTTCAGGTGTTTGTGCCAAAATGGGGGCGTTGGGGTGTTTTTGGCACAGTTTTTCTTGGACACGTTGCAAATAATCATATGAAGGAAAGCAAACCAAATACTTGCCGGCACGAGGGGCTGTCCCATCCAAAATCAGATCAGCAATCGCTTCAAAAGAGTGCGCCCTTTGGTGATAAGTCGTCTTGATGTAAGAGGTGACAAAAACACCCAGATTTTGCGGCGGAAAAGGCGAAGGCAACTCCAGCATTTGTGGCGCCGCGCCCAGTCCCAAAACACGCGCGTAATAAGAAAACGGGGTGAAGGTTGCTGAAAAAAGCACACTGCTGTGCACTGAAGCAAAAATCGCCTGCAGTTGCTCGGACGCATCCAGACAATAAAGCACCATTTCAATATTTTTTGACCACTTTGAACCCCCTTGCGTGGCAATTTTGATGAGGGTGATGAAGCGTTCATTATAAAGCTCATAGATTTTTAAAAATTGACGCACCTGAAAATAAAAATCCACCAGCCCTTCTGCCAGTGCTTGTTCCAGCAACAACGACTCCTCTTCCAAAAGCCATTGCTCAAAGGCTTCACAAAATCTCCGCAACACGGCATCGAGGGGCGGTTTTTCCTCTTGCACAAAGCAGGAATCTCCTTTTTTCAGAAGCCCGCCTTCATTGGTTTCACAAGCGGTTTGCAAGGCCAAAAAATGTGCGTTGATTGGCTGGAGGGCTTGAGCCAGAGGCTGATGAACTCCGCGCACAGCCTGATGCAACACCTGCACCGATTGCTGGTGGAGGGATACCGTGAACATCTCACGGGTGCGGTCAACCAGATTGTGTGCTTCATCAATCAGCAAGGTTTTGCGCCGCTTTTTTTCTTCTTGAAGCCGCTTGAGCGCAGAAGAAGGGTGAAAGACATGATTGTAATCGCCAATCACCACATCGACCCACAAGGAGAAATCTAAGGAGAGTTCAAAAGGGCAAAGTCGGTGCTTTTTGGCCAGTTGTTCAACGGTGTTGCGGGAAAAGTGGTGCTGATGAAACAGTTCCTCCAATGCCTGCGGGAGCCGGTCATAGTAGCCTTGTGCATAGACACACCCAGATTCAGGGGGGGTTGTGGCAGGTTCTGTTTGGCAAAAACAAAATTTTTCTTTGGCGGTCAATGTGAGGGATTTCAAAACAAGACCTTGTGCCGCCATGCTCTGCAAGGCATTTTCTGCGAGCAAGCGACCGGAGGTTTTGGCGGTCAAGTAAAAAATAAAATCATGCGCGTCTTCGCCCAGTGCTTTGACGGCGGGAAATAAAGTGCTGATGGTTTTGCCGATGCCCGTGGGAGCTTGTGCCAGCAACTGTTGCTGGTTGGCCACCGCACGATAAACCTTCACCGCCAATTCTCGTTGACCGCGCCGAAATTCCCCGTGAGGAAACGCCAATTTTTGAATGGAACGATTGCGCTGCTGGCGGTAGGTCACGAGCTTTTCCAGCCAGTGCAAATAGTGCGAGGTGAGGGATTCAAAAAAATGGCGCAGGGTTTCCAGCGAAAAGGTCTCAACAAAATTTTCTTCTTTGTGTGCTTCCAGATGAAAGTAGGTCATTTGGATTTGACACTGCGCTGGAGCGGCTTCGCTTTGAGGAAGCTCCAAAGGATTTTTGAGACAATAAAGGTAGGCATAAATTTTGGCTTGGGCAAGGTGCAGGGTGCGGATGGATTCTGGCAAGGCCCTGGCGGGGTAGTGGGTGGTTTTGATTTCTTCAATGCACACCGGGTCGTGTGCGGTGAAGACCCCATCCATCCGCCCGGAGAGCTTCAAAATGATGTTTTCTCGAACCATTTCATGCCGCACCGTCACTTCTGCATGATAATCCTCTGGGCGTTGGCGTTGAACCTGCTGATGCCCACGGATGCCTTCTGTGCCTGTGGGAGTGCGGCTGAATCCCAAAATCAAATCCCCCCTGCGGCAACAAAATCCCACCAATTCTTTGACAGAAATTTGAAAAACCGAAGCCGCGGGGATTTCTGACGGCATGGGATTGCTTGGAAGGCGTTGCAGGAAATGGCTCAAACATAGTTTACATGAACCACACGGCACGGGATGCCCGATTCATGGAAATAGTTCATCCAGCGTTTTTGATTTTTTTGCAAGCGGTCTCCGCGGGCTTTGACTTCCACCAACGCATAGTCTTTTTCTGAAAAAACCACCAAATCAGGGAACCCGCTGCGATTGTTTTGCAAATCATAACTGAGGCGGTCAAAAACAAACGCCAGATGCACACGCGGGATTCGTGCCAAGCACAGCGCCAGCAAGGCTTCGTTCCAAAAAGGCCAGTGGACGAAATAATTGCCTGTTCCGTGCTTCTCAGAGAAGGTCGACAAAACCTCACCCGCCCAAGCCTTGTCTTGCCGAATCCGCTCCAAGCGCGCCTCAATGGACGATTGGCGTTGGGGGCGAAACTCGTGGGAAAATAGCCCGTGCGGCCCCCGCTGGTATAAATTGAAAAAAGCCCCTCGCAACGGCATGAAGAGGATGTCCCAAAAGGCCAAACCAAAGAGTCCATTCCACAACTGATTTTCTCCATAAAAAGCCAGATGTCCTTGTGTTCTCAGGTGAGCAATCACTTGACATTCCACCGATTCTGGCAGGGGCTGGGCTGAATCAGGGCGTGCAAGGCGCAGTGCTTCTTTGTGAATGTTGAACTTTTTTGGCCGCGCAAAGCCATAGCCCAGCTTTTTTTTGAGGCGGTTGCCAAAATTTTCTGCAAATTCTTTTTCTTCTTCGTTGAAGGGTTCTTCCAGCATGGTGTTGCAGGCTTGCAAGGCTTCTTGGGGTTTGTTTTGTTTGGCCAAAATGCGGGCTTGCCGTTCTCGTGAGGGCGGCTGTTCTGTTTGTCGATAAAGCAGCAGGGCTTCTTCCAGTGCTTTCAGCCGCTCTAGTTGACGGGCGAGGGCAAGGAGGATGCGACCCCGTCTTCTGGTGAATGTGGGGTCATGGAGGGATTGGGGGAGTTTTTCGCTATAAGCGAGGAGGGTTGGGACATCTCTGCAGGCCAGCACGTCTTCCAGCAAGGCGCGCAACAAGAGCAACTGGAGGGTGTGAGTGAGCAGTGGGCGATTCTGAAAATAGCGATCTTCTGGGTGAATGGCATAGGGTTCGTAGCGGAGCATCCCCAAATCCAACAAAACAAATTCTGTGAGGTCTTGGTGCAAATTCCCAAAAAAACAAAGACGGTACACCAGCAATTCTTCCAACCGCAAAGGCGCCACCCAAACAAACCATTGAGCAACAGTTTGGAGCCAATTTTCGAGGGTTTCATTGACCAAAAAATGTGCCACGAGGGATTGTTTTTTCAGCGTGCGAGGAAGGGGGTGGGCGGAGGGTAATTGCAACAATTCTTCACGCACCAAAAGGGACAAGAGCCACTGGGGGTTGGACTGGGGATTGAGGACGACAAATCCTGCCTGTGCCAGAGATTGAAGGGTTTGGGGGATTTTTGGGATTTCAGGGTAGTGGAGTTTGTCGCTCCGAAAATAAGGGCCTTTGCGAGAGATGAGGCGTACATAGAGGGCTTGTTCTGGCGGGGAAAGGGCTTGAAAATCGTGGCAAAAAGAGCGCTCTTGGGGCGTGAGCAAGTCCGCATATTGCCCCTGAACAAACCGCAGCAATTTTTGAAAATTTTCCAAGTAGTAGCCCTGCGGCAAGGCCTGCACGAGGGGTCGATTTTGCGGGGGAGACACAGGAGATTTCTTGACAGTTGGAGGGATTTGTGGGCATTTAACCCATCTGTCTACTCTGGAAGCAGGATTTTATTTTAAAAATGGAGGAAAACACCATGCCAAAATTGAAAAAAAGTGTCCAACAAATGGTTCAAGAAGCGCGGGAACACATCAACAACTATTCTGCAGAAGAGGCCAAAAGACGAGTTGATGAAGAAAATGCCTTGTTGGTCGACATCCGAGACATTCGAGAATTGCAACGCGATGGAGTGATTCCGGGGGCATTGCATGCGCCGCGCGGGATGCTGGAGTTTTGGGTCGACCCAGAGTCGCCTTATTATAAGGAGGTGTTTGGGGAGGAGCGAGAATTTATCTTATTTTGAGCCGGCGGTGGGCGGACAAGTTTGTCTGCAAAAACACTCCATGACATGGGACTGACGAATGTGGCGCATATTGTGACCGGCTTTGGTGGCTGGAAAGAAGCAGGACTGCCCATTGAAGCCTACTCCCCAGATAACTAATGGCTGGGAACCCCCTGAATAGAGGGTTCCCAATTCAAGAGTGTGTTCTCAACTCATGAAGTCCTTGTATGAATTGCGACCCTCTTCTGGAAGACCCTCTTCTGGAAGACCCTCTTCTGGGCGACCCTCTCTACGGATAGGGATAGATTTCTAAAATTCGTTGGGTCAATTCTTCTCGATCCATTTTTTCTGGATCAATCCCTTCTTCATCATTTTTAAGTTGTTTAAAAAAGAAACGTATTCGTTCTGTCTTTTTGGAAAACCCTTTGGTTTTTAGTGCTTCAGCAACTTCATCATTTGTTGGAAACCTTAAACTCCCTGTCTGTTCCAACCAGACTTCTTTAAAGGAACCTAAATAATTGTCTTTTTCAATCGCATTATAAATTTCATCCATTTTATGTTCCTGAAAATTTATGGGTGAACTAAGAATATATTTTCTTGCAAGAAACGATTGGAGCAACTCCAGAACCTTCAGAAAAACAGATTTGTGTATTTGTGATGAAGCATAATCCTTATTGACTCGGTTGAATAAGCGCAATAAAGGATTTTCTTTAAATATTCTGATGTACTCCATGAATGTGTCTTTTTTCTCTTGCACTTCATCAGTTGGTTTTTTTGTTTCAGGGCGTTTCCAAATTTTTAAAAACCGTTCTGTGAGTGATTCACAACGTTTTTCAATTTCTTCGCAATCCCATTTTTCTAAATCAGCAAGAGATTGGTTTAACCACAAACGACTGTCTTTATAACCTTTTCCTTTTAAATCTCTTTTTTCTTTGAAAGTTTTATTGCCCAGTTTGTTGTTATTGCCTGAGAGCGTCAGATTGCCAAGGGTATGCAGATACTGCTCTTTGATACGATTGCATTCATCTTGACCTAGTTCTAGTTGCCATTCTGGGTCAGGTGTTTGAGGAAAGATGTGTTCAATGGTTATTTGAGGGTTATTCTCAATGAGAACCTCTTCTTGATTTTCAAAGTTTTCAAGTCGTTCCAGAAGGAAGTTTCTGCTTTTTTTCATTTTGTAAATATCTCGACTCTTGAGCACTTCAATGATTTCCTTGTCTGTCGGAAATTTGTAAATATCGTTTTGCACTAAAGATTTTTGGATTGAACCCAAGTAATTGTCTCGGTTCACTTTGCCATAAAAATTCATAAAAAAGAGGTTCAGACCTTGAGTTGGCACTTCAACGACGGACCTTCTCAAAAAAAATGATTGCAACAATTCAAGGATTTCTACGAAAACAGACTTTTCTATTCTTGAGGAATCATAGTCCGCATACACTTGCATCAAAAAGGGAAGTGTGAATGCAATGTCAAGGCGATTGATGTATTTTAATTGTTGCTGGATTTCTGCATCGGTTTCTTTGTTTGGGTTGATGAGTTTGTTGTAATATTGGGCAAATTTTCTAATCTTTCTCAGATGGTTTTCCAGCTCTTCAAGGGAGGAGGGGAGGCGATACTTTTCTTTAAATTCCGCATACACCCTTTTTTTCGTGGGAGTTTTCTTGTTCACCAAAGTCAAATAGTGCCGAATGTATTCAGAAACCATGTTTTCATTGGCATCTTCCTTCTTGGCAAGGGTTTCAATCACTTCCCAATAATTTGTATAGACACTCTTTTGATTTTCTTCATCCAATTCCATCAGGATATAGTTGCGGATCAAATCCGCCTGAGACAAGGGCAACCCTTTTGAGTTGAGACTTTCAAAAATTCTTTGAGGATCGTCATTTTTCTTTTCGAGTTCAATCTCAACAAAAACCAATTTGGAAAGCCCATCTAGGATGACTTGATAATTTTGTTCCGTAATTTTGTTTTTGAAATAATTGAAGTTTTCAATGAGGTTTGAAAAATTAGGATAATCTTCATTGTTCAATAGGCATTCCAAAGCCTGATCATTCTCTGTTGCCCTCAACTTTAATTTGCCTTTTTCCAAGCCATGTTTGTTGATCAAATAGGCATTCATGTCATCCACAATCTCATTGTTGTGCAATGTTTTTCCAAGCCGATGTATCGCAAGACACATGAGAGTGATTGTTGTAATTCGCTGTTGCCCATCAATGATTATGAGTTCTTTAATCCCTGAAGTAAAATTATCCTCATGAGGATACAACACGATGTTCCCAATGAAATGCGTCTTGTTGCTATTTCCAGCCTTTAAAATGTCATCAAATAAATCTTCGCACTGCTCTTGTGACCAATCATAATTTCTTTGGTAAATGGGAATCCTGAACCGTGTCTTGTGGGAAGATAAAAATTCGTTAATATAGGCATCTTTCGCTCTCATTTTTTCCTTTATAAACAAATTGTTAGAGAAAATTCTGAAATTTTCTCAAGATTGATAACAGGGAATGTCAAAAAACTCGATTCCCTCCTCGTTCACCCTCAAACCCCAAGCTGTGCAGTCAGGCCACCATCAATCCGAAAATCGGCTCCCGTGCAAAATTTGCCCTCGGCGCTCACCAGAAATCCAATCAAAGCCGCCACTTCATCGGCTGTTCCCACCCGACCCACAGGATGGGCTTTGCCAAATTCGGCCAGCATGTCTTCAACAGTTTGACTGCCCGCGGCCAGTTGTTGTGCGCTGTATTCGAGCAACGGGGTTCGGATGGAGCCGGGACTGATGGAATTGACACGAATCTGGTCTTTGGCGCAATCAACGGCCATGGCACGCGTCAACGCATGGACCGCTCCTTTGGCTGTGGCATAAGCCAGCACATTGTTTTGATTGCTATGCCCTTGCACCGAAGACACATGCACGATCGCTCCGCCGCCGCGTTGCTTCATTGAAGGGTAGACCGCGCGGCTCGTTAAAAAACAAGACCGCAGATTGACCTCCATCACCCGATCCCAGTCCGAACGGTTTGTGGTTTCAATCGTGCCATAGGCTTGGATGCCAGCCGCATTGACAAGAATATCCACGCCCCCAGCTTGCGCCACAATCCCATCCACCCAGTTTTTCACTTGAATTTCATCGGCCACATCAACTTTGTGCAATGTGACGGGCAAGGAGCCTGCTTTGGTTGTTGCCACGCGATTGCGTTCCTCATCAATGCCGCCCAAATGCACCCAGATGCCCCTCTTCGCCAAGTGCACTGCGGTGGCCAGACCAATTCCGCTGGAACCTGTGACGAGAGCAATTTTTTCATCAACTGCCATGTTTCCTCTGTTTTGGGTTCAACTGAAAGGCCGCAGAAAGGGCGTGGAACTTCATTGCACCGTCCCTCAAAAAAGCAGGCTAGAAAAAAACAGTTTCTTTTATCAGGTTTTGCTATTTTAGCGCAAACACAGGAGAGCCATGATGAAACAAAGCCAATTTTTGAAATTAGCCACAGCCGAAGAAGCCCAAACCCGCTTCTGGGAAGCCATCCGCCCCGCTCCCTTGGGAGAAGAAAAAATCGCCCTCACCGAAGCCTTGCATCGCATCCTGTCACGAGATGTGGTTGCCAAACACAATGTGCCTTTCTTTGACCGCAGCAGTTTTGATGGATTTGCCGTGCAAGCTGAAGACACCTTTGGAGCCGAAGAAACAGCCCCCCGCTTTTTGCAGCTCAATGATGAATTGCTTGCTTCAGGAGTGGTTCCGCAAAGGGTGGTTCAACAAGGAACCGCCACTCCGATTTCCACCGGAGGGGTCTTGCCTCGTGGGGCCAATGGCGTGGTGATGCTTGAACACACCCTCTCCACAAATCAAAAAATTCAAATCCTCAAACCCATCACTCCCGGAGAAGGCGTTTTGTTTGCAGGTTCAGACATTGGAGCCAACGAAACGGTGTTGCGCCAAGGGGAAAAACTCACTTTTCGTGAAACAGGCGTGTTGGCGGCCATTGGAGCCAGCGAAATTTGGGTGTGGAAAAAACCCCAAGTGGCCATCATTTCCACCGGCGATGAACTGATTGCGCCGGGCGAACGGATGGAAGTGGGCAAGGTCTACGATTCCAATGCGGTGATTCTCATGGATGCCCTCAAAGAACTTGGCTGTGAACCTTCCTATTTGGGCATTGTGCCGGATGATTTGAAACAACTGGAACAAACCGTCCGCAAAGCCCTCGCATTGGATTTCATCCTGCTTTCTGGCGGAACTTCCAAAGGCGAAGGCGACCTGAACTATGAAGTGATTGAAAAAATCGGCAACCCCGGCATTTTGGTGCATGGAGTCGCCTTAAAACCCGGCAAACCGTTGTGCCTCGCCTTGGTGGAAGGAACGCCTGCGGCCGTTTTGCCGGGCTTCCCCACGTCAGCCATTTTTACTTTTTCCAAATTCATTGCTCCCGTTTTGCAAATGTTGGCCGGCCAACCCATGGAACCCCAAGGGATTGTTTCGGCAAAACTGCCCCTGAAATTCCATTCACAAAAAGGGCGGACAGAATTTGACATGGTCAATTTGGTGCAATCCACCGAAGGCTATAGTGCCTATTCTTTGGGAAAAGGCTCCGGCTCTGTGACCACTTTTGCCAAAGCCGATGGCTTCCTTGAAATCCCCCAAGAAACTGAAATGCTGGAAGCAGGGCAAGAAATGACCATCACCTTGCTGGGCAAAGCCAAACCAGCAGATTTGATGGTCATTGGCAGCCATTGCATTGGGCTGGACTACATGCTGGGGGAACTGCAGCACAAGAATTTTTTGTGCAAATTCATTGCAGTGGGGAGCATGGGCGGGGTGCTGGCCGCCCAACGGGGAGAATGCGACTTGGCAGGCTCGCACCTCATGGATGAAGCAACTGGAACCTACAACCAGCACCTTCTCGATGGCGGGCAAATCCTCATCAAAGGCTACAAGCGCCAGCAGGGGATTCTTCATCGTCCACAGGATGCTCGGTTTGCCAATTTGGCAAGGGATTTTCAAGGCACATTGCAGGCTGTGTTGGACAATCCAGACACCCGACTGATCAACCGCAATCGCGGCAGTGGCACACGCATTTTGATCGATGAAATTTTAGGGAAAGCGCGCCCGGCGGGATTTTTCTCTGAAGCCAAATCCCACAATGCCGTGGCCGCCACCATTGCGCAGGGGCGTGCCGATTGGGGACTCGCCATTGAGTCAGTCGCCCATGAACTCCATCTGGGGTTCTTTCCCTTGCAAGCTGAAGAATACGACTTCATTGTCCCCAAAGTTCATCTCAACAAGCCCTCCGTGCAATGCTTCTTGGAATTATTAGAACACCCTGCCACCAAAACAGCCTTGGCGCGCTTGGGATTGATTCGTTGAGGCGGGGTGCCTATAACGATCATTAAAAATGATCGAAGTTGCATTGAAAACGATCGTTTTGCAAATCTCGATTTTCCTTGCGTTTGATGCAGGGTAAAAATCCTTGCAATGGCTTATGATTTAAAGCCCTAACTCATTTATGAAAAGGAAGCGACTTTCAGAAAACTTCAGTAATTTTCAGTTTTTTTCACAAAAGTTTCATTTAAAATGAAATTTTTCAAGCAACTCTTGCATTGCATCTTCCTTCTAATTCTTTGATATTATTGAATATCCCACCAAAACTCGCTTGATCCTATGTAATCCCGCATAGCTTTTTTTCAATGCACCCCTACAACATCGATACGTTTCTTTTGACAAACTGTAGCCCAGAAGAGCAAGAAAATGTTTTGGGCTACATTGCCTCGGAGCTAGACGATACTTTTTATTGTCTGGAGGCAAGCTTGCCTTACTTATCAGACGACCGCTTGCTCAAACGGGCAATCCAACTGACGAAGGAAGGAAAAACTGTTCCGGCTGACGAGGCTTGAAGGCAGGAATGAAAAACAGGAGGTCAAGGCAAATCGGGTTTGCTCTAGCCTCCTGCTGGGGAGGACTCAAAATATTTGAGGAGGGCAATGATCAAAGCAGCCTGCCCCAAAAGCATGGGAAACAGCCACTTGATGAGGGAAACGATCGCCTTGTCGATTTTGGCTTCAAGGTGAGCTTCAAGATTCTCCATTTTGGCATTGAGCTTGATTTCAAGGTCTTTGAGTTCTGTACGAACTTCATTGATCTTGCTGTTCAGCCGTACTTCAAGGTTCTCCATTTTGGTGTTCAGTTTGGTTTCGAGTTCGTTCAAATCCCGCTTGGTGGCCAGTTCCTCATTGAGCACTTTTTTGAGGGCATTGGAATGCGCCTCGGCCTGTTTGAGTGGAACGTTCCCTTGCTGTAAGTCTTTGATGTATTCGTGGGTGTCAAAGGTTTGCATGGTCTCTCCTGTTTTGTAAGGTAACCAAAAAAACGAGTTGGCGTTAGCCTCCTGCTGGGGCGAAGCCAAAGTATTTGAGGAGGGCAATGATCAAAGCCGCTTGCCCTAAAAGTAGGGGAACCAGCCACTTGATCAGGGAAATGATATTTTCTTTGAATTTGATCTCCAAGCCATCAATTTTGGTGTTCAACCTGCCTTCAAGGTTCTCCATTTTGGTGTTCAACCTGCCTTCAAGGTTTTCTAAGTCATGTTGAAGGCTTGTTTTGACAT
The DNA here is from genome assembly GCA_963680785.1 of Diplosoma virens. NCBI lineage: Eukaryota > Metazoa > Chordata > Ascidiacea > Aplousobranchia > Didemnidae > Diplosoma > Diplosoma virens. Next base: position 3,186,682 of record CAVMFT010000210.1, read on the forward strand.
CATTCAGGTCTCGCTTGGTGGCTAGTTCCTCATTAAGCACTTTTTTGAGGGCATTTGAATGCGCCTCGGCCTGCTGGAGCGGAATGTTTCCTTGCTGTAAGTCTTTGATGTATTCGTGGGTGTCAAAGGTTTGCATGGTCTCTCCTGTTTTGTAAGGTAACCAAAAAAACGAGTTGGCGTTAGCCTCCTGCTGGAGCGAAGCCAAAGTATTTGAGGAGGGCAATGATCAAGGCAGCTTGCCCCAAAAGCATGGGAAACAGCCATTTGATGAGGGAAACGATATTTTCTTTGAATTTGATCTCCAAGCCATCAATTTTGGTGTTCAACCTGCCTTCAAGGTCTTTCAGTTGTATATGGACTTCAGTGATTTTGCTTTCAATTTTGGCCTCAAGGCGAGTTTCGATTTCACTCAAGTTCCGCTTGGTGGCCAGTTCCTCATTAAGCACTTTTTTGAGGGCATTGGAATGCGCCTCGGCCTGCTGGAGCGGAATGTTTCCTTGCTGTAAGTCTTTGATGTATTCATGGGTGTCAAAGGTTTGCATCGTTTCTCCTTGTTTTGATTCAATTCACAGTAGCACTATACCAACTGATCGGCAATCTCACTGGCCGCGAGGGAAACCTCAAGGCGATAGCGCTCAAAGGCAACGGCAATGGTCTTGCCCCGCACCAACCCTGAAGCCTTGCCCATTTCTTGTTCTTTGTGAACCGCCCAGACTTGTGCTTCCAATTTGCTTGCAAACTTTTTTGAAGCGTACCCCTCTTTCAGTCGCACCTTGGCGTGCCACTTCCTGCCCCGCTTTCGGATCAAGGAGATTTTTCATAAAATTTGAAGCGATTGGGCAAGAGAGGAGAGGGTTTGCAAAAAATCAACGATTTTCAAAGGCGGGGAATCACAGATATGAGAGGATTTGCACGGGATTTGAGAGGATTTGCAAAAACACAGGAAATGCCGAAGGGGAGACTCGAACTCCCACATCCTTGCGGACACTAGAACCTGAATCTAGCGCGTCTGCCAATTCCGCCACTTCGGCTTGAAAGGACAATTGAAGAAAAGCAGAGGATTTTTATAAAACGTGTGGAGAAAAATCAAATACAAAATGGCACTCATTTTGGCCATCGCCTCTGTTCTTGATGGGTCATTTCAAGGCACACCCCCTCTTCTTGCCTCAAGCGTTGCCGCAACAATTCTGCTTGATAGACAGAGCGATGTTGCCCCCCCGTGCACCCAAATGCGACCATCAAGCCTTCAAACCTTCTTTCACGGTAGCTCCACACGGTTTGTTCCACTAAGAGGGCACACGCATCTGCAAATTCTTGCACAACAGGAAATTGCCTAAAATATTCCTGAACCGGCGCATCCAAGCCTGTCATTGTCTGATAATGCGCTTCTCTTCCGGGATTGGGCAACCCCCGACAATCGAAAACAAACCCCCCCCCATGCCCTGCGGGGTCTTTCGGAATGCCAGAAAGCAGATAGCTAAAACTTTGCAAATAAACCGTCAACATCAATTTTAGAACTGTTTGAGAAAATTGAGGTCGTTGCTATAAAAATGACGGATGTCGTTGATGCCATGTTGAAGCATCACCGGGCGTTCCAGCCCAAGCCCAAAGGCAAATCCACTCCAAACTTCTGGGTCATAGCCGCCATTTTCCAACACCACTGGATGCACCATGCCAGCACCCCCCACTTCCAACCAGTTGGTGTATTTGCAAACACGACACCCCGCCCCCTGACACAAAATGCAATCCATATCAATTTCGATGCTGGGTTCGGTGAAGGGGAAGTAGCTGCCACGAATCCGAATTTTGCGCTCAGGGCCGTGCATTTTGCGGGCGTATTCAGTCATCACCCCAATCAAATCCGTCATTTTGATGTTGCGCCCCACGGCCAATCCTTCAATCTGGAAAAATTGATGCTCCGAACGCGGAGTGATTTGCTCATAGCGATAGACCTTGCCCGGCAAAATGATGCGAATCGGCTGGGGATAAAATTCTCGCATGGCGCGGATTTGCCCCGGAGACGTGTGTGTGCGGAGCACCACCTTGTCATTGATCCAGAAAGTGTCCCACATGTCTCGTGCTGGGTGGTAGGAAGGGATATTGAGCAACTGAAAGTTGTTTTCATCGCTTTCCACCTCTGGCGATTCATACACTTGAAATCCCATTTCCCCAAAAATCGTTTTGATGCGCCTCAACATTTGGGTGCTGATGTGCAAATGGCCTCTGGGATGCGGCCGCCCCGGCAGAGTGACATCCAGCCCATCTGTGAGCGATTCCTGCAAGGCTTGGTCTTGCAGTTGGCGTTGGTGTTGCTCAAATTGCACGGTCAGTGCCTGTTTGACCTCGTTGGCCGCTTTTCCCACAAGGGGTCTTTGCTCATGGGATAATTGACCCAGTTGCTTGAGAAATTGCGTCAACTCGCCTTTTTTAGAAAGATACTGGCGATGCCATTCAAGAAGTTGGTCGCTGTGGGTCAAGTTCTGCAAATCTTGAAGCCCTTTGTCGCGCAGGGCATGGAGTTGGTCTAACATGGTCGCAGTGGGTTTCCTTTCTGAATGAGAGTCAAGGGGTTTTTCTTGAGGGGGGAGAAGTCAAATCACAAATTTTTAAAACGAAGGCACTTGCAAGGGGCTAGGAGGAATCTCAAGCGGTTTTGTGACCTCCATTGTAAGGGGAGGGACATTTCTGCTCCCATGTTTTTTGTGTTTCCAGCACTTGCCAGTCCCCTCTCAGTTGGGTTTCTAGCCCTGCCCTCCTCCTCATGTTTTATTTCCGAACCCCTCCTTCAACCGATTTGACAAAGTCGATGAACAACTGAATTTCTGTCAGGTGGCTGTATTGTTCCTCAATGGTGCGCAACGCATCTTTTTCATTCAAATCCGAACGAAAAAACAAGCGATGCACATCGAGGATATTGTTGATGGCCTCTCGTGTGTAGCCATCGCGCTTCAGCCCAACAATGTTCACGCCGCGCACTTGCACACGGTTGCCATAGCCAGTGGTGTAAGGGGCAATGTGTTTGTCCACCAAGGTTCCTGCCCCAAAATAACTGTATGCGCCAATTCGCACAAATTGCGTCACACCATTTTGCCCGCCCATGGTCACATGGTCATCGAGAATGACATGCCCACTGAGGCCGGTGTAGTTGGGCAAAATGTTATGGTTGCCAATTTGGCAATCGTGGGCGATGTGGACATAGCCCATGAACAAATTGTGATGGCCAATGATGGTTTTTCCAATGCCCGCTTCTGTGCCTTTGTGCACCGAGACCGCTTCGCGGAAGGTGTTGTCCTCTCCAATGGTCAAGGCGGTGTTTTCTTGCTGATATTTGAGGTCTTGGGGGTCTGAACCGATGGTGGCAAATTGAAAAAAGGTGTTGTTTTTGCCGATGGTGGTTTGGCCTTCAATGACCACATGGGAGCGCAAAATGCAGTTGTCGCCCAAAATCACTTGAGGGCCAATGGTGCAATAGGGTCCCACTTCCACATTCTGCCCCAGTTGTGCGCCTGCTGCAATGATGGCTGTGGGATGGATGTTGTTCATGGATTCTGCAAAGGAAGCGGGGATGTTTGCCAAAAAGATTTTCAAACCTAGTGCAAAATCATGGAAAGTCAAGGGCAACCTGGATTTTTTCTGGGGATTGCCTTGTCTCGGTTTGTGTCTTGCATACCCGATATTTCAAACCTTCCTTCCCCTGCAATCGCACTGAAAATTCATGCGCCAGCCCTTCCAGAGGTTTTTATGAGAAAAACAATCCATCTTTTATTGTTTTTGATTTTTTGCATTCAAACTCTTGAGAGCCAAGCCGCCGTGGTGCATCTCATTGGGGGAGAGTCGTTGAGTGGGCAGATTGAAAGCATGGATGAGCAAGTCCTCCTCCTTGAATCCGATCGTGGTTTTGGCCTGTTGGAAATCGACAAAGCAGACATCCGTTTCATTGAATTTGAAGGCAGCCGAAGGGATTTGTCACGCAAATTTGGCATTGGCTACTACCGTCAAGGCGTGATTGCCGGAGAATACACCGCCAACTCGGCTTCGTTGAAACATTGGCTCAGCTCCACCGGGGCCTTTGACCTGCTCTTTGGGTATGGCCGCACCGCAGATAAAACCATCATCCTCAAATCCATTTTCAATTTGGAACTGCGCCTCACGCAAGTGCTGTTGCAAGAAGGCAACAACGATCTTTATTGGGGGGGCGGCTTGGGGTTCATTCGAGTCACAGACCGTGCCACTCAAACAGCGGAAGATGGCTTGAACCTGCGCATGTTTTTGGGGGTGGAATTTTTTTTTTCAAACCTTCCCAACGTGGGCATTTCTGCAGAATTGGGCGTGGGCGGTCAGCTCATTGGAGACCGCGCGACTTTAGGCATTTTCAGCACAGGGTTCCCCACCATGGCCGTGCGTTATTATTTTTAAATGAAGCGCAGGGCCTTGGGTTTTTCCCCATGGGAAAAAGCCGTCTCCGCCAACGGCAAAAGACGCGCGCGCCCGTTGGGGTCGCCTAGGGTCGCAATGAGGGAGCTGTCTTTCTATGAGACGGATTGCCTCTTCTGGAACACACTCTCCAATCCCAAAAGCTCCAATTCCCATGACCCTGCACCGCGGCCGCCCCACCTGCTTGTCTGGAACCACAACCTCTGCTTTTAAACTGGCTCTCATGGTGAAACTATTGACAATTTGGCAGGAGTGCTATTTAATTTTTAATTTTCCACCCCACCCACAGACACACAGCGCACAAGGAGAGGCAATGGAAATGGCAGAATACCTCAAAAAGGCTGGGGAGGTCTTTAAAACCATTGAAGACACATTGGAAACACTGGAAGAAGATGTCGACTATGAGACCGCCGATGGCAAAATTGAAATTTTGTTTGAGAATGGCAGCAGCCCGATTGTGGTCAACACCCAGCGGGCCATTCATGAAATTTGGATGGCAGGAGGCGCACGGGCGTGGCATTTCAAATGGGATGGCACAAAAAACCAGTGGTTTGCTGAAGCCGAACAAGAAGAATTTTATCATCTCTTGGCCGAGTTGATGGAAGAACGCATTCACAAACCTGTGGTTTTTGAGTAGCTTCCTCCCCCAACCCTCACCAAACGCAAAAACCGATTTATGTCTGGAACCAACCCCTACATTGCCGCGCCAGAAACCACCTTGCCCCGAAACAGCTACAAAATCCGCTTTTTGCCGGAAGAAATCACGATCACCGTTGATGCCACCCAGTTGGTCAAAGCATCAGAAGGGGAATTGGGGTCGATTTTGGACATCGCCACGAAAAACGATTTGGAGATTGACCACTCTTGTGGAGGGGTGTGTGCGTGTTCCACATGCCATGTCATCGTGCGTCAAGGGTTGGAAAGCTGCAATGAGCCGACTGAAGATGAAGACGACATGCTGGAGCTGGCCCCCGGCTTGCAACCCGAATCGCGCCTCGCGTGCCAATGTGTTCCCGATGGAACACAAGATTTGGTGGTTGAAATCCCCAGTTGGAACCGAAACCTCGTCAAAGAAAACCACTGAACAGCTGGTTGCAAGGCTGGTTGAGCCTTCCAGATTTTTATGCTAGGGTGGGTGCATTTTTTTGAGTTCTTTTGGGAGAAATTCTGAATTTTTAAACACGTTCTAAAAACGAATGAGAAGCTGATGAGTCTCGAAAAAATAAAAGAAGCGATTGAAAAAATTTTGGAGCGTGTTGACGGGGTCAGGGGCAAGGGCGAAGAGGCGACCAAAAAAGCGATGGTATTGCCCTTGCTAGAAGCCCTAGGCTACAACATTTGGGACACCAACGAAGTCCATCCTGAATATGGTGCCGACACCGCAAACATTAAGCGGGGGCAAAAGGAAAAAGTAGATTATGCCTTAATCTTAGAAGGCAAACCAAAAATTTTCATTGAGGCAAAACCGAACGAATCTGGGCTAGACGGACATGAAGGCCAGCTCAAACGATATTTTAATGCAACCCCTTCAGTGTCTCTTGGAATTTTAACCGATGGGATTGAATACCGCTTTTTCTCAGATACGAAAGATTCCAACATATTGGATGACATGCCTTTCTCGGTCATTCGTTTAGACACCCTAGAACAAGGGTTGGAGGTGCTTGTTCATTTACAAAAAGAGGTTTTTTCAGCCGATGCCCTCCGTGAATTGGCGACTGAACTGGTCTATAGAGAAAAATTGGTCGCACATCTCTCCAAAGAAATTGATGTGGGGGAAGAGGAACTGAGCGAATCCTTCATGCGATGGATTCTAGCCCAGCCGGCAGTCTACAATGGTCGAGTGACAGCGAATGTCGTTGAGCAATTCCAGCCTATTGCTAAAAATGCCCTGCAACGAGTCATTAAGAAAATTGTCCGAAGATCGATCAAAGCTATTGATGACGGGGTTTTACAAGGAAAGGAAAGCCAAACTGTTCAGGCAAATGATCCCCTCGAAAAAGACGAGTACAAACGCGATATTGTCACCACTGAAGAAGAGTTGGAATGTTTTGCCATCCTCAAAAAGCAATTTGAATCGTCTGATTTAGCACATCAAATCATCTATGACCCAAGCACTAAAAAAGAAATCCCTATAGAAATTGCTTACAAAGACACGATTCTCTATTTCTCGGTCTACTTCAATAAACCCTCGTGGCGGAACTGCAGACTCTCTTTGGATAGCACTACCAAGTGGATTGGTTTTGAAATAGAAGATTCTTTGGGGAAAGAACTGTTGCCTGAAAATTTTGAACAACTTAAACCGACTTCCCTTGCTGCATTTCGCGTGAAAATCAACACCCCTGATGATTTGAAACAACTCGATAAATTGATTGATGCAAGTTTTCAAAAAACCATTGAGGAGCGGAGAAAATTCCTCACGAGGAATCAGGAATGAAGATAAAAATGATCCTCATTGATTTTTAATGGAGGCAAAAAACCTTCCCAGTGCCTTCATCTCCAAAATGAATTTGCAAGCCACCCCAAAAAAGAGAGCCAAGCGTGAATGTCCAGGGCAAGCCATATCGCACCATTTGGCTGGAAGACCACTTGGTGAAGATCATTTACCAACCCTTGATTCCTCACAAATTTGAAATCCGCACCCTCACCACTTATCAGGAAACCGCCATTGCCATTGAAAAAATGTGGGTGCGTGGCGCACCGGCCATTGGAGCCGCAGGGGCGTTTGGGGTGGTGCAAGCCCTCTTAGCGGCTCCTCCAGAAAACTTCAAACCAGCCACCTTAGAAGCAGCTAAGGTTCTGAAAAACACGCGCCCAACGGCACAAAATCTCTTCTTTGAAATCGACCAAGTGCTGCACCACATTGAGCAAGCCCCCTGCTGGCAAGAAGCCTGCCAACGTGCCATTCAGCAAGCCAAAGGCAATGCCGAGAAAAATATTGAAGCCTGCAAAGCCATTGGTGAGCAGGGCGCATGTTTGATTGAAGAAGGCGAGTCGATTTTAACCCATTGCAATGCCGGTTGGTTGGCGTGTGTCGATTGGGGAACCGCCCTTGCACCCATTTACCGAGCCGCGCAAATGGGCAAGGATAACTTTGTTTTTGTTGATGAAACGCGCCCTCGTGGGCAAGGGGCAAGCCTGACCGCTTGGGAGCTGGGACAAGAGAACATCCGCCATGCGATTATTGCAGACAATGCCGCCGGTCATTATATGGCTCAGCATAAAATCCAAAAAGTCATTGTGGGAGCCGACCGCATTGCGGCCAATGGCGATGTTGCTAACAAAATCGGAACCTTCACAAAAGCAGTGGTTGCCCATGAATGCGGCATCCCCTTTTATGTGGCCGCTCCCTTGTCCACGATTGATTTCAACTGCCCAACAGGTCAGCAAATTCCCATTGAAGAGCGGTCGCCCGATGAAGTGTTGCACACGTGGGGGCTTTCGGAGAGGGGGGAGTTTCTTCGTGTCCGAACCGCGCCGGCCCAGAGCACGGCAAAAAATCCTGCATTCGATGTCACCCCTGCCAAATTCATCTGCGGCATCATCACCGAAAAAGGCATTTTTCCTCCAAATGCCTTGCATCAACTGAAATGAATCATGGAAGCCATCAAATCCAAAATACGAACCATTCCAGATTTTCCCAAACCCGGCATTCTTTTTCGAGATATTACCACCCTGATGGCAGACCCCAATGGGTTGCAAAGCACGCTGGATGTCTTAGAAAATCGCTATCAATCTTATGAATTTGACGTGGTGGCCGGCATTGAAGCGCGCGGCTATGTGATTGGTGCGGCGCTGGCAGACCGCCTTAAAAAAGGGTTCATCCTCATCCGCAAACCGGGCAAACTCCCTGCAAAGACGATTGGGGTTGATTATGCCCTAGAATATGGCAAAGACCGTGTGGAAGTGCATGTTGATGCCATCTCACCCCATCAAAAAATCCTCATGGTCGATGATTTGCTCGCCACAGGTGGCACGATGGCCGCTGCTTGTCAGCTCATTGAAAAAGCAGGCGGACATGTTGTGGAATGTGCGTTTGTGATTGATTTGCCAGACTTGCAAGGTCACAAAAAATTGGCTGCATATCCCCAATTTTCCATTGTCAGTTTTGAAGGAGACTGAGGGTCTCTTTTTGTTGTCGGGTCGTCCTTCCTTTTTGGAATGTTGAACACGACCCCGAATTCCTCTTCTTATTTTGTGAGAAAGCAAATGACTCAATATTCCAAATTGCAACCGATTGTTTTGCCCATGCTTCCTCTGCGGGAGGAGGTGGTGTTTCCCGGTGTGACCGCCTCTTTTTTTGTGGGGCGCAGGGCTTCCATGGAGGCTTTAGAGAAAGCACTGGCCTCCGATCGGAGAATTTTTGTCATCACCCAGAACAATGCTTCCACCGAAAATCCCCAAGAAGCCGACTTGTTTTCCATTGGAACTCTGGGGAGAATTTTGCAGATCATGCGTCTGCGCAATGGCACGTTCAAAGCCCTTTTTGAAGCCGACCAAAGGGCGAGGATTTTGGAAACCCAACTGGAGCAGGGTCAGTATTTGGTGCGCGTGGAGCCGATTGTTGATGAACTTGTGGAGGAAGAAAAATTTTTGGAACTGGTGGAAAGAACCCACCAAGCCCTTGAGAAATATCAGACAACTGCCCAAAAAAAACTGCCCAAAAAAAAATTAGACTCCTTAAACGAGGTGGAAGAAACCGACCTTGCTGACTTCATTGCCCCCTTGCTGGAAATGAGTCGTGAGCAAAAACGCGACCTCCTCGAATGCTTGGATGCCTATGAGCGCTTGGAAAAAATTTGCGTCCTCCTCGAAGAAGAAATGACGGTCAACAAACTCGAAAAAGACCTCAAAAAACAGGCCAAAAAGCAGATTCAGGGCAACCAAAAAGAAGACTATCTGCAAGACCAACTGCATTCCATTCAAAAACAACTGGGACAAATTGATGAAAGCCGCACCGAAATTGATGAAATTGCAGCGCGCATCCAAAAAGCCAAAATGTCCAAAGAAGCCGAAGAGCTGGCCATGAAGGAGCTGAAAAAGCTCCGCTTGATGTCGCCCATGTCTTCTGAATCCAATGTGGTGCGCAACTATTTAGAATGGCTCGTGGCCATGCCGTGGCACAAAAAAACCAAAGACAATTTTGATCTCAAACTCGCCCAACAACGCTTGGATGAGGATCATTATGGTCTGGAGAAGGTCAAGGAGCGGATTATTGAATACATTGCGGTTGCGCACTTGAAGGGCGCACTCAAAGGCCCGATTTTGTGCCTCGTCGGCCCCCCCGGTGTGGGAAAAACCTCCCTCGCCAAATCCATTGCCCGTGCGCTGGATCGTGAGTTTGTGAGAATGAGTTTGGGGGGAATCCGCGATGAAGCGGAAATTCGCGGCCACCGCCGCACCTACATTGGAGCCTTGCCCGGCAAAATCATTCAATCCATCTCCAAAGCCAAAACCAACAATCCGGTTTTGCTCATGGATGAAATCGACAAGGTGTATCAAAGTGCGTTGAGCGACCCGGCAGCGGCGTTGCTGGAAGTGCTTGACCCGGAGCAAAATAATTCCTTCATGGATCATTATTTGGAGGTCGAGTATAGCCTTGCGGATGTTTTATTTGTTTGCACGGCCAATTCAACGGAAAGCATCCAGCCCCCTTTGCTAGACCGCATGGAAGTCATCGAACTTTCAGGCTACACAGAGCTTGAAAAACACCACATTGCCACCAAATTTTTGGTTCCCAAACAGTGTGACGTGCACGGCTTGGAACCCGATCAGCTCCAATTCCGCCCCAATGCCATCACAGAAATCATCCAGCATTACACACGGGAGGCGGGCGTGCGGAATCTTGAACGGGAAATTGGGAAAATTTGTCGTAAAACTGTGACCCAACTGGTGCGAAAAAAATCCAAGAAGCACCTCACAATCACGCCCAAAAGCGTGCACTCGCTTCTGGGTCTGCCCCTCTTTCAGCACGACACCAAAGAAGAATCGAGCAAAGTGGGCATCACCGTTGGTCTGGGGGTCACGGCCATGGGCGGGGAATTGTTGCTGGTGGAGGCGAGTTTGATGCCGGGCAATGGGAAACTTTCTTTGACAGGAAAATTGGGCGAGGTCATGCAAGAATCCGCACAAGCGGCTTATTCTTATGTGAAATCAAACGCGGCTTTATTGGGGCTAGAGGATAAAATTTTCAAAAAAACCGACCTGCATATCCACTTGCCAGAAGGAGCCATTCCCAAAGATGGCCCCTCAGCAGGATTGCCTTTGATCACTTCCATGGTCAGTGCCTACACCAAAATTCCCGTTCGCCACGATGTGGCCATGACGGGAGAAATCACTTTGCGAGGGCATGTGACCGAAATTGGCGGACTGAAAGAAAAACTGCTGGCGGCGAAACGGGGCCATTTAAAAACTGTGCTCATTCCCCACGACAATGAAAAAAACTTGGTTGAAATTCCAGATGAAATCAAAAAAGGGCTTGCCATTCACACAGTGGGGAACGTTGAGGCGGCGCTTCACAAAAGTTTGGAGCATTTTTCCAATATCTACAAACCAGCAGAAGCCCCCTTTGACGAAAAAACCACAGAGCCTGAAATGATGGCAAATTCCGTTTGAGGCCAGTTTTTATCTCGGTGGCGAGGGGATTTTATAAATGGGTGCGTAGGGTCTGAGCCGATTGCGTGATTTGTAGCGGTGGCGTTTTTTAGCATTAAACTCCCGCGCTTTCTCCCGCTGCACTGCTTCTTGTGTGAAGAAAGATGAAAGATTCAGCACATTTCCGAGGGGGCCTTGCTGTTTGAGGGGATTCAAGGGGTCGGGGTGAGCTTGTTTCGTGGCGACCTCACGGCCGTGACGGAGCCGATCTTGGATGAGTTTTTGTTTTTCAAGGCGTTGCTCGGATTCATATTGAGCGCGCAGCCTCGCCCATTTTTTTTCCAGAGCGGCTTTTTCTTCGGCTGTAGGCCTTTGGGTGTTTTGGAGATACAATTTTTGTAGTTGTCGTTCGCGATAAGTGCTTTGGGCAAAAACCTCCTCCGCGCCCACCATCCCCACGAGCAAAAGCCCGATTGCCAAGCACCTTTGGATTTTCATAGCGGCCTTCCTTTTTCAATGGGTTCCCGGATTTTCAAAATAGAGTGTTCTGGCGCATGGTTTGTTCAATTCGTCCTGTTTTTCATGCCTGCGCCACTCCCACTTGGTCAAACAGCCTCTTTATAAACATAGCTGTAGGTCTGCTCACAGCGATGACAAATGGGTTCCCAGTTTCCCTCTTCGCCACATTGTGTGCAGGTATAGAGGCACTCCAGCAATCCTTCTGGATGAATCAAGGCGTGAGCCGCTGCGATTTGTTTTTCAGCATCTTTCTCGTGCAAAGCAATCAAATAATTCAAGGCATGAAACAGCAGCGGCAAGTGTTTGGGGTGTTCGGCCACCTGCTTTAAAACGGCTTTGGCTTGCTCCAGTTGATTGTTTTGATAATGGATTCGGGCAAAAACCAAATTGACAAATAAGGTGTTGTCAGAGGAGTGGCGCAGGGCTTCAAAGAGTTCCAAGACTTTTTCATTGTGCCCGGTCTCAAAAAAAATCTTTGCCAGTTCATCCAGCAAAATGGGGGCGGCGGTTTTTTCGTAGGTGCGTTTGAGCAAATGGGCGGCTTTGAGATTTTGTCCTTGCTGGCAAAGTTGTTTGGCTTCTGCCAGCACCAAGGCAACTTGATGAAAGGCTTTGAAAGACGACTGACTGGGCAGATGGTTCAACTTGATTTCTTGAAGCAGGTGGGGGTTTGTTTGCAACGCTTTGAGCAAATGGACTTCATGTTCGGCCAGCAACTTTTCTGCCACCACACTGTGGGGAAACCGCTTGAGCAGCTTGATTTCTTCACGGACACATTTGCTCCATTCTTGTCGGTGCAAATAGACTTGCCGCAAGCCTTCCACACCACTGGGGTGACCACTTTCTAATTGCAAAATTTCTTGACTCAATAACTCCGTCAGCCCCCATTCTTTTTTTTCTATGGCCAAATTTTGGTAGGCCAAAAGCACCTGCAAATTGTTGGGAAACTGCTGTTTCAGCTGTTGGTAGGCTTCCAAAAGGTCGACACTCGGTTTTTGGAAGCGTTGCTGTTTCAAATATTGAATCATGGCATACAATGGGAGCGTGCCGCTGCGTTGGAGCTTGTTGAAAGAAGATTGGAGGGCTTTGAAATCTCGGCGCAGGACTGCATCAAAAAACTGCAAATTCCTTTGTTCTTGCTTGTGGGTTTGATACTTCAGCAAGGCATTTTTGGTGCGTTGCACAATTCTGCCGGGATGAAAAATCAGTTGGTAGAGCCACGACAAGAAAAATCCTAAAAAAAAAGTGCCAAAAATCAGAAGCCACACAGAAAGCTGGATGGAGAAAGCCCCAAACAGTCCCACATGCACCTTGTGGTTGTTCAAATACATGAAATAGAAAATGGCGGAGAGAAAAATCAAAATGCCTGCAACCCAGAAGAGCCTTCTCATAAATTGCCTTGAGTTAGTGATGGTAAGATTCTCCATGGAGGAGGGTGAATGCGCGATAGATTTGTTCCAACAAAACCAACCGTACCAGCTGATGGGGAAAGGTCATCGAGGACAAGCTCAAGAGAGAGGGTTTTGCAAAAAGTGAAACATCGAGACCATAGGCCCCGCCAATCACCAGATTCACCCGTTGGTGCTGAATTTCTTTTAAGGTTTCAAACCATTGTGCGAACTGGCGGGAGGTTTGTTGCTGGCCGTGTTCATCAAGAATCACAAGGGTTTCCGCCGGCAGGAGTTTTTTGCAGATGGCCTCTGTGTCTTTGCGCCGCCAAAGGGTTGCATTGCCGCGTGTGTAGTCGCTGGGTTTGATTTCCAAACATTCCACACTCACATAATGTTGCAACTTAGAGAGATATTGACCAATCCCAGTTTTGACATAGGACTCTTGTGTTTTTCCCACCCAAATGATCCGTATTTTATACATCTTGGCCTCGTCTCGCTCCCACAGGCACAGCCTTTTGACGAGAAACGATGAAACACTGTTTGGCACACGGGGCATTATAGGGGGCTTCATAGAAATTACAAGAGCGGCAGGAGGGATGGAAAGAGGGATTGATTTTCAAAGCCCACTGATTTATTTTGACAAATTGAAGTGACTGATTAGAATGAACCTATTTGCAAAAAAGCAATTCTCAATTCCGCTTTCTTTATCTTCAAAAACACTTTAAAAAACTTCATCCGTGTCTGTGACCTTGTCTGGGGAATGAAGGGCAACAGACGATTTCAAACGATCCCTCAATTTTTTGTTTGAGAATCAGAATGTTAAGGAGACGCTAATGGCTGAATATGAAATGAACACGCATGATGTTTTAATCGTTGGCGGGGGCGGCGCAGGTCTCAGAGCAGCAATCGCAGTTGCTGAAACAAATCCGCAACTCAGCATTGCAGTGGTTTCAAAGGTTTACCCCATGCGCAGCCACACGGTCTCAGCCGAAGGCGGGGCTGCGGCCGTCATCAAAGAAGAAGATAGCCTCGATGCTCATGCCTATGACACCATTTCTGGAGCCGACTGGCTCTGTGACCAAGATGCGGTGGAAGCCTTTGTGAAAGAAGCCCCTGAACAAATGCTCCAACTCGAACATTGGGGGTGTCCATGGAGCCGGGAAGAAAATGGCACGGTCGCTGTGCGCCCGTTTGGTGGAATGAAGATCAAACGCACTTGGTATGCGGCAGACAAAACCGGCTTTCACATGCTCCACACGCTGTTTCAAACAAGCCTCAAATATGAGCCTGTCCAAAGGTATGACGAACATTTTGTCACCAAGTTGCTTGTCGACAGCGGTCGGTGCCGCGGGGTTGTGGCCATTGAATTGGCCACTGGAAGAATCCGCGTGATTCTGGCCAAATCCGTCATTGTGAGCACCGGCGGATGTGGAAAAGTTTTCCCCTTCAGCACCAACGCCAACATCAAAAATGGCGATGGCATGTCGCTCGCTTACCGCGCTGGGGTTCCCCTCAAAGACATGGAATTTGTGCAATACCACCCAACGGGCCTTCCCTTCACCGGCATTCTCATCACAGAAGCCTCTCGTGCCGAAGGCGGACTGCTCATCAATAAAGACGGCTATCGCTATTTGCAGGACTATGACTTGGGCACACCGCAGCCCAAACCTGTCTTGCGCACGATGGAATTAGGCCCCCGCGACCGTCTCTCCCAAGCGTTTTACCATGAGCAACAGAAAGGGCGCACACTGGTTGGCGAATATGGACATTATGTCAACTTGGATCTCCGCCATCTTGGCGAAGAACTCATCAATGCACGGATTCCATTTGTCCGTGAACTTTGCCTCAAATATGAAAATATCGATCCCGTCACTGATTTGGTTCCTGTGCGTCCTGTGGTGCATTACATGATGGGCGGGATTCACACCAATATTCATGGAGCCACCCCACTGGAAGGGCTTTATGCCGCCGGTGAAGCGGCTTGTGTTAGCATCAATGGAGCCAATCGGCTGGGTTCCAATTCACTCACAGAACTGCTTGTTTTTGGTGCAAGAGCGGGTAAAGCGGCGGCGCAGTATGCCATGGAGCAAAAACCGCTTGGGGGTGTTTTGGAAGACCAACTGAAAGCGCAGGTCTCCGATGAAATCCAGCGTTTGGAAAAGCAATTCCTCAAAAAAGAAGGCGGAACCGAGCGGATTTCCCATCTGAAAAAAGAAATGCAAACCGCTATGGAGCAAGGGGCTGGCCTCTATCGAGAGGAAGCGGCGTTGAAGCAATCTCAAGAAGCCATTGTTCAGTTGCAGGAGCGTTATTTGAATCTGAAAATTGACGACCAGAGCTTCACCTTCAACACCGAATTGACGAGTGCGTTGGAGTTGGGATACATGCTAGATGTTGCTGAGGCCTGCATCCAATCGGGTTTGTTGCGTCAAGAATCTCGTGGGTCGCACCAACGCCTTGATTTTCCGGCACGGGATGACGAAAAATTCTTGTCCCACAGTTTGGCCTATAAAAATGAAGGAGCGGCTCCGCGCATTGAATATTTGCCTGTGACCATCACACGTTGGCCTCCGGCAGAGCGTATTTATGCAAATGATTGAAAAAAGTTTTTCAAAACTGCCAGAAAGTTCATACACAGCGGAAGAGGATTTATGTCAGAAACCATTACTTTAGAAGTTTTACGCTATCGTCCAGAAGAAGAAACTGAGCCTGTCTATCAGAGTTATGAAGTGCCGTTGCGCAAAGATTGGGTGGTGCTGGATGCTTTGAATTATATCAAGGAGGAGTTGGATGGCACACTCACGTTCCGCTGGTCTTGCCGCATGGGGGTGTGTGGAAGTTGTGGCATGATGGTCAACGAGGTTCCAGCCCTCACTTGTGCCACTTTTCTGACCCACTATGCGCCCGGCCCCATCCGCGTTGCTCCCATGGACAATTTTCCTGTGGTGCGCGACTTGGTGGTGGAAATGACTGATTTCATGGAGAAACTGCAAAGCGTCAAACCATGGATCATTCGGAAGGAAGAAAAGCCCGTCTCAGAGGGGGAATACCTTCAATCGCCAGAAGAATTGGCCGATTTTAAGAAATATAGCATGTGCATCAACTGCACCCTGTGCTATGCGGCATGTCCCATCTATGGGTTAGAGTCCACCTTCACAGGCCCTGCGGCAATCGCTCTTGCGCAACGCTACAATCTTGACAGTCGGGATGAAGGCAGCGAAGAACGGATGGCGGTGCTTGCAGAAGATGGCGGGATGTTTGAATGCACTTTGGTGGGAGAATGTTCTGAAGTGTGTCCAAAAGATGTTGACCCTGCAGGAGCAATCCAACGTTATAAAGTGAGTGGAACCATGGATTGGTGGAAGTCGGTCTTGATTCCCGGAGCAAAGAAACAACAATCCGTTTGAGCTTCAAGCATTGCTTGAGTGGAGGAAAGATCAAAATGAGCAAAAATCCAAATTATGTGAAATACCAACCCCAGCCTTATCGAAAACCCATGCCCACCCTGTGGTGGATGCAAAAAAAGCCCTACACCCAGTTCATGCTCAGGGAGTTGACGA
Source organism: Diplosoma virens (assembly GCA_963680785.1). Classification (NCBI taxonomy): domain Eukaryota; kingdom Metazoa; phylum Chordata; class Ascidiacea; order Aplousobranchia; family Didemnidae; genus Diplosoma; species Diplosoma virens. The sequence continues at coordinate 3,203,177 of CAVMFT010000210.1, forward strand.
GCATTTTCGTCGCTTTATATTGCCTCGTGTTGCTCTTCCAAGCACGCGCCATCGCTCAAGGAGCGGAGGCCTACGACAGCTTTTTGTCATGGTTGCAAAGCCCCCTCTTGATTTTTTTGCACTTCATTGCCTTAGTGTTCCTCCTTTTCCACTGTTTCACATGGTTCAAACTGACCCAAAAAGCCTTGGTTTTGCGTTTGGGCAAGCATTCTCTGCCGGGGGCAGTCATCACGGCCACCAACTTCACGGCTTGGATTGTTTTATCCATCTTAGTGGCTTGGATTATTGTAGCAGCAACCTGATTGAAAGGAATCCCATGAAAAAAAACAATGATCCCTTTTGGTGGGGATTGTTTGGGGCGGGGGGGCAAATTTCTGCCTTTTTTCTTCCCATCCTGCTCATCATCAGTGGATTTGCTTTGCCCCTTGGCTGGTTCGACCCTCAATACCCCGAACTGGTTGCTTTGGTGAAGCATCCACTGACGCGGATATTCCTTTTTGGTGTGATCTCTCTCTCCTTCTTCCATTGGGCGCATCGTTTTCGCTACACCCTCTATGATGTCTTTCAGATTGAACACTTTAAAGGAGCGGTCGCCATTGCTTGTTATGGCACGGCTATTGTCGTGACTTTTGTCTCAGCCTTCATCCTTTTTACGTATTAGCCCAGCCACACGGCCAAATCATTTGCCCGCCTTTTTTTCCTAATTTTTTGGCGAATATGGGGGAAAGACTATGAAAATCTACCTTTTTCTCCTCCTTCTCTTTTTGGGCAGTTTGGCTTGTAGCCAACAACGTCCACCCACCCCTGCCGGTAGCATTTATCCGTACACACCCGCACAGTTGAAGGCGTTAGAAAAATGGAAACTGCGCAATCGTGTTGACCGCGAGCAACGCCTTTCCCCCAGAGCCATTGAAATGTCCACACGCCAGCGAATGCAATCCCTTTTCCCCCAGCCCCTAGTGCGTTATCGTGCTGGAAAAGACTGTCAAAGCGAATTTGACTGCGCTTTTCCCTAGTTGCAAAATCATTCTGCAACGCTAGGCACTTCAAGGATTTGAAATTCCCGACCACACGCCTGTAAAAAAGTTTCCAGTCCAGCATGGGAAATGACCAAAGTTTGGGTGTTGACCAAAGGATGGCATTGCACCGCATCTGCGCCCCAAACTTCTTGGTCAATGACCACCTCCACATGCTTTTCAGGATCATTGAGCAGTGCTAAGAGGCTGACCGACCCCGGTTCAATCTTTAAAAATTCTTTGAGCCGATTCGGAGAACCAAAGCTCAAGCGCGAGGTTCCAAGCAAAGCAGAAAGGGCCTTCAAAGCCACTTGTTTGTCCTCTTGCACCACCACCAAGAGATGCCGTGCCCCTTTTTTGTCCCTCAAAAACAAATTTTTGGTGGCCGCACCGGGCAGTTCTGGAATCCATTTTTTCACATCCTCCACTGTATACAAAGGAGGGTGTTCATGTTTTTCATAGTCAATGGCATGGTCTGCTAAAAATTTATAGAGGTCGGACATGGATGCTCTTTGAGGGACGCATGGACAATAAAGATTCAAAAATTCAATTTTTGGCAAGAAGGGCGCAAGGCAGGGATTTCTTTTCTACAAATATTGGACACACACTGGTTGATTTTTTGGAATGCGGCCCCCTCGCTTTGGAGAGACGGGGCTGTTTTTAAAGAGAGAACACAACGGACAACTTGTTCTTCCAGAGAGGCAACCGAGCCGGGGGCAAAATAACACCGATGCCCAAAAGAGGGGGAGAAGCGGCTGACATGAACTTCGATTTGCCCCTGAACTTGGTTCAAATGCTGGGCATACAAGGGGTCAGTGCGTCTTGGAGCGCACATTTCTGTCATCCGTTGCTGGGGTTTTTGGAAGATCATGTCCTGCAAAAATGCAACGGCAACGACCAAAAGTAACGCCACAAGCACCATTGCAAGGAGTTTCCCCCACCAAAGTTTTCTTTTTCCCCGATCCACAAACCCAATTTGGAACATTTGCACTCGGCCTGCCTCCGATTCCATGTTCAAAGTGGGGGTTTTGTGATAGTGCAAAACCATCCCCACCAACTTGATTTCTGCCACATCGGGGCGAATCATGGATTGGGTCAAGCTGGAAATTTTTGCAACTTTTCGCGCATAACGGTGAATGAGTTTTTTTATTTTGGGTGACTGTTGCCAGTTGTGACGACCCACCCCGGCGGCCTGCACCAAAGACAATTCTTTGGCATTGAACATCACCGCTTTTCGTTCGTTCCATGCCCCTGCATCACACACGCCAATCGGTCGCCACTCGCTGAATTTAATTTCTGAAGGAGATTTTTCAGAGGAAGGCATGGGGCAACTCACTGGGTGAAAAACACGCCCTTTGCGCAAGAAAAAAGAGGGCTAAGCCTGCGGAAACCACTCTTGGAGCACTGCCACCATTTTTAAGGCTTGTTTGCCATTTGAAATGTTGAATTTCGATTTTTGCTGAAAGCGACCTTGGCGCTTTTGGTAGCGCCGCACGGTGACTTTGGGAGGGCCATACTCTTGGTCTTTCGCATTCCATTCTTGATAAAGAAACATCACTGTTGACCAAGCACCTCGTGTCAAGACGTGCTTTTCTAGCTCTTTGACCACCTCCACCCCATCTTCCTCATAAGTCACCGTCAGTTCATCCACTGTTTCAGTCATCGTTTCCTTTTCCTTCGCATAAATTTTTCAATTCTTGTTGATAATAGGGGGTCTCATCAAAAACATGAACGGTCGATTGTCGTTGCACCGCATTCGTTTTTGTGGAAAACCCTGCCCCAGCTTCTTGCCTCAACGCTCTTTTGGTAAAAAGCACCCCCAGAATCAGCGTTCCAAAAACCAGCACCGCTCAAAATTTTCCAAATTCGTCATCATTGAGGGCAATGACCGGCTGGGCGGTGGCAGGTTGCTCTGGAAAGGAAGCCCGCGCTGGCTCCACCGCAGGGCTTTTGGGCAAGTCCGGCGGCGGCAAGGAGGGTTTTGGAGCGTCTGAATCCGCCCCTTGCAGGTCAAATGCTTGCAAATGGCTGTGCAAATTGTGCGCTTGCTGAGACAAAGTCTGTGCTGTGGTTGCTCCTTGGTCGGAATGGGACACATTCTGCTGAATCACTTCATTGAATTGGGTCAGCCCCAAGCGAATTTGGCTCAACCCTTCGGTTTGCTCTTGGCTCGCATGATCGATCTCAATGACCAAATCCGCCACCGTTTGGATACCAGAAACGATCTTTTCCAGTGCATCGGCTGTGTTTTGGGTCACTCCTTTTCCCCGTTCCACCGTTTGAACCGAATGTTCAATGAGAGCGGTCGTCTCTTGGGCAGCATTGGCACTGCGCACCGCCAAGTTCCGCACTTCGTTGGCCACCACTGCAAACCCCTTGCCATGCGACCCGGCTCTCGCCGCTTCCACCGCCGCATTGAGGGCCAGCAAGTTGGTTTGAAAGGCAATCTCATCAATGACTTTGATGATTTTGGAAATTTGCTGACTGGACTGGGCAATCTCGGTCATGGCTTCCATCATGTCTTGCATGTGCTTGTTGCCTTCGTCCACATTCTGCTTGGCTGAAGTGGCCAGTTCGTTGGCTTGGGTGGCGTTTTGTGCATTTTGTTTGGTTTGTTCTTCCAAATGATCCATCGAGACAGAGATTTGTTCAATGGCACTGGCTTGGGAGGAGGCTCCTTGGGAGAGGGTGTGGCTGGAGGAGGCAATTTGCTCGCTACTTTCTGCCACTTCGTTGGTGGCCACTTGCACTTGGCTCAAAATCGAGCTGAGCTTTTCAGAAAACTGATCCATGCTGTGGGCCATTTGACCGATTTCATCGCGCGCGACCCAGCCGGAGCGTTCTTTGAGATTGCCTTGGCTCATGAGTTCCAAGATGGTGGTGATTTTTTTGATGGGTTCGGTGATGGCACGGGCGAGGACAACGCCAAAGATCACGGCAATGACCAAAGCAATGACAATGGTCACAAGGGTGGTGATTTGGCTTGTTTGCACCACTTCCACCCCCTTTTCATAGCTGATTCGGGCTTCGCTTCGTTTGTCAAGGATGAGCTTCTGCAAGATGGTGATCATTTCTTCAAAACTGATCTGATTGTAGGCCATCACGGTATTGTTGATGATGATCCCTTCCACGGGGTCATCCATGTAGTCCGAACTGGAGAGAATGACGGTTTCATAATCTTCCACGAGGAACTCCCACAGCCGGATCAGTTCCTCATACATCGTGGTTTCCTCTGGCGTGAGGTCATAGGTTCCGATTTCATCGAGATAGTTTTGCAACTCCTCTTGTTCGGCGCGGTATTGTGCAGAAAGTTCTTGCATGTTCTTTTCATCCAAAGCGCTGATATAGCGGAGCATGGTGAGGCGGGAGAGCACCATTTTATATTTGAGGGTGCTCAAAACCTGCAAAGGAATCACATTTCTTTGATAGAGATCGGCTGTCAGACTTTCCATTGTTCTGAGGTAGTTCAACCCAACCCCCCCTTGCGCAATCAAAATCAAGACCACCACCAAAAAGGTGAACATCAATTTGTTGATCAATTTGATATTGCGAAACCACATTGCGCCTCCTTGAATGCTTGTGAAAGATGAATCCCCAAAAAGAACCCTTGCAATGGCTCCCTTGCAAAACAAAGACTTTTTTTTACCCTCCCAAAATTTTTAAGCTGTTGGATTAAACAACCTGAGGGCGTTGCTTCCAACATTGCGTGGCTTGTTCAAAAGCATAGGCCATCTGCAACAAACCCACTTCATCACGATAGCGGCCAACAATCTGGATTCCCACCGGCAATCCTTCCGGCGTGAATCCACACGGCACAGAGAGAGCAGGATGCCCGGTGACACTAATATACCAGCAAGTGCTCATCCATTCGGTGTATTTATGGAACGGGACTCCATTGATTTCATGGACATATTCCTGCGTCACGTCAAACGGGGGCACTTGATTGACAGGGAGGACGAGGAATTCATATTGCTCCATGAAGGCACACATCCTTTGATGCAATTCCATCTTTTTGGTGGCCGCACGATTGACCTCAGAAGCGGTGAGTTTCAGGCCTGTTTCGATTTCAAAAATCACGGTGTCTTTCATCAAATCCCGATGTTTTTTGTAATCTTCGGCATAAACCGTTTCAAACAGACAGGCGCGTTCGATTTGAAAAATTTCATCCACTCCTTGAAAATCCGGATGCGCTTCTTCAATTTGACACCCCAGTCCCTCAAAAACGGGACGCTTTGCCTGCAAAGCCTTGCAGACCCGCTCATCGACCGGAAGCCCCCCCAAATCGAGGCTCCAAGCGATGCGCGTTCCTTGAAAATTGCGCTCTAGGGGTGCTCCAAATATCTCGCCTGATTCTGAAATAGCAATAGGGTCGCGCCGGTCAGGCCCGGCAAGGGCTTTCATCATCAAGGCAATGTCTTGAACGGTTCGCGCCATGGGGCCATGAATGGGGAGGGTGGCCCAAGGGTTTTTGGTCGGCCAAATCGGTACACGTCCCGGAGAGGCACGAAACCCCACCACATTGCAAAAATTGGCAGGATTGCGCAGAGAGCCGCCAAAATCACTGCCATCGGCTAGAGGAACCATGCGGCAGGCCAAAGCCACAGCCGACCCGCCACTGCTGCCTCCACAAGTTTTGCTGGGGTCATAAGGATTGAGGGTTGCCCCAAACACTTCATTGAATGTTTGTGACCCTGCGCCAAATTCTGGGGTGTTGGTTTTTCCAACGGTGATTGCCCCTGCTTTTTTGAGGCGCTCAACAATCAAACTATCGTGCTTCGGCACAAAATCTTGATAAATCCGCGAGCCAAAGGTGGTGCGAATCTGCTCGGTCAAAGCCAAATCTTTGTGCACCACAGGGAGGCCATGCAACGGCCCCAACGGCTCCCCTTTTGCAAGGGCTTCATCGGCTTGGGTGGCAGCGTTCAAGGCTTGTTCGGCAACCAACGTGACGATTGCATTGACTTGCGGATTGGTTTTTTCAATTTGGGCGAGGTGGGCTTGCACCACTTCTTTTGCAGAACATTGTTTGGTGCGAATCTGCTCGGCCAGTTCAGTGGCCGTGAGAAAACAAAGGTCGGAGGTCATTTTGATCACGCTTTCCACAAAGGAGGACGCTTCTGGGCAAATGCTTTGAAGCCTTCAACGGTGAATTTCAAATCGTTTCCTGTCAAAAATGCGGGGTTGCCCCAATTTTTGGTTCTCCAATAAAAATCCCAAAAGGAAGCAACATTTTATATAAGAGGTCTGCCTCTGAATTTCAATGTCAATTTCAATCAGAGGGGCAGCGTGACCGTGACTCTGGTTCCCACATCGGGTTGGGACTGGACAGTGATGCGCCCGCAGTGCTTTTCAATGATTTCCAATGCAACGGACATTCCCAGCCCTGCCCCTGCTTCTTTGGTGGTGTAAAACGGGTCAAACATGCGCTTTTCGTCTTCTGGAGGCATCCCACTGCCGTTGTCTTCAAACCGAATTTTCAAGGTTTGGGCTTCAAGGGTGGTTGTGATGGTGATCTGGCCGAGGACCTCGCTGTTTTCTTTTTGTTTTTTCATTTCAATGGCTTGGCACGCATTGAGCAGGAGGTTCACAAAAGCCCGACTCAGCGGCAGCGGCCAGCATTCTAGGGGTGGATTGTCTTGAAATTCACAAACAAACCGCACCTGTGTTTCATATTGAGGTTGCACTGAATCCACAGACGATTGCACGACCTCTGTGGCAGGAATCACTTTTTTTTCTGCAGGAGTCCACCAAGCATGGGCGTTGACCAACGCAACCACCTTTTGGTTGAACGCTTCTGTCAAAACACTCACTTCGTTGCGCCGCCGGCTGGGCAACTCGATTTCCAGTTTCTTGGGTTGAGCCACATCCAAATTTTTCACCGCTTCTGTCAACAAGAAAAAAGGACGTTTGAGCCAAATGCGGCTCACCAACCAAAAAATGAGCCACAACGCCAGTGCTTTGATCACGCCACTGATCAGGATCATCCAAACACCGCGCTTTATCCGCAGGAGGACGATTCTCGAATTGGAATAAACCGTCACTGTGCCTAAATCGACGGCGAGGTTTTCAGATTGTGAGTAGGCAATTTCATGGACTTGGGCAAACATCCCCATGACCTTGTGTTCAAAAACTTCCTGATTTTGTTCGTTGATGGAAACCGACTGTCCTTTGTCGTTGACCACAGTGCCTGCCCCGCCCAACAGTTGGCCATTGGGTGCAACCATTTTAATGCCTAGAACAGAAGGATGCGCCACGAGGTCTTCAGAGAGCTGGCGGAGTTTTGGCGCATCCAACTCCCACAACGCCTGAGCCAGCTCTGGTTCAGAGCTACGATACATCCACATCAAATCGTTCAAAACTTCCTCTTCATTGGTTTGATAGTCGGTGAGGATATAAACAGTGGTTGTGATGAGAGTGACCAAAAAATAGATTGCAAAAACCACTTTAAACATTTGTTTTGCAATCGAATGCACTTTCCTTGTGGGGTTGGCCATGCCTTCTCCAGTTCAATGGTTCAAGTTTGCAGTTTTTTTTTGCAGAACCCTCCACTGCCGGTGCTTCCAAAGCCGCCTGTGCCTCGTTCTGTCTCATCCAAAGCCGCCACCACAGCAATTTGACAATCGAGGCGTGGGCGGACAATCAGTTGTGCGATGCGCTTGTTCAAAAGGGCTTCTGCGGCTGTGACGGGGTTTTCTTCTCCCACATAGCGCAAAGGCACAAAGAGCCTTCCCCGATAATCTGGGTCAATGATGCCCACGCTGTTTGCCATGAGAAAATCGGTGTACACGATGCTGGAGCGTGGAACCACTTCGCCATAGTATCCAGCCGACATTTGAATGGAAATGCCCGTGTCAAAAAAAAAGACATGGCTTCTTTTCTGCTCAAAGGCAAACGCTGTCAAATCTAGCCCCACATCACTGGCGTGGCCCCTTTGAGGCGAGGGCATTCCTGCAATGTGGCACTGGATTTTCAAATGCACGGTCATGGGGATTTTTGTTCAAGGGCAGAAGTTTGGCGGAAATTGAAGATGGTATTCCGTGATTGTTTGAATCGCTCTTGCGGTTGCCAACAGTTGTTCATCTGCAAACTTCCGCCCCATCAACTGGATGCCAATGGGCAAGCCTTCTTGAGATTGCTTTGCAGGAATGGAAATCGCAGGGGTGCGTGTGAGGTTTGCCAAAACGCTATAAATGTCTTGGAGGTACATTTTCAAAGGGTCTTCGGTGTTTTCGCCCAATTTGAAGGCAGGAGAAGGCGCAACAGGGCCTAAAATGCAATCAAACTCCTGCAAAAGCAGGCCAACTTTTTTTTCAAGAAGGGTGCGTGCTTTGTGGGCTTTCCCATAATATTGATCATAATAGCCGGCACTCAACACAAAAGTTCCGAGCATAATGCGCCTTTGCACCTCTGTGCCAAACCCTTGGGTGCGTGAGTTTCGATAAAGAGAACTCAGGGTGGCCTCTCTTTGTCGCCGGACCCCATAGCGGACTCCGTCAAAACGCCCTAAGTTGGAACTCGCCTCGGCAAAAGCCAAAATGTAATAAATGGGAATCACGTGCTGGAGGAACGGCAACGAACGTTGCTCCACCCGCGCACCGGCCGCTTTTAAAACATGGACAAGTTCCAAGGTGCTGTCGAGGACATCTGCCGCGACCACAGCTTCATCGAGGTATTCTGTGGGCAAGCAAAATTTGATTTTTGACAAATCCACCGCGCGCGGCACAGGTTTTTCTTTCCACTGCGCTGAGGTGCTGTCTTTGGAATCATAGCCCCGAATCACAGAAAACCCATAGGCGCAGTCTTGGGCATTTTTTGCAAAACAACCGATTTGGTCTAAGGAGGAGCCAAAGGCCACAAGGCCATAGCGTGACACAGCTCCATAGGTCGGTTTGAAGCCCGTCACCCCACAAAAAGCGGCCGGTTGGCGGATGGAGCCGCCTGTGTCTGACCCCAAAGCCAAAAGGGCCATTTGGGTGGCAATGGCCACTGCCGAACCCCCACTGCTTCCGCCCGGCACCCGTGAGAGGTCCCAAGGGTTTTTTGTGGGGGCGAGGGCGGAATTTTCGGTGGAAGACCCCATGGCAAATTCATCCATGTTGGTTTTGCCAAGGACCCATGCGTCTTCTTGCAACAATTTTTCAATGACGGTTGCGTGGTAGGGGGCATGAAAGTTTTCTAAAAGGGCGGAGGCGCAGGTTGTTTTCAATTCGGGGTCTTGGATGCAAATGTTGTCTTTCACCGCCACCGGGATGCCAGCCAGCCTTCCCAGAGGCTCCCCGCGGCGGGCTTTGGCATCAATGTTCTCAGCCCATTGCAAGGCGCGGGAGGGATTCCTCAAGGAGGTGAACACGTGCAGTTGCGCCTCGTAGTGTTGGATGTTTTCATAAATTTTGCCCATGACCGCTTTTGCCGAAATCTCTCCGCCCTTGATGTGCGCCACGAGTTGCTCCAAAGGGAGCTTGAAGGCTTCCATGGTTAGCCTTTCAGCTCATGGACACGGTCGATGTATTTTTGCATGGCTTCCTCTGGGGGCATGCCTTTCAGGGCTTCCCATGCGTTGTATTTGGAGCGTGCCACAAATTCCATCATGCTGGGGGGGTCGCCAGAAACATCCCCTTCACTGCCTTGTTTGTATAAGCTATAAAGTTCCAACAAAACGTCATTGCTGGGGCGTTCTGCGAGTTGGGTGGCGGCCTCGGCGGCGTTTTCAAAATCGTCTTTCAGTGCCATGATTTTTCCTTTGTTCGAGTCAAAAAAGGCTGATGATAACAAAGCACTAAAAAATTTCAACACACGGGCTGCGGTTTTCACCCCCCATCCTTATGATGCCTTCTTTTGGCTTGACACCCTCTTTTTTTAAGGTCTTATAGCTTTGAGGAGAAAAGTGTTTCCAAGTCCAAGCTGTTCGAGGACACCCCAACATGACCACCATTCTAAACCGTTAGAGGACCCCCCAACATGAGCACGATGATCACCGAAGTTTACGAAGCATTTAAAGCAGCCAATGTGGATGATGACAAAGCGATTGCAGCAGCCACAGCGATTCCAGCCAAAGCCAACCTTGCGACAACAGAAGATTTATTGAAGCTCGGAAACCGGCTGGATAGAAGAATGGATTCCTTAGAATCTTCTATCAAAGAAGAAATGTTAAAGCTGGAAACAAGGCTCGACAAGCGAATTGATTCCCTAGAAACAAGGCTCGACAAGCGAATTGATTCCCTAGAAACAAGATTGGATAAACGGATAGACGAGGTGCGCCTTGACCTCCAAACGGGCTTATTGAAGTTGGAAAACAAGATCATTATTTGGATGGGAGGCATGCTCGTTGTGGCTGTGAGTGTGCTGGCTGTTTTGATGAAGATTTTGTGATTTTTGTCGCTTTTTAAACACAATTTTCCACCCTTTTAGGAGAGGTTATGTCTGACTTGCAGTGGCACTCTGTTGCCAGCGTTTCATCTGTCACCGAAGAGAAGCCCATTTCTGTGGAGATCAACGGCAGTCCTGTTGGGATTTTTCTTGTGACGGATCAATATTATTCCATCGAAGATGTGTGTCCCCATGCCTTTTAGAGGACACCCCAACATGACCACCATTCTAAACCGTTAGAGGACCCCCCAACATGAGCACGATGATCACCGAAGTTTACGAAGCATTTAAAGCAGCCAATGTGGATGATGACAAAGCGATTGCAGCAGCCACAGCGATTCCAGCCAAAGCCAACCTTGCGACAACAGAAGATTTATTGAAGCTCGGAAACCGGCTGGATAGAAGAATGGATTCCTTAGAATCTTCTATCAAAGAAGAAATGTTAAAGCTGGAAACAAGGCTCGACAAGCGAATTGATTCCCTAGAAACAAGATTGGATAAACGGATAGACGAGGTGCGCCTTGACCTCCAAACAGGCTTATTGAAGTTGGAAAACAAGATCATTATTTGGATGGGAGGTATGCTCGTTGTGGCTGTGAGTGTGCTGGCTGTTTTGATGAAGATTTTGTGATTTTTGTCGCTTTTTAAACACAATTTTCCACCCTTTTAGGAGAGGTTATGTCTGACTTGCAGTGGCACTCTGTTGCCAGCGTTTCATCTGTCACCGAAGAGAAGCCCATTTCTGTGGAGATCAACGGCAGTCCCGTTGGGATTTTTCTTGTGGCGGATCAATATTATGCCATCGAAGATGTGTGTCCCCATGCCTTTGCCTTGCTCTCAGAGGGGTTTGTGGAAGGTTGCCAAGTCGAATGCCCCTTGCATGAAGCTGTCTTTGACCTGACCAATGGCAAATGCCTCGGCGGCCCCTCCGAGCGCGATGTGCAAACCTATCCCGTGAAAGTGGAAGGCGACCACATTTTGGTGGCGGCTTAGATGATGGATGGGGAACCCTCCTTCCCGTAAAAAATACCCCAATCCCTTTTTTTGAAAACATATGCGGCCGCACAAGGAAAATTTTTTCAGAAAAATATGCTATTCCCGGCTGAATGGGAATCCACCCCTTCCCTTAGCTTGAAAAAATTGGATGCTTGCTTGGAAAAAACATCTCAACACCCACTGCGTGCAGCCCTTTTTGAGCTGTGCGCCTTTTTTAACCGGAGTGGGTGTTTTTGCGGCCATCCTGCTGGTGTGGCAAGCCTTCATTCACAATGAACATGTCTTGATCCACAAAAATATTGACACCGAATTGAGCGCCCTCGCCCTCACCATTGCCGATAGGCTCAACAACGATGTGCTGAGTTTGAGGCGGATGGGAAAACGCTGGGAGGCGCAAGGCGGAACGCCCCAAGCTCAATGGCAGGCCGATGCTGAAAATTATTATTCCGATCAAAAAAGATACCACGCCATTGAGTGGGTCGATGCCTCCTTGACCATTCGCTGGGTTGTGCCACCCAACAAAGGAACTTCTGAAAGTTTGAACCGTGTTGTTCCAGAAAAAGGGCGCTCGATTTTGGAGAAAGCACTCAACCAAAACGAAGTCACCTTCACGCCAACCTTTGACTTGGCGCAAGGCGAAAAAGGGTTTGCGGCTTACATCCCGTTGTTTGTGGAGGAACGGTTCGATGGCTTCATTTGTGGGGTTTTCAGTTTGAACAAGCTCTTTGAGATGCTTTTGCCTCCAGAGGAACGGGAGCATTTTGCCATCAGCGTCTTGGAAGCCAACGAGGTGGTTTTTGAACACCTCCCATCGGCATTTTCCCACCAAACCCTGTGGTGGCACGAACAAACCCTCTCTTTGTATGGCCACACTTGGAAAATAAAACTCGCTCACAACAATGAATTGCTGACCGCACGGCGCTCCAATCTCTCTCCGATGGTGCTGCTACTAGGGATTTTGTTGGCACTTGCAGCCACCTTGATGCTCTTCTTTTTTCAAAATTCCAAATTCCAGCAACGTCAGCTCGCCCAACAGCACCAAGAACTCCAAGCCATTTTTCAAGCATTCCCCGACCTCTATTTGTGGCTCGACCTCGAAGGGCGATTCATCGGCTATCAAGGGTCCGGGCAGTTTTATGGAAACCCTGAAACCTACATTGGCAAGTCTTACAAAGAAATCTATCCCCCTGAACTCATCCAGATTATCGAACCCACCATTGAGCAGGTCATTCAAACCCGCCAACCGGCGCAAACCGAATATGAAATCGCGATTGATGGAAAAATCCAGCACCGCGAAGGACGGATGTTGCCTTTGGGCGATGACAAATTGCTGGTCATTGTGCGGGAAATCACCGACCGCAAAAAAGCAGAAAAAGAACTGGAAGAGAGCAAGTTTTTTTTGGAAACCATTGCAAAAAATTCGCCCAATTTGATCTATTTGGTCGATTTAGAAACCACTGAGGTGCTCTTCAAAAACACCAGTGTGCCCCGGTTGCTGGGCTATTGCAAAGAAGACGTGGGGGAGGTTGCAGATTGGCCTATCTTTGGGGTGCATCCAGAGGATTTGGAAACCATGAAGCATCGCTTTCAGCGCATCAGGGAGTTGCGCGATGATGAGGTGCATCAATCCACCATCCGCGCCAAACATGCCGATGGCACATGGCACTGGATTTTGAACCAAGAGCGCATTTTCAAACGAGACCCACAAGGCCAGCCCACCCAGTTCATTGGAACCTCACAAGATGTCACCCCTCTCAAACACGCTGAACTGGAAGCCCAACAAGCCAAAAAAGAGGCCGAAGCCGCCAACCAAGCCAAAAGCGAATTTTTAGCCGCCATGAGCCACGAAATCCGCACGCCCCTCAATGCCATCATGGGCATGGCCGAATTTTTGGAAGAAACCCACCTCAATGCCGAGCAACAACAGCATGTGGCCTCCATCCTCAAAGGGGGCGACACCTTGCTCCATCTCATCAACGACATCCTCGACCTCTCTAAAATTGAAGCCGGCCAACTGGAATTGGAAGAAGCCCCCTTTGACCTCAGCGAAATTGTGGAACAGCAAATGGAGATCGTGGCTTTTTCTGCCCATCGCAAGGACTTGGAATTGAGCCATCGCTTTGAGCCAAACACCCCAGTTCACTGGGTGGGCGATGCCGGCCGGCTCCGTCAAATTCTGTTCAACCTTTTGGGAAATGCCATCAAATTCACCCCCTCCGGCACCATCCAGTTGCTCATCCAAAGCGTTCCCCTCAGCGCCGCCCCTTCCCACAACCTGCGGTTTTCTGTGAAAGACAGTGGCATTGGGATTCCTTTGGAAAAGCAACGCCTCATTTTTGAACAATTCTCCCAAGCCGATGCCTCCACCACTCGTCAATTTGGCGGCACAGGGCTGGGGCTTTCCATTTGCAAGCACTTGGTGGAAGCCATGGGCGGAAGGATTGGTGTGGAAAGCAAACTGGGAGAAAGCAGCACCTTTTTTTTCACTCTCCCTCTGGAGCCGGCCGCAAATTTACCGGCCCCTGAAAGCAAACCTGCCCCCCCACCCCCTTCTTCCAAAGAAAAAAACACCCTCTCGCCTTTTCGTGTGTTGCTGGTTGAAGACGAACCCATCAATCAGCAAATCATGCGGCAGCAGTTGGAGCGCATTGGGGGCACAGTGGAAGTGGCTGAAAATGGGGCACACGCTCTGGAGGCGTTCCAAACCAAGCCCTATGATTTTGTTTTGATGGACATGCAAATGCCCATCATGGATGGCTACACCGCCACGGCCAAGTTGCGCGCGTGGGAGCAAGAGCAACAGCGCCGCCCCACGCCTGTGGTCGCTTTGACAGCCTATTCCTTGAAGGAAGCCCTGCAACAATGCTTGGAGGTGGGGTGCAATGATTATTTGACCAAGCCCGTCAATCGGTCGATGCTTTTGCAAAAAGTGCAAGAATTGTTAAAATTTTCCCCTGAGCCGGCCCCTCAAGAGTTCGTTCCTCCTGTCCTTGAAAGCCGCAAACGCTCTGCTTATCGGGTGCAAATGCCAGAAATTTTTGCGGATTTGATTCCAGACATTATGAAAAACAAACAACAGCAGTTTCAGCAACTCATGGCGGCGTTGGAGCAAAAGGACTTCCAAACCATTGGCTTTGTGAGCCACCAACTCAAGGGTTCGCACCACATGGAACGGGTCAATGAACTCGGCAAAGCCATGGAAGCGGCCGCTAAGCATCAGCAACTTGCGGCACTCAAGGCAATGCTGGGTGAGTTGGAGGATTTTCTCAACAATGTGGAATTTGAAACCACATAATCTGTAGACAAGCAGGTGCTTATGCGAACCGTGCGTGTGCTTCTGGTGGATGACGACCCCTTGCAATTTGCTCTTTTGAAAAAATATTTTTCGCTCCTCAAAAAACCGCGCTATGAAATTGAGTGGGAATCCACTTTTGCAGGGGCACAAAGGCTCATTGGCGAGGAAAACCATGACATTTATTTGGTGGATTATTATCTGGGCGCGCAAAAAGGAACCGACCTCATCAAAGAAGCCATTGCCCACGGATGCCAACAGCCCATGATTCTGCTGACAGCCCGAGAAGACTTGGATGTGGATGAAGAAGCCTTAGCAGCCGGTGCTGTGGACTTTCTTGTGAAAACCCAAATCAATGAGGTGTTGCTCAATCGCTCCATTCGCTATGCCCACGAGCGCAAAAAGGTGGAACACCGCCTTCAGCAATCCTATGAAACCATCAAAAGGCAACAGCAGATTCTTGAAGAAGAATTGGAGCAAGCCCGCACCACTCAAACCGCTATCCTGCCTCAAACGATTCCCCAACACGATGCTTTCAAGCTGGCCATCCAATATGTCCGAATCGAATTGGCGGAGATTTCTATGATTTCCTTCCATTCCACAAAGAAAAAATCAGCTTGCTCATGGCCGATGTCACCGGGCATGGGGTTTCGGCAGCGTTGCTTTCTTTCATGGTGTCGGGGCTTTTCAAAACCTTTGCAGTGGGGCATTTTTCCCCCAAGTGGGTCATGCAACAACTCAACGAAGCCCTCCATGACAAAATGCCAGAAAACAAATACGCCACCGCTTTTTATGGCATCTATGACATTGAGTCGCGCACCTTGACCTACACTTCTGCCGGCCATCCCCCCGGCTATGTCATCCGCTCCTTGAGCCATGAAATCATTGCTTTGTCTGGACGCAACGGGTTCCCATTGGGCATCTTCACGGGGGACATGGCCCATTATCAAGAACACACCTTCTCGCTGTTTCCGGGCGACAAACTCTTTTTATACACCGACGGCATTGTGGAAATCCAAAACAAGGAACGGGAAATGTTCGGCTCCTTGCGCCTCGAACAGTGCTTGCAGGGAAACGCCCACCTGCTCCCTGAAGAACTCTTGACCATGATCCATGACAAAGTGCTGGCCTTTTCCAAACAAGATGAATTTGACGATGACATCACCTTGTGCGCCATGGAGGTGCAATGACTGCTCTGCTCGAATCGATCGTCATTGTGGGGGCCGGGCAGGCGGGGGGTTGGTGTGCCAAGTCCTTGCGCGAGGAAGGGTTTGGGGGAAAAATCACCCTGATTGGCAATGAGGGACTGCGCCCTTATGAGCGCCCGCCTTTGTCCAAATCGGTTCTTGCAGGGCAGGAAGCCCCCAGCGTTTGTGAATTGTTCAGCGAAGCAAATTTTGCCCAGTTGCAGCTGGAATTTTTAGCCAACGATGCGGTGATTCAAATCCAGCGTGAGGATCAATCGGTTGTGTTGCAATCGGGGGAAACCCTTCCCTACGATGCCCTGGTTTTGGCCACAGGTGGGCAAGCCCGCACCCTGCCGCACCTTCATGGAAAACGGGTGCACACCCTCCGCTCCATCAGCGATTCCCTCCGATTGCAGAAGGCCTTGGCGGAGAGCCAACAACTCATGGTGCTGGGAGGGGGCTGGATTGGCCTCGAAGTGGCCGCCACTGCCGCAAAACAAGGATTGGATGTGACCCTCCTCGAACGGGAAGAACGCTTGTGCGCCCGTTCGGTTCCTCCGATTTTATCAGTCTTTCTTTTAGACCTGCACCAACGCCATGGTGTGAACGTTTGTTTGGGCGCAGAGGCAGAAGATTGGGAGGTCAGTGAGCGCCATGTGCATGTCCGTTTGCAAAGCGGAGCCACCTTGCAGGCCGATCAGTTGCTCGTGGGGGTGGGGTTGGTTCCAGAAATCAAACTGGCCGAACAAGCCGGATTGCACCTTGAAAACGGCATTGCTGTGGACTCCCATTGGCGCACAAGCGATGAGAACATTTTTGCCATTGGCGATGCGGCCTATCGTCACCATGGCGGCAAAAGGCTCCGCTTGGAATCATGGGCAAATGCGATGCACTCTGCCACTGCAGTGGCCAAAATCCTTTTGCACAAAGACCCAATCGCAGAGGAAATCCCTTGGTTTTGGTCTGACCAGCATGGAGTCAATATCCAGATTGTTGGCATTCCCGAACGCTGGGAAGCCCCCATCTTGCGGGGGAATGTGCAAGACGAGGGATTTTCCATCTTTTTTGAAGAAGGGGGCTTCCTCACGGCAGCGATTGCCCTCAATCAACCCAACAACATCAGGGTTGCCAAACGCTTGATGTCCCGCAAAAAGCCGGTTTTGCGCGCGCAACTGGCTGATCCGGCCATGAATCTGAAAACACTCCTCAAATGACCCCTTGCTGGCGCAATGCAGTGATGCTCTCTGCGCTGTATCCAAGTTCTGTCAAAATTTCATCGGTGTGTTCGCCCTGTTTGGGGGGGCGTGCGTGAATTTTGGGGCCATTTTTTTCAAATTGAAATGCGGCTAAGGGTAAAGGCAGGGGTGTTCCCTTGACATTTTGCAGCACAGAACGGGTTTGGAGTTGTGGATGGGTCAAGGTTTCATCGAGAGAGCGGACGCGTGCGGCCGGCACTTTGGCAGCATTGAACTGTTCTTCCCACTGGGCAGCAGTTTGTTGCCTTAAGGCCTCTGTGATGGTGGCTTGGTCGGTTTCCATGGAGTTGCCCAATTCAGCCAATGGCAATCCCTCGACTTCTTCGGCCCGTTGGGGATGCCCCAAAACTTGCCACATCTTGGCATACTGGGAGGCGGTGTAAGCCCCTAGCATCAGCAGTCCTTCTTGGGTGGGATAGCACCCATAGCCCGGTTTGGAATCGCTTTGATTGCCGGTGAGTGCACACAACTGTCCTGTGGCTTGGTAGTGGGTGACATGGGAGGCCATCAACAAGAGGGCGGCATCGAGCATGGCAATATCAATCCGTTGCCCCTCTCCCGTTTGACTGCGGTGATACAAAGCTGCGGCCACTGCAAAGGCTGCTTGTGCGCCTGTGCCATAGTCCAAGATGGGAGGGCCGACTTTCACTGGGGCTGTTTGCGGGTCGCCAGTGGCCGCCATCAAGCCAGAAAAAGCTTGAATGACATTGTCATAGGCTGTGTGGTGCGCCTTGGGGCCGCTTTGCCCAAATCCTGTGAGGGAGCAATAAATGAGGGCCGGGTTCTGGGGCTTCAGCGCTTCATAGCCCAGCCCCAGTGCTTGCAATGCACCGGTGCGATAATTTTCCACCAAAACATCGGCTTGATGAATCAAAGCAAGGACAATTTTTTTGCCTTCAGGAGTTTTCAAATCAACAGAGAGGGAACGCTTGTTGGCGTTTTGGGCAAGAAACATTGCGCTCAGTCCTGTTTCGATGGCATGAGAATCTGGACCCTCGCCCCGAACCATGTCTGGTGCGTGAGGGGACTCGATTTTAATCACCTCGGCCCCCAAAACCGCCAACTGGTGGGTGCAAAAAGGTCCTGCAATCACATGGGTGAAATCAAGCACACGAATGTCGGAGAAGGGTTGTGTCATTGCGGATTCCGTTTCATTTTTCAATTTTGGAGAGGTCGAGTGCCTTCAACAAGTCGCTGATTTGCACAAGGTTGCCTGTTTTCAAAGACTGCTCGGCCGCCACACCCACCACAGTGGCCCAAAATCCTTCCAGTGCCTGAGGAGTGTCGGTTTTTTTGCCTTCGATGTTGTCGACAAAATGAACATGTTCCAAGTAAGTGGAACCATTGTGTCCACTGGCTTCCACTCGTTGGGGATAACTGGGAGTGGTGGTGCGCGAAGGTTTTGTTGCACCACAACGAATCTGCAAGTGATTTTTGTTTTGCAGGGTGGGCAGAAAATCTTCTGTTTCAAACGCTTTCAAGTGTCCCTCGTCTCCGCAAAGGGTGAGTTCTTCATAAAACATGGGGGCAAACATGCACAGATTGAAATGGGCGCGGATGCCATTTTCATAAACGATGGTCACGAAGGCATTGTCGATGATGTCGGATTTTTTATTGTCATATTCAAAGTCCAAAAAATTAACCGCCCGGCTCCCGGTGCTGTAGACGGTCTGTGGCTTGGCCTGCGCAAATAAATTCAGGAGGTCAAAATAGTGGCAGCATTTTTCAACCAACGTGCCGCCGGAATACTGGGAAAATTTGTTCCATTGGTCGACTTTGTCCAGAAAAGGCAACCGATGTTCCAGAATGCTGATGGTTTTGATGGCTCCAATGGATTGGCGTGTGAGGGCTTCATGGCGTGCTTCCACATAGATGGCTTTGTAGCGATATTGCAGGCCGATTTGAAAAACAGCGTCATAGTTTTGGGCGAGGCACACGATTTCATGGGCATCTTCAAGGGTGGTGGCCATAGGTTTTTCCAATAAAATATGCTTCCCCGATTGGATGGCTTCTCGCACGATGGCAATGTGGGTGTGGTTGGGGGTGCAGACAATCAAGCCATCTGCTTTTGGGTCGTTGCAGGCGGCTTGCAGGGAAGGATAGACGACCAAATCGTGGGGGGGATTGTTTTGGGAATAGACTTTTTGTGCTTGCTCCACGCTCAAGGGTTGTGGGTCATACACCCCATGCACAGTGGCGCGCCCTTCCAGCATCGTCACAGCCATGTGTTCTTGCCCCATCATGCCCGCTCCAATCAAGTTGAAGCGGTATTTGGGGCAGGGAGCTGTTGAGAGATAGTGGTCGTTTGGGGGCAAATACGCCAAATCTTTTTTGGCAGAAAAAAATGTTGCATTCCATTCTTTACCTTTTTTCATGCCCCACTCCCGCCGGCATCAGGTGATTTTTGGAGAGAACGGGGGAGAACAGCGCCTGTTTCTGGATGAAACAAATAAATCAAGTGTTCTTCCATGATCAGGCCAATGACATCGTTGCGCTGAATTTGCGTTTGCCCGCTCAAATGAAGGGTCAGTTTTTCTCCTTCAGACAGATGGCAATAAAGATACGATTCCCCCCCAAGCTGCTCCACGGTGGTGACGACCGCTTGCAGGCTCCCTTGTTCTGGAGAAGTGACACAGAGGTGTTCAGGGCGGATGCCAAAGTCGATTTTATCGTGGAGCGCAATCCCATGGGGTGAAGCAACCGGTACTTTGAGCATTTGCTCTTTGTTGAGGCGCAAGGTGAGGTGAGTGGGGCTAATTTCAGCAATCTCACCTGCCAAAAAATTCATGCGTGGCGACCCGATGAAGCCGGCCACAAAGCGGTTGGCAGGATGGTTGTAAAGCTCAATCGGTGCGCCAAATTGCTCCACTTGGCCTTGCCGCAACACCGCAATTTTGTCGGCCATTGTCATGGCTTCCACTTGGTCATGTGTGACATAAATCATGGTGTTGCCCAAGCGTTGGTGCAAGGAGGAGATTTCGACTCGCATTTGCACGCGCAACTCTGCATCTAAATTGGAAAGGGGTTCATCGAATAAAAAAATCTTTGGCTCGCGCACCACCGCACGTCCAATGGCCACCCGTTGCCGTTGGCCGCCAGAGAGCGCCCCAGGCCTGCGATGCAGGTAGGGTTCGATTTGGAGCATGCGGGCGGCGGCTTCAACGCGCTCTTGGATTTCTTTTTTGGGCATTCTCAAGTTTTCCAAACCAAAAGAAAGGTTTTGGCGGACACTCATATGCGGATACAGGGCATAGGATTGAAACACCATGGCCAGCCCCCGCTGTGCTGCAGGCACATCATTGACGCGCTCATGGTCAATTTCGATTTCTCCACGGCTGATTTCTTCCAAGCCCGCAATCATGCGCAACAGGGTGGATTTTCCACAACCCGAAGGCCCCACAAACACCACAAATTCCCCATGGGCAACGGCCATGTCGATGCCATGAATGACTTCCAAGTCGCCATACATTTTATAAACTTTTTTCAGATGGAGTGTGGCCATGGGTTCTGTTCAGCAATGGTTTTCAAGAGAGTGTGGTTGAACTGGTTGGTTAGATGAGAGATTGGATTCCTTTGATAAACTGCTGGAAACTTGCATTTGTGAGGGCAATGGCAGTTTTTCAAATCGTCCAACAATTCTTGTTTGAGCAGTTGACAGTCTTTCCCATCTTGGTCTTGCAGCACAATAATTCGACTATTGTGCATTTTACTCAATGTCGGCACGGTATGTTTCAAACCATGACGAAGGTCTTTCTTGCCTTGATGGGGAAAAATTTTAACCTGCACGGCCTCTTTTGGGCAAATTTCCTGAGTCACCTTTTTGATGACAGGAACAATGGATTCTTCTTCCACAAAAAAATAAAAGTACTTCATTGAATATTGGCATCTTCGATGTAGCGGTTCCTCCAGAGCCACCCCAGTTGATTGCCTGCTTCAAATAGTGCTTTTGTTGATTTTTGATCTTGAGCCGATTTTATTTGGCTGAATCCTTTTTCTTTCACCAAAATGAACAGGTTTTCAATTTCCAAAGCATTGACAAAATCTGGCGAATGGGTGGAAACAAACACCTGTCCGCCGCGGTGGGCATATTCCCGAATTTCTTCCACTAATTGAGACAGCAAATCGGGATGCAAAAAATTTTCTGGCTCCTCAAGGCAGAGCAGTGGATAAGGGACAGGATCGTGCAAGAGGATCAGGTAGGCAAACATCTTGATTGTGCCATCAGAAACATATCGAGCCACAAAGGGGTCTTTGAAAGATTCATCATGAAATTTTAAAAGAATCCGTCCGTCTTCGGTTTGTATGGCCGTCACTTTATTGAGGCCAGGGATTCTTTTGGGCAACTTTTCCAATATTTTTTCAAAAATCTCTGCGTGATTTTCACGGATATAGTGAGTGACTTGGGGCAAATTATCACCACAGGTTGACAAGTGATTTGCAAGTTCGATGTTTCCAATTTGTTTTCCATGTTCGATTTTAAAATCGGAAACATACCACCGCTCCAGCAATTCTCGAAAAGCACGAATGGCTTTAAACTTTTCAAATTGCCCCAGTCCCTTGATGGCTAAAATATCGGCACTGGTCACATTTTGCTCGGTTCTTGGTTCTGTCCCCTCGTTTTTGCCATAATCTTCTTCATTTGTAATGGCAGTCCCTTCCCCTTTAGCAAAATCCAAAAAATGCCAAGGCTTGCCATGGCGGCCGCGGCGATATTTCAAAATTTCTTTATGAATACAGGCTTTGCCATCCTGCTGGCCGATTTTGATTTCATAGGTAATCAAAGGAGCAGTCTGAGCAGGGTTTTGCACATTGCGAAACTTGATTTCAAAGCGGATGCAATCTTCATCAGGGTTGCAAGTCCTTGAAATGACTTCCTTAAATCCTCCTCTCCGATTCAAGGCAATGGTCACATTGTTGTGCAACGCATCCCTTAAAAAACCAAAGACATCAAAAAATGTTGATTTTCCAGAACCATTCAACCCCAGCAAGACCACCACGCTGGGCAAATGTTTGATCGTGGTTTTTTTAAAGGTTTTATAATTTTCAAGGGTGATTTGTTCAATCTTCATAAAAAAATCTCCGCACCAACCGCCCCTCATTTCATCCCTGTGCTGGCGATGCCTGTGGTGATGAAGCGTTGCAGGAAGGCAAAGACAAAAACCACTGGGATGAGCGTGACCACCGTCATGGCCAAGACATAATGCCACTGCACATCCAGCTCTCCTTGAAAAGCATTGAGTCCCACTTGCAGGGTGTAGACCTCGCTTCGGTTGAGCACAATCAGAGGCCAGAGGAAATCATTCCAGCGCCACATGATGGAAAAAATTGCCAAAACCGCCATTGCTGGCAAGGCCAGTGGAAGCACGATGCGCCAGTAAATCGCCCATTCGCTGGCTTTGTCCATGCGCGCCGCTTCGATCAAATCGCGTGGGAGGGTGAGCATATACTGACGCAACAAAAACACACCCGTTGGGGTGGCCGCACCCGGTAAAATAACAGCCCATAGGGAATTGAGCATCCCCAATTCGGTCACCACTAAATACACAGGAACCAAAATCACCGTGATGGGAATCATCAATGTGCCAATCACAAACAGCATGATGGCAGTGCGTCCCTTGAATTCATAAATGGAAAGCCCAAAGGCCGCCATGGAATTGATGAGCAACGTGACAATCGTGGCCACACCAGTGACCACCACCGAATTTTTGAGATATTGCAAAAAATTGAAACGCTCCAAAGGGTCGGTGTAGTTTTCAGTGGCGAGCCGAAACTCACGGATAGGCTCCCGTTGCTGGATGGGCACACGGTATTTCTGCGTGGGGTCTTTGGGGTCAACCATTTGGGCAATAATGCCAATGCGCCGGATTTGTGCCAACTCTTGAACGGTTCCATCCTCCTGTGTCACCTTGAACAAAGGCAATTTTTTGTCATACCCTTCCACCGCCACACTCACTTGGCCTAAAGGCAGAAAAGTGGGAGGAAATTCCACCAGCCCTGCCGGAGTTTTGAAGGAAGAAAGAGCGAGCCACACCACAGGGCCAAACATGAGCAACACCCCGGCCGCCAAATAGGAATAGGCAAAGACATCCGTCCAGTGCCACGCATACCGATTGCGGCGCGCTCCCAAAAAACGAAAAATAGATGCAGGCTTGGTGTGGCTATCCATGGTCTTTCCAGCGCGAGGCGGCCAGTTGGGCGAGGGTTAAAACAAACAGCACCCCTCCCAAAAGCACTGATGCGGCCGCGGCCAATCCAAAGTTTTGCACTTGGTTGGCAAAGCCAGTGGTGTAGATATATTGCACAATAAATTGGGTGGCAGTGCCCGGCCCGCCGCCTGTCAAAACAAACACTTCATCAAAGATTTGCACGCCTTTGATCAAGGCCAAGACAATCACCACGAGCATATTCGGCCAGAGCAAAGGCAGGGTGATTCGCCAAAAAATCCGCTCCTTGCTCGTGCCATCCATTTCGGCGGCTTCATAAAGGTCGGAAGGAATGGCTTGCAAACCCGCAAGCAGGATCAAAGTGTAAAATCCCATGTGCGCCCAAATCGAAACAAACACCGCCCAAAACATGGCCCACTGGGGACTGACAAAGAAAAGAATCTTCTCCAAACCCAGAGCCACCAAAAAAGCGTTGAGGATGCCATCGCGCAACAAAATCCACTTCCAAATGAGCGCCACCACCACAGGAGAAAGCAACACAGGGAAAAAAAAGACGGCTCGGAAAAAGCCGCGCCCGCGAATTTTCCGATTCAAAACAAGGGCTGTGACCAGCGAAAACAAAACAAGGAAGGTGACTTGGAAGAAAACAAAAACCACCGTGTTGTAGATGCCTTTCCAAAACCGATCCTCTCGGCATGTGATCGGCTCTAGGAGCGATTCACATTCCATCAAAAAGCGATATTGCTCTGTGCCCACAAAGAGGCGGTCATTCAAGTAGAGGTTGGTTCCTCCCGTGAATGAAAAAGCAAAATTGATGAACAACGGAATGACCACAAAAATTCCAAAGAACGCCAAGTTGGGCAAGAGGAAAATGTAGGGCATTTTGCGGGTTCCAAGCACCCGTTGCATCCATTGGAATGGCTTTTCAAACAGCGAAAATAAGAATCGCACGGGCGCAACAGCGATTGCAACCAATGAGGAAGGGGCATCGTGGGGAGGGGTTTGAGACATGAGAGCGTGGCGTTTTTTTGAAGGAAATCAAAAGCCCCACTGGAATCCAGCTGGGGCTTTCCAGCGTCATTGACTGCGTTTTTTCTCTTCAATTTGCTGTTCGACATCTTGGGCCATGCGCCCATAGGCTTGTTCGAGGGTGAGTTCTCCCATGATGGCTTCTCCCAAGCGAGAGATGAGGGCGTTGAAAATCACGCGGTTGTGGATATAGCCTTGCAGGGTGTAGGCAGTGGGGGAGATGGCTGGAACGGCGGCGGCAAAAGTGGTCAAGGCGTGCTTTGCCCGTGGGTCGTCTGTGTCAAAATCCACCCCACCACCGGCCAAACCAAGGTGTCCCGGAATGAACAAAGTCCGTCCATAAAATTCTGCAAGCACCTCCTCGGAGGCCAAGTAATCCATCAGTTTGCCCACTTCTTCAGGGTGCTTGGTGGTTTTAAAAGCGACCAAAGCCGCACCGCCCGGCATTCCCGAACAAGCGGCAGGGCCGCAAGGTGCAGGCACAGCCCACCAATCGAACGCATCGCCAATTTTAGTGGCAAATTGTGGAATCTGCCATGAGCCGGACATGTACATGACCACGTTCCCGTTGGCAAAATCTTCGTTGGCTCCCAAATAAGTGGAACCTGAAACCGAACCCCACAGTTCTTTGGACATCGTGCCCTCTTGATGCCAGTCATAAAGGCGTTGGGTCATGCCTTTGAGACCCTCATCGACCAAGGCCGGTTCGCCTTGCGCATCAAACATTTTTGCTCCCATAGAAATGGCAGGCCCGGAGATTCGATGCCCGGAGCGATCCCATGCCATGGGGATGGGAATGTCTAATTTTTCAGCAACTTCCATCACAGCTTTGGCCCAATCATCCCAAGTGGCTCCTTCGCCGGGAAGGGGCACGCCGGCTTGTTCAAAGAGGGTTTTATTGACATAGGGACCCGTGACGGTCAGTTGGGTCATGAATCCTGAAATGGCTTTGCTGCCGGGGACACGAAGCCACGTGAGGAAGGGGCCGAAGTTTTTTTCCCAATATTCGACATTGGAGAGGTAGGGCGTGAGGTCTAAATAGTATTTGGACAGGCCGCCGAGGTCGGTGACTCGTGCCAAGTCTGGCCCTTCTCCTGCGGCCAGTTGAACGGGTAGGCTCTCTAAAATGGCTTTGTAAGGCACAACATCGAGGGTCACTTGAATGTTGGGATTGGCTTGTTCAAAGCGGTCGAGCAGGCTTTGCATGACTTCGCCTTCAATGCCATCGTTGTACCAAGTCATGCGCAAATTGACTTGGGCCACAGCAGAAGCAGTCCAGCAACTCAGAGCAAGCAGGCTGACAATCAAAGATTTGAAAGACATTGTGTTCCTCCATTAAACAGGTTCTTGGGGTTTCTCCATGCAAAAGATTTTATGAAAACTGTGAATGGGTTGCATGGGAGAAGGTTCTATGAAAATGGGATGGGTTGAACATTGGCCTGGGCCAACTCGCCCTTGTTAGAAGGTTCGATTGTAAATGTCAATCTCAAGGGAGGGTGGGCTGGGGCAATTTTTTAAGGTAGACGGGATTCGGCGGGGGAAAATGAAATGATTTGTTTTCACATCACGGGATGAGTGGCCTTGCCCCTCATCCCTTTTGTGAGGATCACTCAAATTTTTGGTAGGCTTTTCGTAGGTCTACCATAGGATGGTTTTGAGACATTTGGAATTTGACCAGCAATTCTCTAGCAATCATATCGCGGTCTTGTTGGTTGTCGGGCAATTTGATTCCTTCTGGAATGGTGACCCAGCCATTGATATTACGATCAAAAACCGCCGCTCGATTTTCTTCATATCCCATGTGGACATCTTCCAGCCAGTTCAAATCTTTCCAGCCCATGGTTTCAATATATTTTTTTAAAAAAGGGGTGATTCGGGTATGATCTGGAACCAGATTGACATCGTAGCGGTATCCAATATGCTGTCCAATGTCTTTTTCCCGATCCGAATCCAAACCATCGGTTTTCAGAAAATGATCAATGTCTTTTGCTTTTTCCATGCTACCTCCTAGAATCTGTTCATATCGGGCTGACCGACAGTGTGTTGCGTGCCTGCTAAAGGAACCTGCGCCATGGCTGAGGCTTCCATCGTCAGTGCTGCCAAATCTTCGGGTTCTAAGGAATGAACATTGGTTTTTCCACAGGCTCTTGCCATCATTTGGCATTCGATCGCCAGCGTGTGCAGAAAATTATAGACACGTTCAGCAGCTTTGTCAGGGTCAAGTCGTGCGCGCAACTGCGGGTCTTGGGTGGCAACTCCCACAGGGCAGCGCCCGGTGTGACAATGGTAGCATGATCCTGCTTCCACTCCGATTTCGCTTGGATAATCTGCTTCAGGAATGTCCTTATTGCAGTTGAGAGCCATCAATGACGCATGGCCAATGGCCACGGCATCTGCACCTAAAGCAAGGGCTTTGGCCACATCGCCCCCGTTACGAATGCCTCCTGCATAGACAAGAGAAATTTCGCCTGATTTTCCCAACTCATCGAGGGCTCTTCGGGCTTGTCGGATTGCCGCAATTCCCGGAACGCCAGTTTCTTCAGTGGCCAAATGAGGCCCTGCGCCGGTGCCGCCTTCCATGCCATCGATGTAGATGCTATCAGGGCCTGTTTTGATGGCCATTCGCACATCGTCATAAACCCGCGCGGCTCCTAGCTTGAGTTGGATAGGAATTTCATGGTTGGTGGCTTCGCGGGTTTCTTCAATTTTGAGGGCCAAATCGTCAGGGCCGAGCCAATCTGGATGACGAGCGGGGGAGCGTTGGTCGATTCCTGCAGGCAAGGAGCGCATTTCTGCGACTTGATCGGTCACTTTTTGACCCATCAAGTGTCCGCCCAATCCCACTTTGCAGCCTTGACCAATGAAAAATTCCACAGCATCGGCCAATCTCAGATGAACAGGGCTGAAGCCATAGCGGGATTGGATAATTTGATAGAACCATTTGGAAGAATAACGGCGCTCATCTGGGATCATCCCGCCTTCTCCAGAGCATGTTGCGGTTCCTGCCATAGTTGCACCACGTGCGAGGGCGGTTTTTGCTTCATAGCTGAGCGCACCAAAGCTCATTCCAGTGATATAGATCGGAATGTCTAACACGAGGGGGCGCTTGGCTTTGGGGCCGATCACCGTCTCGGTGAGACATTTTTCACGATACCCCTCGATCACAAAGCGGGTTAAGGTTCCGGGAAGAAAAGTCAACTCATCCCAAGAGGGAATGGGTTTGAAGAGAGAAAATCCACGCATGCGATAGCGGCCGAGTTCTGCTTTGATGTGGATGTCGTTCATCACTTCAGGTGAAAAAATGAAGCTCTTGCCAAGCCGATACTTGGAGCTTTCTTCATTGATTGCACCGGCTGGTGTATTTTTTTTTGTCATGTCAACCCCCTTTTCTCTATAGAATGAGCTTTTTTTCACTGGGTTCCAGATTGTCGTAGTTCCACAGTTGTTTTCCAGAAGTGATTTTGGTCATGTTTTTCACGCCATTGGGGGCTTCTAAGCCATAAAGGGTCAGTTTGGTTGTCAGCCATTGTTCTTCCAAGTCGGTCATTTCGGCTTCAACCGCATCCACCCCCAGATTTTGGATTTTGCCTCCGACATAAATGGTTCCATCATAAATCGAATCGCCTAGGTTCATTCCTGCGTCTCCTAAAACAATCATCCGCCCCCGTTGCATCATAAATCCACTGAAAGCCCCGGTACGTCCGCCCACAATGATTGTTCCTCCTTTTTGGTCGATGCCTGTGCGCGACCCCACATCGCCTTTGCACACCAAATCCCCGCCCCGAATGGCTGCTCCGAATGTGGAACCGGCATTTTTTTCAATGACCGCTGTGCCGGAAAGCATGTTTTCTCCGCAAGACCAGCCCACGCGGCCGCTCACGGTGATGTTGGGGCCGTCGTTCAATCCACAGCCAAAATAACCCAGACTGCCTTCAAAATGGAGGTTCACCCGATTGAGGATTCCCACGCCCAAAGAGTGTTTTGCACTTGGATTTTTGATGGTGATGGAGCCGTGGCCTGCTTTCATCAGGTTACGGATATGAAGATTGATCTCTTGTGTGGTCATGCTTTCTGCATCAAATTCGGCCTGATTTGCAAAATCGACTTCATAAGACCAAGGGTAGGTGAAATTCTCTTCTTCAATGGGAGAAAAGAATCGTTGTTGTGTTCGCCCTTTGAGTTGTTCTGAGTGCATTCCCATTTCATGGGATTGTTCGTTGCTCATGCTTTCCATACTCTTACCTCCCCTTCATAAGGATCAAATGTGTCAATTTCATGAGGAAACACTTGGCGGATGGCCACTTCTTCTGAGGCCAAACCAACAAATTCATCACTTTCATACAAAACCATTGGCTTGGCCGCCATGGTGTCTTTGGCCATTCCAAGTTGATCTTTTGTTGCCACCAAGTAGGTGAACACGCCAT
The DNA here is from genome assembly GCA_963680785.1 of Diplosoma virens. Taxonomy (NCBI): domain Eukaryota; kingdom Metazoa; phylum Chordata; class Ascidiacea; order Aplousobranchia; family Didemnidae; genus Diplosoma; species Diplosoma virens. The sequence goes on from CAVMFT010000210.1 coordinate 3,231,907, forward strand.
CCAGCTCATGGATGGAGCGTTGCATGGCTGTTTCTAAATCATCGCCTTGGTCGATGCGGTCTCCGATATAAACAGAGATCAATTCGGAATCACAGTTGGATAAAAACCGCCGCCCTTTGCGCTCTAGTGTCCGCCGATTGCTCCAATAGTTGGTCAGTTGCCCATTGTGCACCACAGCGACATCATTGAAGGGATAAGCCCAATAGGGGTGCGCAGAGCGAATGTCCACATCGGATTCTGTTGCCATGCGGGTGTGCCCAATCGCATGAGTGCCTTCAAACTCATCCAGTCCATATTGGGAGGAGATGGTTCCGGCATCTCCCAAATCTTTGATCAACTCCAAAGCATTGCCCAAAGACATGATTTCCACTCCTTCCACATCTTCAATAAAATCAATCAGATATTTCAGATCGCCATTGTAGTTGAAGACATAACGGAAGGCATATTTCGTGGCGGCTTCCTGTTCGTCAAACTGAATGCTCAGTTCTTGAAGGCGTTCATCGACCTTTTCTTTGCGATTTTTGATTTGCTCATGAATGGCAAAACTGCCGTTTTTCAAATCCAAGGCTTCTTGTTCAGCAACTTTAAACCGCATCACCAGTTTGTTCTCTGGCAAGGGGTTGCCATAAAGGGCAAAGCCTGTTGAATCAGGGCCTCGGTGTTTCAAGGATTGCAACATTGAAGTCATCTCTTTGCCAATGTTTGAACTTTTCCCTCGATGGATGATTCCAACAATTCCACACATACTCGTTCCTCCAAATTGGTTGTTTTCTCATGGGATCAAACCTTCTGCCTCTTCCAAGAGAAAAGGCTCTGGCCTTCCTGATCAAGGCAAACAATCGAGATAGGTTTCCAAATCCCAATCCGTCACAGTGGCAAGGAATTTTTCCCATTCATCGCGTTTGTAGTGCATGAACACTTCATACATTTCTCCGGGCAGTGCTGATTTGACCACCTCATCGGCTTCAAACAATTCTAAGGCTTCCCCTAATGAGGACGGCAACTTTTTTTGGTTTTGATATTCTTCCATGACCTCTGGCTCATAAATATTCCGTTGCTCCGCAGGGCCGGGGTCTATTTTTTGTTTGATTCCATCATCAATGGCTTTGAGCAACCCGCCGCCTAGCAAATAGGGATTGTGTGCAGAATCCACGGCTTTGTATTCATAACGTCCGGGTGCAGAATTGCGCACACTGGTTGTGCGGTTTTGATACCCCCAGTTGGCATAAACGGGAGCCCAAAAGCCTAAATCCATCAAACGGCGATAAGAATTGACAGTGGAGGCTCCCAGCACAGTCAGTCCTCTCACATGCTTGAGAATCCCACCCATGGCATAAAGTCCCATTTTTCCGGGGATTCTGGGGTTGTCGCCTTCTGGCATGAAGGTGTTTTTCCCTCCTTGCAAATAGGTATAACAGGAGTCCATACCGGGAAGAATATCATTGCCCACCGGGTTCAGAACTTCTTCACCGCCTTGCCACAAAGACAAGTTGGTGTGACAGGCACTGGCTGAAACATTCATGAACGGTTTGGACATAAAGCAAGCAATGATGCCGTGTTCTCTCGCAACTTGCGCACAAATTTGGCGGTAGGTCGTCAGGCGGTCAGCATTGCGCAACACATCATCAAAAACGAAATTGAGTTCCAACTGCCCCGGTGCATCTTCGTGGTCTCCTTGAATCATATCCAACCCCATCGCTCTGGCGTATTCAATGACTTTCATATAAACCGGGCGGAGCGATTCAAATTGATCGATATGGTAGCAATATGGATTGGAGAAGCCGCCATTGGGCCTGCCGTTCTCATCTTTTTTGAGCCACATCATTTCCGGCTCAGTTCCCACTCGCATGTGCAGGCCCTCATGGTCTTTTTGGAAGTGTTGATGGATGCGCCTTAAATTTCCTCGGCAATCGGCTGTCAAGAAGGAACCAGCCCCTTCCTCATGTTCTCTACCACGGAATAGGGTGCAGAAAACACGGGCGACTCGCTTATCCCAAGGCAGTTGGACGAAGGTTTCCGGTTCTGGAATGCCCACCAACTCCCATGCTTCTGGGCCATATCCAATGTATTTGCCAGAGCGATCGATGAATAAGTTGGCTGTGGAGCCATAAACCAGCTGGAAGCCAGTTTCGGCAAATCGTTCCCAGTGATCTGCCGGTGCGCCTTTTCCCATGATGCGCCCTGTCACAGAAATGAACTGATAATAGATATAAGTGACCCCCAATTCATCAATTTTGCTCCGCACCTCTTTGACTCGTTGATCTCTGCCGGGGGTCGCCACAAAATCTTGTAAATCTGTCATATTTTCCTCCTTCTAAATCTTCATTATGAAATCTTCCTCTTCCCTTCAGCTCCATGGAAAGGGACTGTTGGAGACGGGGTGTAATTTCCCTTCTGCATATCTTGAAAAACGAAATGGTTGGAGGAGGCGCGAGTTTTGGCCCAGAATTTCTTCTGCCACCAACTTGCCCACCCCAATCATTTTGAAGCCATGATTCGAGTCTGCAAGGAAATAACAATTCTCTCGAAAAACATCAAAAACTGGAAAGCTGTCTGGAGTGAAAGCCCCAATCCCTCCAGAGGGTTCTTTTTTATAGTAAGAAATCATCCCCTCAAAGCGTTTCAAACAATGTGCTAAGGCTGAGCACCACATGTGTGCAAAATCTTCGCCCACCACATAATCAGGTGATTCAGGGCCGTAGGGGTCGACTTGCACCTCATCTGGAGGGGTTGCAATTTTGTCTGGCGAAGCCCCGCCTTGGATGCCTCCAAAGCCAAAATCCGGTTTGAAATAAATCCCCCACATTTCTTCGGTCAAGAGAGAGCCGTTGACATCAGAATAGAGGGGCGCATCGCTATCCAGATGAATGACGGGTGGAAAATCTCCTGCATTGGTTTTGAAGGAATCCGGGTCAACCCCCAGAGTGCCTTCTTGCAAAGACCAATACACCCACATTGGAATATCGGCATGAATGCGACCATCGCTTCCTTTGATTGTTACAGTCTTGGGCAGTTCCAGCATGTCCCACAGAATTTTTGCCCAAGGGCCTGCCCCCACCACCACATAATCGCAGGCGATGGTTCCTCGATTTGTTTCCACCGCAGTGAGGGTAGCAGAATGATCACTTTGGAAGCCAGTCACTTGGGTGCTATTGAAGATTTGCACTCCTTCTGCTTCTGCTTTACTGGCCAAGTCAAACATACTTTTTGTATTGTTGGCATATCCGCCGCGTTTTTCATGCAACACAGAAGTGGTTCCTTGGGATTGCCAATCCTCAAACAAGCCTTTCATGTAGGTTTGACATGATTTGTGTCCTTCCACAAAGACCGATTCATAACCAATCTCTTTTTGTTGTTCAGCAATGCTTGCCACATCTTCATACATGCACTCTGGGCTAATTTGCATGTATCCCACAGGATGATACCCTGCAATTCCATTTTCCCAAACCTCCACACATTGTGCCATCAACTCACGCATGGCCGGTTGGAAATAATTGTTTCGCACAACACCACAGGCAATCCCAGAAGCCCCAGCAGCCACTCCTTTTTTATCAATGATGATCACATCTTTTCCGCTTCCTTTGTTCTTGGATTTAAGACTCAAAGCAAGGTGATAGGCTGTGCTCAATCCATGAACACCTGCACCGATGACCAAATATTTCGTATGATTCGGCAATGACATAAGACCTTTATTTTGAAAGAAAATTAGTAAAATTGGAGATAGCGTTCCACCTCCCAATCGGAAACATGACGGTTAAAATCAACCCATTCTTGGGTTTTTATTTTGATGAATTCTTTCGATAAATTCGCCCCCAATGCTTCTTGGATCACTTCATCGGCGGCCAAACATTCCAATGCTTCCTTGAGAGTTTGAGGTAAAATGCCTATCCCTGATTCTTCTCGTTGGGAAGCTGTTGTTTCGTATAAATTGAGATTGAGAGGTTTGCCGGGGTGCAGGTCATGCTGGATGCCATCCATCCCAGCGGCAATCACAGCGGCTGTGACAAGATAAGGATTGGAAGCACTGTCGCCGGCACGAATTTCAAGATGCCCATAAGGGATGCGCACAAACGCTGTTCGGTTGTTGTCTCCATAACAAATGAAGGTTGGAGCCCAAGTTGCTCCAGAATCCGCTCCACCAACCACCAGTCGTTTGTAGGAATTGACAGAGGGACATGCAAGGGCCGTGAGGGCCGGGCTGTGTTTGAGAATCCCTCCTAAGAATTGATAAGCCAACTGGGAGAGACCGAGTTGGTTGGGGTCGGCATCGTCCAAAAAGGCATTGGGGTTTTCTTCATTGCCCAAAGAGAGGTGCATGTGCATTCCATTGCCTGTTTTGTTAGAAAAGGGTTTGGGCATAAAACTGCAAATGTATTGATGCTTTCGAGCAATGGCGGTGGCGGCCATTTTGAACAAAATGTAATTATCTGCAGTTGTCACTCCGTCGGCATAGGTGAAATTTATTTCGTATTGACCATTGGCATCTTCATGGTCAATTTGATAAACATCCATGCCACAAGCTTGAATTGAATGGGTCAATTCTGCCAAAAATGCACTGGTTTGTTCCAGTCCATTGTAATCGTAGCAAGGCTTGTCAAGAACATCATTGTCTAGGGCGGGTTTGATTTTTTTTGTAAATGGGTCTTGTTCTAGCAGGTAAAATTCAGGTTCTAAACCGCTATAGAAGGTGTAGCCGGTTGCTTTCATCAATTTTTCCATAGCCCGCTTACAAACCACGCGGGAGTCATATTCATAGGGTTCTCCGTTCACATGTCCATCGCACGCTATTCGGGCAAAGTGCGGCATCCAATCAATTTTTGTTAATGTCTTTAAGTCTCCTCTCCCCATCAAATCTGGACCGTGGGGTCCCATCCCAAACCCCCACACAGCAAATCCAGCAAATCCAGCTCCTTCGGCTAAGATCATTTCCAAGTGTGGGGCAGGCACAGCTTTGGTTTTGGCCACTCCATGAATGTCTACAAATTGTGCTAAAATGAAGTCGATTTCATGGTCTTTTAGATAAGACTTGGCGGTTGCTAGGTCCATGGGATTTCTCCAACTCTTAGAGGAATGCGGTTTGCTCTACCTCTGAATGAAACTTGATGCAATTTTGGTTTTCATCATCTTTAGAGTGGGATTGGAGAGTGATTGGTGTCATTTCATTGAGATGTATAAAAATGAATGAATTTTTTTTCTTATGTGCGGTGTTATAAATACATCAAAAAACTTTTGTCAATTTTATTCTTAATTTTTTTGCTTTTTTCAATCAGTGAGAAAGACCGAAAAGGGCTTAGACTCGATCTCAACAGGCGCAAAAGCATTTCCCAGATTGCGTAGGAATTGAATATCTCGCGGCAAGTGGTCAGCTATGCTTTGGAAACCCTAGAAAAGAAAGGCATTATTGAGGGAGATTATGCCACTTTGAATATCAACCGCTTTGGATAATAATCCGAGTGGAGAGGAAGAGCACGGGTCTCAATCTAGTATTGGAGTGAAATCAGCCTCTAATAAAGCAAGAAATTAACACGATACTGACTTATTGGATGGAGGTCTGCAGGTTGGAGCGAACCGTGAGGTTGGAGAGGTCTTCCAGAGACGCACAGCCGATTTGCTTCATGTTGTTGATCATTTCATCTTCTAAAATTTGGAAAACATGGTCGCCCCCTTTTGTTCCGAGAGCAGCCACGCCAAACATGAAGGCGCGCCCAAGCAGGACAAAATCGGCTCCCAGAGCCAGTGCTTTGAGCACATCCAAGCCACTGCGCACACCGCTATCCAAAATGACAGTCGCTTTGCCAGCCACCGCTTCCACAATTTCTGGCAACATTGCAATGCTACTGGGGGCAGCATCAAATTGACGGGCGCCATGGTTGGAAACAACCAGTCCATCCACCCCTTCGGCCACCCCGCGCACCGCATCTTTCGGATGCAAGATGCCCTTCAAAACGAACCTGCCCGGCCATTCCTGCCGCGTCTCTTGGATATAATCCCAAGTGAGGACTTCCCCCAAGTTTTTTGAAATAAATTCTGCCACTTCTCTCAAATTGTTTGTGTTGGCATATTTTTCCATGGTTTTGAAGCGCGGTTCGCCCAAGCGCCATGTTCTGAAAGCCCACGCCGGACGAATGACAGAGCGATAAACCATCAAAGGTGTGATGACGGGCGGGATGGCAACTTCGGCATGGGCTTGCCGTTCTCGGCGACTGGAGACAGGGGTGTCCACGGTGATGAGCAAGGTGGTGAATCCAGAATCGTGGGCACGTTTGAGCAAATCTTTGCGAATGGCGGGGTCGCATGGGGGATAGAGCTGGAACCAACCCATGCCATTGGCCAAGCGACCAATGGTTTCGGGGGTTTGGGTGGCTACCGTGCTCAAGGCATAGGGAATCCGATATTTTGCCGCGGTTTTGGCCAAAATACATTCGGATTCTGGCCAGATCAGCCCCGTCAATCCCACAGGAGCCACGCCAAAGGGGGCAGAATATCGGATGCCAAACAGTTCTTTTTCGAGGCGCGGCTCAAAATTGCCTTTCATGAACTCTGGGAGGATCAGAATTTTTGAAAAATCGTCTGTATTTCTGGGCAAGGCATCCTCAAAGCCTGTGCCGCTGTCCAGATATTCCCAAGCAAAATGTGGAATCTGGTGTTTGGCGCGTTTGGCCAAATAGGCGATGTTTGGAAACTTCTGCATCAATGTTCTGGCCATGGTTTCCCTTTCCGCTGAACCCCTTCTCAATGATTTTCAACGCAATTTTTCAAAAAAAAGATTATACACAGAGTGTTTGGAAAGACGAGTGAATAGTGTTGCTGTTGGAGAGTCTTTTGTTTGGGGTATAACCGCCTTGCTTCCCCTCATGTTCTTGTTGTTTTTGAGAAAATGAGAAGAAAAATATCTCTCACACAGCAAGCCTTGCTCACTCTATTGGCTCACAAATCAAGATTATTGCATCTCTTTTGGCAAGAGTCTCAGTATGCAAATTGAATCCATGAAATGTGTCAACGATTCTCAAATTTCAACAGGCGATATTTTTCTTAGAGAAATAGAAACCCTCGATGGAGCCTTGACAAATTATTTCTCTCACGCCTTCGTGACTGATCCTGCACTCACTCGAAAATTGGTTAGTTTCCAAGCAAATAAAATCCGCACACACTACCGATGGTATCGCTACAAAGAGGCTTTCTCTGCGGATTTAGTGGAATATCTTCTGGAAAAGTACTGTGTTCGCCCTGGCAAAATCCTGGACCCTTTTGCAGGTGCGGGTACGTCACTATTTGCAGCTGCGTCTTTGGGTTATGCAACAGAAGGGATTGAACTTTTGCCTCTGGGGCAAAAAATTATCACAGCAAACATACTTGCTAGAAGTGAAAATAAGGAAAAAATACTTTCTGGATTAGGCCGATGGTTGCATGAAAGACCTTGGGCAAGTGAAGGGAAAGCTAAAAATTTTGAGGTACTCCGCATAACAGAGGGTGCTTATCCTCCTGAGACGCATCATAAAATTAGAAGGTATCTCAACGAATTGGCTTATGAAGAATCAGTGATTGGAGAAATTTTGTTGTTTGCTCTCCTGTGTATCCTAGAATCTGTTAGTTACACAAGAAAAGATGGACAGTATCTTCGTTGGGATTATCGATCTGGGCGGAGAAGCGGGAAAAATACGTTTAATAAGGGTAGGATTGTTTCATTCGATGAAAGCATTGTAGAAAAATTGCAAGAAATCAACAACGATATACATCTGCAGTGCTACCAAAATGATTTATTTTCATTCTCCAAAAAAGAGCTCAAAGCTGGAGAAGTGCATCTGTTTGGGGGATCGTGTTTGGAGGTTTTACCACAATTAAAAGACCATACTTATTCTGGAATCATCACCTCTCCACCATACTGTAATCGTTATGACTATACACGCACCTATGCGTTAGAGCATGCCATCCTTGGAGTCAATGAAATGCAACTATTGCGCTTGCGACAGGCCATGCTCAGTTGCACGGTAGAAAATAAAGCGAAAGCCCTCAGTGACTTTCATCCTGAATGGTCACCTGCAATAGCAATTTGTGATCGATTGGGGCTATTGCAGAAGATATTGAGTTTTTTAGATTATAAAAGGAGCAAAAAAGAACTGAATAATAATGGCATTGCTCGCATGGTGAGAGGTTATTTTTATGAAATGAGCTGTGTCATCCAAGAATGCCATCGTGTCTTAGACAAAGGAGGCCTGATGTTTATGATTAACGACAATGTGCGATATGCCGGTGCCGCAATTTCTGTGGATGCAATCCTTTCAAAAATAGCAGAAACCATCGGATTCCAAATAGAAGCTATCTTGATTTTGCCACAAGGCAAAGGCAATAGCTCTCAACAAATGGGCAAGCACGGACGAAGAGCTTTGAGGAAATGTGTATATGTCTGGAAAAAAAGGTGAGCTGTGTTGCCATTCAAGAACCATTTGAAGTCATACCAAGACTTAATCACCCCACACGCAGAGACCCGAAAAGGCTTCATTGCTTTGGCGTTGGAGAAAAACAAAAAGGCTACCCCATTTGTGGAAGAAGCAAAGGCACTCACATTCTTTGCATCGAAAGCCAAAACACCAAAAGATTTGTTGAAAATGGATGAAGTTAGAAATGCCTTGGTGACAGCATCAGGAATTTCTAACAAGGCAAAGAAGCACCTGAAAGAAGAAGACTTGGAAACCTCAATCAAAGGACTTATCAAAAATTTTTTGGAACCAGCAGGTCAATCCTTTGTAGATGAATTGATTTATCGCTTCTTGCTCACAAAAGGCGACTCGCTTGGGGGTAGCATGAGAAACTTAGCCGGTAAATTGGGAGAGGAGCGGTTTACAAAACTGTTGATGGACACTTGCTCCAAAAATGGAATAGCCCTTCAATGTTTTGATCCAAAAACCAAACAATGGATAAACCTCCACTCTGATAAAATAGAAAAACAAGTGAAAAGTCTCCATTGGATATTTCAAGAAAAGAACCGTTTATTACTTTACAACGTAACTGTACCCATAGCACAAAAAAATGTTGATCTTTGCCTATTGGAAGGCACACCAAATGACATAATATTTGGCAAAAACCAGTATTCTGTGCATCACCATCCAGAAAAATATCTTGCCTTGGGAGAACTGAAAGGTGGGATTGACCCAGCCGGAGCAGATGAACATTGGAAAACTGCCAATTCTGCTTTGACCAGGATAAGAACCGCATTTTCCAAAAAAAATTGTCATCCTCAAACTTTTTTTGTTGGCGGAGCCATTGAAAGAGCTATGGCCAAAGAGATATATCAGCAACTGCACAACCAAACTCTTTCAAATGGAGCAAATTTAACTCAGGACTCCCAAGTGATTTCGTTGTGCCAATGGCTCATAAAACTTTGAAACAATAAAGCCCATTTTCCCACCCCAACCACAAACCCCACTATGCGACTGTTATCGTTCCAAAAAAACCAAACCCCACGGGTTGGTGCTGAAAAAAATGGCAGCATCGTCGACCTCACTGAAAAAATGGGAATCTCTTGTGCAAAAACCCTCTTTGCCAGTGGGCGGATTTCAGAAGCAGAAACGCTGGTTGCTTCGGCCACCCCAGATTTTTCGATGGCTGAAGTCACCCTTGACCTCCCCATCCCCAACCCAGAAAAAATCTATTGCATCGGGGTCAACTACATGAATCGCAATGCGGAATATCAAGATGGCTCCCTCGCCCCCCAATACCCTTCGGTCTTTGTGCGCCCGCCTCGCTCGTTTGTGCCTCATGGGCAGGCGATTTTGCTTCCACCAGAATCAGAGCAACTGGATTACGAGGGCGAGATTGCCCTCGTCATTGGCAAAGCAGGAAGGCGCATTCTTCAAAAACAGGCTTTGGAACACATTGGCGGTTTGACAGCCATGAACGAAGGAACCCTCCACGACTGGCTGAGGCACGGCAAGTTCAATGTCACGCCGGGCAAAAATTGGGAAAAATCAGGCAGCATCGGCCCGTGGATTGAAACCAATCTTTCACCACTCAATCTCACAGACATGAAATTGGAAACACGGGTCAATGGAGAAGTTCGGCAGTCGGACAGCACCGCTTCTCTTGCCTTTCCATTTGCCCGAATCATTGAATACCTCTCCACTTTCACCACGCTCATGCCGGGAGATGTCATTGCCACCGGAACCCCCACCGGAGCAGGAGCACGCTTTGCCCCCCCCCGATGGCTGAAAGCGGGCGATGTGGTGGAAGTGGACGTGGAAGGAGTCGGCTTGTTGCGCAACAAAGTGGCTCAAGAAGTGCTGGTTCATGCGATGTGACATTGCTCCAAAAATAAGACATTTCATGTTGGGTCAGAATCTTCATAAACTGCAATTTTGAAACGGTTATGAGACACTCCTGTTGTGTTTAAACGGGTGCGCCTCCGCAGGTTCGCCTGTCGAAAGAATCAATAAAAAAGGAAAACCATGACCGATGAAGAATTGAAAGCCTTAGTTGCCAGTTTAGCTGTCAGTCAAAAAGAGACCGATCGCCAGTTGAAAGAATTGAGTCAAAGCCAAAAAGAGACCGACCGCCAATTCGATGAAGAATTGAAAGCCTTAGTTGCTAGTTTAGCTGTCAGTCAAAAAGAGACCGACCGCCAGTTGAAAGAATTGAGTCAAAGCCAAAAGGAGACAGACCGCCAATTCAAAGAGACCCGCACTAGTTTAGCTGTCAGTCAAAAAGAGACCGACCGCCAGTTGAAAGAATTGAGTCAAAGCCAAAAAGAGACCGACCGCCAGTTGAAAAAATTAGGCCAACAGATTGGCGGATTGGGCAACAAATTTGGCGGCTTCACAGAAGGGCTGGCCTTGCCTTCCATGAGCAAGATTTTGGAAGAGGATTTTGGCATGGACACCATTGCACCCCGCCTGAAAAGAAAGCTCAAACGGAATGCTGAAGCGGTTCAAGCCTTAGAACTGGATGTTTTAGGCTACACCAATAGCCAAATCAACACAGCCTGTGTGGTGGAAGTGAAAAGCCGCTTGAATGAACAGTCCATTGAACAAATGCTGAAAACACTCGAAGCGTTCCCTCGTTTTTTCCCAGAGCATCAAGACAAAACCCTCTATGGCATTCTGGCTTTTGTGGACTTTCGTGAAGATTTTTTAAGCCAAGCTGAAAAATCAGGGCTTTATTTAGCCCACATCCATGAAGATTTGTTTAAAATCATTTCCTCCCCTGATTTTCAACCAAAAAATTTTGGAAAAATTTAAAATAATTTTCTAAAAAATTTGTCTCACTTCTATTTTCATCCAAAGGAGTTTTATGGAACCAACCAAGCTGATTTTCATCCGTCATGGAGAAACCGAATGGAATGCACAAGAACGCTGGCAAGGGTTTCAAAACAGCCCACTGACCGCCAACGGAAAACAACAAACCCAAGCACTTGGAAAACGCATGGGCAAGGTCACGTTCGACCATCTCTATAGCAGCGATCTGGGGCGGGCTTATGAAACCGCACAGCCCATTGCTGAAGCCACAGGGCATTCCATTGTCACAGAAACCTTCCTCCGAGAAAAAAATTTGGGGATTTTTGAAGGGCTGACCCGCAGTGAATTGCTGGAACGTTTCCCAGAAACCTATCAACACTTTCAAAAGTGTGAACCCGGTTTTGTCATTCCCAATGGAGAAAGCATTGATCAATTTTTTGAGCGATGTGTGGCTGGGTTTGAGGTCTTGGTGAACCGCCATCCGCAGGAAACGCTGGTCGTGGTGGCACATGGTGGGGTTTTGGCCAATTTGTTTCGGTTTATCTTTGACCTGCCCTTTGAGGTTCCTAGCCCTTTTGAAGTGAAAAACACGAGCATCAACACCGTTTCTTTTCGAGAAGGCCGCTGGAAAATGCACACTTGGGGCGACACCGCTCACCTCGACACAATGGTGCTCAATATGGATTGAAGAGAGTGTTTCTTTAAATCAAGATTTTATAGGAGACCCTTTCTGGATGACCGTTTCTAGGAATTAGAGGTCATTCTGCGCGCCAGTTGCAGAATCCAGAGAGAAAGGATGGATCGGAAGGGGTGAGACCCGTTGTTTCCCCAGAGGGTTCAGAAAAAATCGGGCAAAATCTCAGCTGGCGGCGTGTTGCGTGATGGTGAAATTTATTTGTTTCTTTCAAAATGACCTATTGGTCGCCCCCCTCCCTTCATAAAGAAAATTCCACCCAATCTTGTGTCATCCTGCAACGAAATTTATTCCCCCCCCCCATGTCCCCCTCCCCCTTGCACAAACACTGAAGAATCCTTGCAGTTTTCAGCTTGCAAAAGAAATTTTGATAGCGAATATAGAGCATTCCTGAGCAAGTGCCTTCTTGCACAGGCAAAAAATCTCAGTTCCTCATCTATATTGCTCCTTCCTCCTTCAATCAAAAAGGAAATTTGATTTGCAGTGAGCAATTCATCGATCATTCTGGAACACAATGAATTGGATGAAATGGTCATTGTTCCTTGCGCTCTTTTTGCTTTCATCCCCGTTTGTCAGTTTTGCCGAACTCCTGCTTTTGCAAGCAGGGCAAGGGGAATACGAACTGGGGAAGTATTTGGCGATTTTGGAAGACCCCAGCGGAAAGCTCACTTTTGAGGAAATCACCGCGCCCGAATTTTCCCGACAATTTGTCGCCAATGAAGCCAGTGTGCCCAATTTTGGCTTCACGGCCTCAGCCTATTGGGTGCGCTTTGATGTGGAGAATTTTTCTCAAGAAACAGAATGGTTGCTGGAATTGAGCCGTCCTTGGCTGGGCGAGGTTGATTTTTATTTTCCAACCGCTTCTGGCGGTTTTGAAATGCAACAAACCGGGATCAAATTTCCGTTCCACCAAAGGGATTTCAACAACCGCCATTTTGTGTTTGCACTCCCGTTGTTGTCCGAGCAACCCCGCACTTTTTATCTGCGAATCTACACCAACAGAACCACAGTGATTCCTTTGAAAATCTGGTCGATTCGGCAGTTTGTGGAGGCCAACCAAGCCGAAGACCGCATTCTGGGGGCTTATTATGGAATCATGGGGGTGATGCTCCTTTATAATTTTTTCTTGTTTGTGAGCACCCGCTCTTTCATCTATTTGCATTATGCCTTCTTCATTTTCAGCTTTGTGTTTTTTCAAATGGTCAGCAACGGCTTGGCCTATGAATATTTGTGGCCTGAACTGCCTGAGTGGAACGACCGCAGTTGGAGCTTTATGGCAGGATTTTCGGTGTTTTGTGTGGTGATTTTCAGCCAAAAATTTTTGCAAACCGCCCACTACACCCCTTTTTTGCACAAGATATTTTATGGAATTTTGGGCTTGTCGGTGGTGAGCATGTCGTTTGCGTTGGTGCCGGTTTCCACGTTCACGGTGCAAGCCAGCCTGCTGTTCACCATTCCTATGGTCTTTATGGCCATTGGGACTTCCTGTGTGTGTTGGAAGCGGGGGTATCAGCCGGCACGGTATTATTTGCTGGGCTGGTTGAGCCTCTTGGCCGGATCAATGTTGGTGAATTTGAAAGCCTTTGGAGTGTTGCCCAGCGTGTTTCTCACCGAATATGGCTTGCAAATCGGCTCGGTGCTGGAAGTGGTTTTCCTTTCGCTGGGGTTGGCTGACCGTTGGAGCATTCAGGAAAAAGCAAAATTGGAAGTCCAAAAACAAATTGCTGAACAAGAAAGAGAGTATCGCAAACTGGTGGAAAACCTCAATGTGGGGGTCTTTCGCATTGATTACAGAAGCGGCACCCTCGTCAAAGCCAATCCCGCAGCGTTGCAAATCTTTGGCTATGAGTCTTTTGAAAAGCCGAACATCCGAGTGGCTGAAATGTATTGTTGCCCCGAAGACCAACACCAAGTGGTTCAGGTGCTCAAAGAAGAGGGCGAATACAAAAACAAAGAACTGCAAATGAAGCGCAAAGATGGCAGTGCGTTTTGGATTTCTGTGACCGCCACGGTGGCTCGTGACCCAAACGGAAAAATCAAATGGGTGGACAACATTGTCCATGACATCAACGACCGCAAAGAAGCCCAAGCAAAAATTCAGCGGCTCAATGCCACCTTTGAAAAATTTGTCCCCCAACAATTCCTCAAGCACATTGCCAGCGAGGGCATCGACCACATCCATTTGGGCAAAGCAGAAGCCGAATCCCTCTCAGTGCTCTTTGCCGACATTCGGGCCTTCACCCAGTTTTCAGAATCGGTCAGCCCCCAAGAAATCCTTGACTTCCTCAACACCTACTTGGCAGAAGTAAACCAACCCATTCAGGATTACCATGGCTTCATCGATAAATTCATTGGCGATGGCATCATGGCCTTGTTTGACCGCCCAAGCCATCCCACCGATTCTTGTCATGCCCCGTGGCCATGACCCAAGCCATCAAAGCCTTCAATGAAAAACGCGCCAAAACGCACCTGCCCCCCATTGCGATTGGTGTTGCAGTGCACAGCGGCAAGGCCATCATTGGCACAGTAGGCACAAAAGACCGCATGGATTCCACAGTTTTGGGCGACACCGTGAACTTTGCCGCGCGCATGGAAGACCTGACCAAATATTACAATGCGCAAATCATCATTTCTTCGGACACCTACAGTCGCATTCAAGACGAATCCCTGTTGTGCCGCGAGCTGGATTTTATTGCCGTGAAGGGCAAGAAGATTCCCAAAGTGATTTTTGAAGTGTTCAATGGCGATGACGAAGCCCTTCTTGAAAAAAAGAACAAAATTTTAGGTCGCTACACCGAAGCATTGGTGAACTATCGCATTCGCCAATGGCAGGAGGCCCAGGCCTTGTTTCAAGAATGCCTGACCGTTTACCCAGACGATGTGGTTTCTCAGATGTACATTGAACGCTGTCAAAAATTCCAAAAAAACCCACCCGATGCCCTTTGGCAGGGAGAAATTCGGATGCACTGAGAACAGGGTGTGAGATTCCACGAAGCCTTGAACCTGTCATTCCGCGCAAAGTCGCGGAATCCAGAAAAGCGCACCCATCAATAGAAAAAATTTAATTTCAAGCAAATTCTCAAAATTGCGATGTCCGATTATTTTTTAGAAGTGCAACGGCTCACCAAGCATTTTCCTATTCATGGCGGGGTTTTTCTGCGCCAAGTGGCCACCGTGCATGCGTTGGACAATGTTTCATTTGGAATCAAACGAGGAGAAACCTTGGGGTTGGTGGGGGAATCCGGGTGTGGAAAAACCACGCTGGGGCGCACCTTGTTGCGCTTGTATGACCCCACAGCAGGGAAAATTTTTTTCAAGGGAAGGGACATCACAGCTTTGCCGCAAAAGGCATTGAGAGGCCTACGCAAAGAGATGCAGATGATTTTTCAAGACCCTTTTGAATCCCTCAATGCCCGCCACACCATCGGTCACATTTTGGAAGAACCGTTCATCATTCATGGCATGGGGTCGCACCAAGAGCGCCAACACAAGGTCGAGGCACTGCTGACGATGGTGGAGCTGCCGCGCCGCGCCAAAGATGGCTACCCCCATGAATTTTCCGGAGGCCAACGCCAGCGCATTGGCATTGCACGTGCCATTGCTTTGAATCCTCAGTTGGTGGTGTGCGATGAGCCGGTTTCTGCCCTGGATGTTTCCACACAATCGCAAATCCTCAACTTGCTCATGGCGCTTCAACAAGAGTTGGGCTTGACCTATCTTTTCATTGCCCACGATCTCTCGGTGGTGCGTCACATTTCCGACCACATTCTGGTGATGTATCTCGGCCATGTGGTGGAAAAAATGACTGCAACGGCTATCGTGCAAAAGCCATTGCACCCTTACACCCAAGCGTTGGTGGCGGCCATTCCAGTAGCAGACCCCACGCGGCGCACCCCCAAAACCCTTTTGCAAGGCGATGTTCCTTCTCCCATCGAGCCACCCAGCGGGTGTCGCTTTCACACCCGATGCCCCTATGCCAAAGAGATTTGCCAAACAGTCCTCCCAACCTTGCAGCCTGTGGCTTCCTCCCATTGGGTGGCGTGCCACTTTGCAGGAGAACTGGGGAACCCTTGACACGGCAGGAGAATCGTGGTTAAAGCTGGGCCTGTTATCAAGAAAATATTTTTTGTTTTGAACCCTCATTGAAAGAAGACAAAATGAAATCTAACTTGAAAAAAGCGTTTGAAAAAGTTTCTGAATTGCCGGAAGAGCAACAAGAAGCCATTGCAAATTCTCTGCTCAGAATGGATTACTGGGACAAAGAAAAAGCGCCGATGTTTAAACTCAATTTGAAGAAGAACTCCACAATTTGGGAATGAGTCAAGCCGAGTTTGATCAATCCGTTGAAGCGATGCGGAAGGAAGAGTTAGGTTTAGGATGAATATTACGCCAGTTGCAGAATCCACACAGAAAATGGGAATTTTGAGTTAGAAACCGAATCCCTCATTTTATGGGGGCTTTTGTGTCGGACACAGCAGAGAGGGTTCCCCGCACAGATGAAGGTTTTGAAGGAAAAAAGAGAGGGTGGCCAGACCAGGAATCGAACCAGGGACACGAGGATTTTCAGTCCTCTGCTCTACCTACTGAGCTATCTGGCCAAAGAGGATTGTTGGGCTTGAGTCAAAAACAAGAAATCCTATAAGAATTTAAGAAAAAAACAAGCAGTAATTGATTCGGATTATAAAATCTTGGGCAGTGGGGAAGGCACGCAACACAAGAGGGCCGAACCAAACACGCATCGGTGAAAATAAACCTTGCTTTGACAAAAATGCTTGTGTTAGCGTTTCGTTTTGATTTTTTGTGTCTCAAAAACTCACATCAATTTTTATACGAGGTTCCTATGTCGATGAAAAAAATAACGGCCATTTTGGGTGGTCTGACCTTAGCGGTCAATATGTTTGCAGTCGCCCATGCACAAGAAAACGTGGAGGTTTTGCATTGGTGGACTTCTGGGGGAGAAGCCGCGGCTTTGAATGTGCTCAAAGAAGATTTGGAAACTAAAGATGTCTCATGGACCGATATGCCCGTGGCAGGCGGTGGCGGAGAGCAAGCGATGACGGTCTTGCGCGCCCGCGTCACTGCAGGAAATGCCCCGACTGCCGTGCAAATGCTCGGCTTCGACATTCAAGATTGGGGTGCACAAGGAGCGGCGGCGGATTTAACAACAGTGGCTGAAAATGAAAATTGGAATGCCGTCGTGCCGGAGGCGTTGCAACAGTTTGCCAAATATGATGGCAAATGGATTGCCGCTCCTGTCAATGTTCACACCACCAACTGGATTTGGGCGAATAAAAAGGCCATGGATAAAATCGGTGCGGATGTGCCGAAAACCTTTGATGAACTCATTGATGTTTTGGAACGTTTGAAAAAAGCCGGTTATATCCCCCTCGCACATGGCGGGCAGGCTTGGCAGGAAGCCACGATTTTTGATAGCGTGGTGCTTGCCACGGGGGGAGTCGATTTTTATAAAAAAGCGATGATTGACCTTGACCCAGAAGCCCTTGGCTCCAAAACAATGGAGAAGGTTTTTGAGCGCATGGCGCAACTCAGGCAATATGTTGACTCAAACTTTTCAGGACGGGATTGGAATTTGGCTTCCGCCATGGTCATTGAAGACAAAGCAGGCATGCAAATCATGGGGGATTGGGCAAAAGGCGAATTTTTAAAAGCCGGTCTCACCCCCGACAAAGACTTTCTCTGCTTCCGCTTTCCGGGAACGCAAGGGACGGTCACATTCAATTCCGATCAATTTGTGATGTTTGAAGTGGCCGAAGAGAAACGCCCTGCACAAGAAAAACTCGCCAGTGCCATCATGGACCCCAAGTTTCAGTCGGCTTTTAATGTCGTCAAAGGGTCTGTGCCGGCCCGCATTGATGTGCCCGACACAGATTTTGATGCCTGTGGGAAAAAAGGGATGAAGCAATTAGCCGAAGCAGCAAAAGCAGGGAACATGCTTGGCAGTTTTGCCCATGGCCATGCTTCGCCCGCGGCGGTCAAAAATGCCATGTATGATGTCATCACCAACCATTTTAATGGAGAGATCAGTGACGCAGAAGCGACTCAAGAATTGGTCAATGCAGTCGAAGCGGCACGCTAACTCCCAACAACGGTCTGTCCCAACAGGCCGTTTCCTTTGAAGAAGTCCCATGAATTTTCAAGCCTTGCAAAAGTGGTTACAGCGTTCTTTGCCCAAGTTGGTGCTTTCGCCCAGTTTTGCCATGAGCTTGTTTTTTGTTTATGGGTTCATCCTCTTCACCGTCTATCTTTCCTTCACCAATTCCCGCCTGATGCCCGCCTTTGATTGGATTGGGTTGCAAAATTATGAAAAACTCTTTGGCCTGCGGAATTGGCACACGGCCTTAGAAAATCTCGCCATTTTTGGGGGGCTTTATATTGGCATTTGCATGGTGCTGGGACTTTGCCTTGCGATTTTGTTGGATCAACAAATTCGAGGAGAAAACCTCATTCGCCCGATTTATCTTTATCCCATGGCGATTTCCTTCATTGTCACTGGAACTGCATGGAAATGGTTTTTGGATCCGGGCATTGGCTTGCAACAAATTGTCCAGTCTTATGGATTTGAAGGGTTCATGTTTACTTGGATCAAAGATCGGGACATGGCCATTTATTGTGTGGTCATTGCAGCGGTTTGGCAAAGTTCAGGGTTTGTGATGGCAATGTTTTTGGCGGGATTGCGAGGGATTGACAATGAAGTGCTTTCTGCCGCCCAAGTGGATGGCGCGCGGGGGTTTCGCTTGTATTGGCGGGTGGTGATTCCCCAGTTGCGCCCTGTTTTTTTATCGGCTTTTGTTGTTTTGGCGCATTTGGCCATCAAATCTTATGACCTTGTGATTGCCCTGACCAATGGCGGCCCGGGGCGCGCAACCGAGTTGCCTTCCACTTTCATGTATTCTTACACCTTCACTCGGACTCAAATGGGCATTGGGGCCAGTTCCGCAGTCATCATGCTGATGACCATTGCAGCGATCATTGTGCCCTATCTTTATTCTGAAATTCGACAGGAATCCGATGCCCATTGAAAGAGGTTTGCGCCCCGTGCGCATTGCAATTTATTTAACCCTCCTCATCTTCTCCCTTTTTTATTTGTTGCCCATGTTCATCATGGTGGTGAACTCGCTGAAAGGATTGGCAGAAATCCGCGGTGGCAACATGCTTGCTTTTCCCCAAGATTGGACGTTTGCTCCGTGGCAAAGTGCATGGAGCACGGCACAAATTGGTGTTGAAGCGACAGGACTCAAGCCCTATTTTTTAAATTCCATTTTCATGGCCGTTCCCGCAGTGACCCTTTCAACGCTCTTGGGAGCACTCAACGGCTATGTTCTCACCAAGTGGCGTTTTAAAGGGCATCACATTGTTTTTGGATTGATGCTTTTTGGGTGCTTCATTCCTTTTCAAGCAGTGCTGATTCCCATGGCACGTGTTTTGGGAATATTGGGTTTGGCAGGAACAACCGGTGGGTTGATTTTGGTGCATCTGGTTTATGGCATTGGGTTCAGCACGTTATTTTTTCGGAATTATTATGAAGCCTTCCCCAATGAATTGATTCGTGCTGCACAAATTGATGGAGCAAAATTTTGGCAGATTTTCTTGCGCATTCTCTTGCCCAGTTCGGGTCCCATTGCCGTGGTGAATGTGATTTGGCAATTCACCAATATTTGGAATGATTTTCTGTTTGGGGCTTCATTTGCCGATGCCTATTCACAACCTATGACGGTTGCGCTCAACAACCTTGTCAGCTCCTCTCATGGAGTGAAAGAATACAATGTCCATTTTGCCGGAGCCATCATGGCCGCTTTGCCCACTTTGTTGGTTTACATCGTTTCTGGACGTTATTTTGTTCGTGGCCTGATGGCGGGTTCAGTGAAAGGATAATTCATGCCGTTCTTACAAATCGATCATGTGTCAAAACGCTTTGGTGAAGTTGTGGTGTTGGACGACATCAATATTTCAATGGAAGCTGGAGAATTTTTAGTCTTGGTGGGGCCTTCAGGGTGTGGCAAATCAACTTTGTTGAACATGATTGCGGGGTTGGAAACCGTCTCGCAAGGAGCCATTTCCATTAACACAAAAGACATCACCGCCTTGCACCCTTCCGAGCGGGATATTGCAATGGTTTTCCAATCTTATGCGCTTTATCCAAATATGAATGTGCAAGACAATATCGGCTTCAGCTTGGAAATGCGCAAAGTGCCTAAAAAAGAACGCCACGAAGCCATCGCAGCCGTTGCTCAAACCTTGCAAATTGAACACCTGCTCGACCGCAAGCCGCGCCAGCTCTCAGGCGGACAGCGTCAACGGGTGGCCATGGGACGCGCTTTGGTGCGCAAACCACAGGTCTTCTTGTTTGATGAACCCCTCTCCAATCTGGATGCCAAGCTCCGTGTGGATATGCGCACAGAAATCAAGTTATTGCATCAATCCCTCTCCACCACGATTGTCTATGTCACCCATGACCAAATCGAAGCAATGACTTTGGCCACACGAATTGCCGTGATGAACGGAGGATTGGTTCAACAACTGGACACCCCAGCACAAATTTATAACCAACCTGCCAATACTTTTGTGGCTTCATTCATGGGGTCTCCTTCCATGAATCTACTGGAAGCAACTGTGGAACTGAAAGAAGAGGCGTGGATCATTTTGGAGAAGCGAGAAGGCAACCCCCTGCGCCTGCGATTGCCCCACCCCCCCGCCAATCTGAAAGCAGGAAAAGTGATTTTGGGGTTGCGCCCCGAACACATCACCGATCCAGAAAGTGTGGATCGCAAATCCAAGGCATTGCAAACCTTTCCTTGTGTGGTCGATGTTGTAGAACCAACAGGAGCAGACACGTTTGTCATGATTGAGCTAAGCGGCAAAGAAACCAACACTCGAATGCGCTCCGACATTCAACTGCGGGTGGGAGAACCCACTGAAATCACCTTCAACATGGAACGGGCGATTTTATTTGACCCAGAAACCACGCAAAGACTGGTTTGAACCCGCCACAAAACTTTAAATTCCTCCAAGAAACTTTGGCTCAAAGGGCTTCCAAAATCCCATTGAAAGTGGCACTGGGGCGCATGGCTTTTGCGGTTTTTTTGGGATGGGGTTTGTAGTAACCGCCAATCTCCATGGGAACCCCCTGCGCCGCATTCAATTCATCAATAATTTTTGCTTCATTGTCTGCCAATCCCTTTGCAAGTTTTGCAAAACGCCCCCGCCATTTTTCATCTGGATTCAACCCCTCATCAGCAAGGGCCTGCGCCCAATACAACGCTAGATAGAAGTGACTGCCGCGGTTGTCTAGCTCGTTGACCTTGCGGGAAGGCGATTTGCCATGTTCCAAAAATTTTTCGATGGCTTGATCCAAAGTGGTGGCAAACCGTTTGGCTTTCTCGTTGCCAAAAGCCTGATGAATGTGCTCAAAGGCGGGCACAAGGGCGCAAAATTCCCCCAAAGAATCCCAGCGCAAATGCCCTTCTTTGAGAAATTGCTGAACATGCTTGGGGGCTGAACCGCCGGCTCCTGTTTCAAAAAGACCCCCGCCCTTCATCAAAGGAACAATGGAAAGCATTTTGGCACTTGTGCCCAACTCCAGAATGGGGAACAAGTCGGTGAGATAATCTCGCAAAACATTCCCTGTGACCGCAATCGTGTCCACCCCTTGGCGGATTCTTTCAACAGAAAATTGCATTGCTTCCACCGGGGGCATGATGTGGAGTTCCACGCCTTTTGTGGGGTGGCCAGCCAAATAGTGCTGCACTTTGGCAAGAATTTCTGCATCATGCCCTCTTTTTTCATCGAGCCAAAACACCGCCGGCGCACCGCTCGCTTGGGCGCGGCTGAGGGCTAATTTCACCCAATCTTGAATGGGCGCATCTTTTGTTTGGGACATTCTAAAAATGTCACCCGCCTCCATGGTTTGCTCCAGCAGGATTTTTCCAGAAGCCTCCACCACGCGCATCGTCCCTGCGGTGGGGGCCTCAAAGGTTTTGTCATGGGAGCCGTATTCTTCAGCTTTTTGTGCCATCAGCCCCACGTTGGAAACACTCCCCATGGTGGCAGGATCAAACGCTCCGTGTTTTTGGCAATCTTCAATGATGGCCTGATACATCCTCGCATAGCTGCGGTCTGGAATCACAGCAACGGTGTCATGGAGTTCGTTGTCGGCTCCCCACATTCTCCCGCCATCCCGCACCACCACGGGCATGGAGGCATCAATGATCACATCATTGGGGACATGCAAATTGGTGATGCCTTTGCTCGAATCAACCATGGCGAGGCGGGGTCGTTTTTCATAAACGGCTTGAATGTCGGCTTCAATTTCTGCCCGTTGGCCTGCAGGCAGGGTTTGAATTTTGTTGTAAAGTTCTCCCAAACCATTGTTTGCATTGACCGCCAACTCTTTGAAAAGAGCCGCATGTTTTTCAAAAACATCTTGAAAAAAAACGGACACACAGTGGCCAAACAAAATCGGGTCAGAGACCTTCATCATGGTGGCTTTGAGGTGCAAGGAGAATAAAATCCCGTCCTTTTTTGCCGTTTCCATTTGCTCTTCATAGAAGTGGCGCAAGGCGCGGATATTCATCACAGAGGTGTCGATCACTTCACCAGCCAAAAGTGCGATTTTTTCTTTGAGAACCGCCACAGGGCCTGCTTTGGCCACAAACTCAATCCTCACCTCACAAGCATTGGCAACCGTGATTGATTGTTCACTGCCATAAAAATCCCCTTGGGTCATGGAAGCGACCCTTGTTTTGGAGGATTGGGGCCATGCTTTCATCATCTTGTGGGGGTTCTTTTGCCCAAACCGTTTCACTGCGGCCGAAGCCCTTCGGTCTGAATTGCCTTCTCTCAGCACAGGATTGACGGCACTTCCCAGCACTTTGGCAAATCGTGCTTGGATGTTTTTTTCATCCTCGGTTTTGGGGGTATCGGGATAGTCTGGGAGGCGGTAGCCTTTGTCTTGAAGCTCTTTGATCGCTGCTTTGAGCTGTGGAATCGAGGCACTGATGTTGGGCAATTTGATGATGTTGGTTCCCGGCTGCTGGGTCAATTCGCCTAGTTCTTGAAGGTCATCGGGAATTTTTTGGTCTTCTGTTAAATTTTCTGGAAAATTGGCAATGATCCTTCCAGAAAGGGAAATGTCTTTTGTTTCCAAAATGATGCCGGAGCCTTGGGTGAAGGCTTGCAGGATGGGGAGCAGGGAATAGGTGGCGAGGGCGGGAGCCTCATCAATTTCTGTGTAAATGATTTTTTGCTCGGTCATGGGGTTCCTTTCTCAAATGCTGGAGGCGGGTGCTTCCATTTGGCGGATCAAACTCCGCATTCGGTCAATCAAATATTTTCGTTGTTGGCGGCAAGCCACCGGGTGGCTCAACTCTTGAAGACGCTGAGCTTCTTCGCTCAATTTCATCAATTCTTGGCAAATGGCGGCTTCTCCCATTTTGAAGCCTCCCTCTTCGTTGGGAAAGGAAGCAAGGGGCTTTTGCAACGGGGAGTGTTCTTGGTGTTTTTTCAAGACGCTCCGCAAGGTGCGGATGGAAGCGCTTGTTTTGCCGGCGCAGGCTTCTTTCCAAATGGCTTCTCGCTCTTCGGCACTTTTGCAACTGCTGAGCAGATATGCCCCTGAAGCGGTGTAGCGGTTGATGAGTGATGGGTTGTCTGCATAAACTTCTGCCACTTTTTTACACTGCATGGCTGAGGAATAAGGCATGTTGATGTTTTCGGCATACCAATTTTTGATTTGCTCGATGCCCATTTTCGATTGCTTCAACATTCGGTGGAGAGCCACCAGATGCACGCCCAACAAAAAATAATCATCGGCAATGTTTTCAATGTATTGGTTGATTTTATCAACCACTTGCTGGGGGTGCGTGTGGGGGTCGAGGGAATAATCGGGGATGGAAAAATCAATGAAGCGTTGACCCACCGGGAGGGGGGAGCTTTTTTTGGGCGGCGTTCCTTCTGGGCTGATTTGACTCTGAGAGTTCAAATCAAAATCAAGCGTCCGTGCCATGCGTTCCTTTTAACCCACGTTTTGAAGGGATGGGGCTTGCTGGGGCGATTTCCGTTTTTCTGCAATGCGCCTCATGATTTCTTTGCACAAGGCCTCATACATCTGCGCCCCGCGGGTTTTTCCTTTTTTATAATCAAAAATGCTTTGGTGATAAGCCGGGGCCTCTTGGATAGAAACTGATTCTTCGATCAACTGATTGAACAGCAATTCAGGCCAGCGTTTTCGCAAACCTTGCAAAACCGTTTTTGAAATGTTGGTGCGGTTGTTATAGCGCGTGATGGCGATGCCCAAAACCTCAGCTTGGCAAAGCCCATGGGCATCTTTTTTGAGGTCTTGGATGTAAGTCATCACTTGGTCGCACCCGCTATACCCCAAGTAGTCCATGACCACAGGAATGATCACATAATCGACACACATCAAGATATTTTCATTGACCTCATTCCAGCTGGGGGCGCAGTCAAACAAAATCATGCTGTGGTTGAGCGGTTGGAGGAGATTTTTCAAGACGGTTTCTCGAAAACGAGAATTGCTGATATAGCGCGCCGCCTCCACCATCTTTTTGCCTCCAGAGGGCAAAATGGAAAAGCAGGCGTTCATTTCAAGAAACTCAAATTCCCGCACCTCTCCCAAAATCAAGCTGGCTAAGTTGCACACATGGTCGCGCTGAAAGACTGTGGTCACATTGGCCTGCATGTCAGAATCGACCAAGAGCACACTGCGGTTTGCTTTCGAGATTCGATCCGCCAAATTGACCGAAAGTGCGGTTTTGCCTTGTCCTCCTTTCATGGACATGATTGCGATTTTGATGGGCACGATTTCCCCTTTCAATCCGACGGTTCAAGCAACAGTGTCTTTTTGACTTTGCTGTTCGCCTCTGGGGTGAAATTGATGAAAGGTTTCCTCATAATCTGGCACTTGCACGTGGGCATATTGACGGGTGGCATCGAGTGCGACATATCCAAACAAGGTTTGAATGTGGGTCAAATCCATCCCATTTTGAATCAAATGAATGGCAAAGGAATGGCGGAGCATCATGGGAGTGATGGGGGCGGCAATCCCGGCGCGGCGCGCATGTTTCTTGACCATGTTCCAAAACCCCATGCGGGTCATGCGCACCCCATTACGATTGGGAAATAGACAAGGGTCTTCTTTGTTCAACAAGCGGGGCAACCGCGCCGTTTCCAAATAATGTTTCAACACCTCCACAGCTTTTGAAGTGACGGGAACCATGCGCTCTCGCTTGCCCCGCACTTTCAAAAAGCCCAAATCCAAAAAAAGGTCATCCACATTCAAATTGAGCAATTCTTTCACCTTCAAGCCACTGGAATAAGAAAGCTCCAACAATGCACGGTCGCGCAAGCCCAAATAATGCTGGAGCGAAGGTGTTTCTAAAAGAGCCACAATGTCTTCTGGAGACAGCATTTCTGGGGGCAAATAATCAATCTGAGGGAACTTCACCAAGTCCAACGGATTGGTTCTCACCAAGCCTTGTTGGTCTAAATAATCAAAAAAAAGCCTCAAAGAAGACAGATGGCGGGCAATGGTACGTGGCTTGACCGCTTGTTGCAGCAACTCCTGATAGGCTTGAATGTCCTCATGGGTCAATTTTCGCAGATGGGACAGGGTGGTTTTTCCAGTGCTTTCCAGCCATTCCTGAAAGCGCAAGACATCCAGCCGATGGCTCTGAATGCTACTGGCGGAGTATTTTTTGAATTGCAGGTATTGGATGAATTGTGCAATTAGTGGCTCCATGAAACACTTCCAATGCGTGGGCGATCCTCAAAAAACGTTTAGGTTCTACTCTATTTTGTGAGCAAATCCAAGTCACGAACGGGAGCCACTCGGATGGGCAAGCAGGATTTTTGCTCAAAAATGCGGAGCGAGGGGCTTCCATCCCACTTTTCGATCATTTGACCATTGCAAATTTTCTATGAAACCTTTTGATCTTCAAGACTATTTTTTTGAACCCCTCGCCCAAAAAAGCCGCACCTCTGGGCAAAAATTGTTGGGGACAGAATATGAGTTTTTTATTGTCCAATCCACTTTGAATGCCCCCCATTACCGCCCTTTGCCCATGAAAGGCGAGCCGGGGGTCTATCAACTTTTGGGACTTTTGTATGACGTGGCACAATCCGCAGCGCACCCATGGCAAAAGCACTATGAAAATGAAAACCTCATTGGCCTATCGAGCGACCAACAGCAGAGCATTACGGTTGAACCCGGCGGCCAGACAGAATTTTCCGGCGCACCCTTGAGCTGCCTCCGCACCATCCATGACGAATTGCACACCTACCTCCAGCTGTTTTCCAAAGCCGTGAAGCAATTTGAAGGGAAAATTCTCGCTTTGGGGCTGATGCCCTTTTGCCCTTTGGCAGAAATCCCCCTAGTGGACAAACAGCGCTACCACATCATGTTCCCCCACATGCCCAAAGTCGGCACGCAGGGACAACTGATGATGAAAGCCACCGCCGGCACGCAGGTCAGTCTGGATTATTTTTCCAAAGAAGACTTAGAGCGAAAATTTGTCTTCCTCAACCGCCTGTCGCCTTTCCTCACCGCTATTTTTGCCAACAGCCCGCTCTATGATGGAAACCCCACGGGCTATTGCTCGTTTCGTGGAAAAATTTGGATGGACACAGACCACCAACGGGCCGGGCTACCGGCTGCTTTTTTAAAAGAAACTTTCACACTGGAAGACTACATCGACTGGGCATTGCGCGCCCCGCCTTATTTTCTCAAACGCAACGACCAACTCCTCGCCCTCACCGATTTTTCTTTCAATCAACTGCTGGAGGGGCAACACCCCCAAATTGCCATCACCCCTGACGATTGGAAAGAGCATCTCGGCATGGTGTTTCCCGATGTTCGCATCAAGCAAATCATTGAAGTGCGCGCCATTGATGCGTTGATGCCGCAGGATTCCATTGCAGTGCCAGCACTTCTGAAAGCATTGGTTTACCACGAACCCACCTTTGAGAAAATTTATGCCTTGCTGATGGACTTGCAACCCGAAGATTACTGGCTCTATCGCCATGCCGGAGCCAAACACGGCCTGCAAGCCGAAGTGAAAAACCTCCTTTTTTGCAAACTCGCCCAAAAAATTTTTGAAGCCAGCCTCAGTGCCCTTGGCTCCCAAGAAGAGCAGTGGCTCCTGCCTTATTTTGAAAAATACATCAAAGACGGCAAAACGCCGGCAGACTGGGTCTTGCACCATTTCACAGAAGCCAACCATGACCTCAAAACATGGGCAAATCGCTATTTTGCCGCATCCTTTTCAGATTTCAACTGATCGCTCCTTGCAAACACGCCAGCGTTTTTTTGGAAAAATATCCGTGTTGTTGGGTTTGATTTTGCTGGGGATGCCCCTCTGGAATCCTCTCAAAGCCGCTCCCAAAGCAGATTTATGGGCAAAATGGCAAGCCCATGATTCTCAAAGCCAGCAGCAAATTGACCATCAAGAATGGCAGATATTTTTGCAAAAATATGTGGACACAAATGACCCCTCTGGTGTGGCGCTTGTCGATTATGCGGCAGTCACAGAAACCGACAAAACCCGCTTGCGCGGATACTTGGCGCAGTTGGCGGCGTTGCCCATTTCCCAATACAACCGTCAAGCACAAGCCGCTTTTTGGATCAACCTTTACAATGCGTTGACGGTGCAGCTCATTTTAGACCACTTCCCGGTCGATTCCATTGTGGACATTGATATTTCACCGGGGTTTTTCAGTTTTGGCCCATGGGATGCCAAGCTGGTCACAGTGGAGGGGGAAGGCTTGACCTTGAACGATATTGAACACCGCATTTTGCGCCCCATCTGGCAAGACAGTCGCTTGCACTATGCCATCAACTGCGCCAGCATGGGGTGTCCGAATTTGGCTTCTGTGGCTTATACTTCCAAAAATTTAGAAACCCTGTTGGAGCAAGGCGCACGGGCTTATGTCAACCATCCACGCGGGGTGGATTTCAAGGGGAATGCGCTGGTGGTTTCCAAGATTTATGAGTGGTTTCAAGAAGATTTTGGAGGCAATGAAGCCGGCGTGCTGGCGCATCTGAAAAAATATGCCTCAGAACCCCTCGCCACCCGCTTGAAACAGTATGAAGGCGATCTGGATTTTGACTATGACTGGAGCCTCAATGGGCCGTGAGATCAGGAAAGCCTGCCAGAGGGAAAAATGAACAATATCCGTTGTGTGTCTCTATCATTAAAAATCAATGGCTTACGAATCAATCAATAAATTACAAAACATTCTTGCAGAAAAAGTGTTCCACTACACGAAGGATAAGAAAAAGGCATCGGGTCGTGCATTGGGGACACTGATTGAAATCATTGTTTACCACCTTCTGAAAACGTGGGGCTTCAACAATTCTATTTCAATCGAGAGAAGGCTTGCTGAATATGGCAATGAGGAGATCGCCCATAATGTGGAGTATTCTCTGCATCCTATCATCGGGGAATACGAAATCTGCATTGCCCCCAAAGGAGATTCCATCACGGCAACGAAAATCCTAAAGGCACTGGAATTAAAGCAAGCATTGGATATTTCCAAATTCAACAAGAAAAACAATCACCTTCTCGATAAGCACAATATCCTGCGCAACGCTTGTACGATTGGAGAGTCACAAAATTCCTTTCTACTGACAAGTTTCAAGGCACTGGGAAAAGAAAAACATGTCCTGACCGTTTTTGAACAAATGAAACAACCTTATGCTCTCTTTGAGTGCAAACGAGTGGGGGTGGAGGAGGGAATCCAAAAAGGGCCTCAAACCATCGAAAAAGCCAAACAGGGTGCTTATGTGGCACGAGCCGCTTCTTCCTTACAAAAAATCAGGACAGATACAGGAGAGAGGTATGGCATCATTTACCGCCCAAACAACGAACCCTACATCAAGCCTTATATGGAGTTAATGGAAGAAATTATCACCTCCGATAATGCCGAACTGCTGAAAAAATTTATCCTCACTATAGGTGTTGTCAGCAATCACGGGAATTGGTTTACCGCAGAAAATCAGAACAAGGAACTGAAGGTGTTAGGCCAATCCTATGACTGGCTTATTTTTTTGACGGACAATGGGTTGGCGCAATTCATTGACGAACTGATTCTCCACCCTGCGCAAGAGGACATCAAAGTCCAAGCGGCATTTCAAAGCAGTTATACAGGCAACAAGAAACAAAATGTGTTTACAAAAGTGAAAATGAATTGGGCGGCCGATGCGATTTTGGTCAAATATTTCTCAAAAAGAATCGGTGAAATTGAAAACTGGTTCAATGTCATTGCTCCACAAGAAAAAACCCTTGCAAAACTCAAGGATGAACTGATTGAATTGCGTTCAAAGCCATGGAAGACAATACGATGAGTGCGGGGAGAGCAGTCCATTCTAAAAGTCAATGTTGGGGAACACCTGTCAAATATGTTCAGGCGATTCAGAAATTTTTTGGTGGGTCTGTTGCTCTTGACCCTTGTTCCAATGAATATTCAATCGTTCATGCTCAAAGAGAATTTAGATTGCCCCATCACGATGGACTCAAAGAAGAGTGGAATTATCCCACCATCTACATGAATCCTCCCTATGGCGCGGATCGAGAGAGAGGGACAACGATTAAAAATTGGTTGGCAAAATGTGCAATGTCTCACCAAAAATACCATGCAGAAATCTTGGCATTGGTTCCCGTTGCCACAAATACCATCCACTGGAAACAAAGCGTTTTTGGACAAGCATGTGCCCTCTGCTTTCTCTATGACACTCGGCTCAAATTTCTTGAAAATGGCTTGGATGTCGGCAAAGGCGCACCCATGTCTTGTGCAATGATTTATTGGGGAAAACATTATGAAAAATTCCACAACACCTTCATCGAATATGGAGCGGTGGTGGATATTTCTAACCTGCAAGGTCAAGCAATCGGGGAGTGCAAAAAACAAGGAAAATTACAGCTTGATCCCATATAGAAGGAACGAAATGGATTTTTTTCTGCTTCCTTGAACTCCTTGACCAATCAAAGGAAAATAACGCTTTCTCGCCCAGCCTGAGCAACCATGTTCAATCAAAGCATTGAGAGGAGATAGAAATGAAAAAAATCCTTTTGTCCTTGCTGATAGGAATCCTCTTTTTTGGAGGTGTTGTGTTTGCAAAATATCCCGATAAACCCGTTTCATTCATTGTGCCCTGGCCGCCGGGGGATTTGGAAGATATGCTGACCCGCATCATTGCAGAAGATTTTCAAGCAGAATATGGCGTGGCCGCCGCTGTGATCAATAAACCCGGCGGGGGTGGAGGGCCGTTTCCCGGAGCAATGGAAGTTGCAAAAGCCCCTGCCGATGGCAGTGTGATTGGCTCTTTTGTCTTGGGTGTGCCCGTGATAGGCCCCACCCTTGGCATTGAAGGGCTGAACCAAGACACCTTTGAGCCACTGGGATTGTTCGTCACCTATCCATCTAAAACCCCATGAAAAATCCATGAAGCCGCTGAAACAATGGATAAATATCTTGAACATGCAGGTGATTTCTTAAATAAAGGTCAAAAAATGCTCAAAAGGATGGGCATTTCTTTTCCAAAACAATTTGATTGAGAGAAGATCATGTTTGGCATTGGTATGCCAGAGTTCATCATTATTATGGTTGTGGCCTTGGTGGTCATCGGGCCACAAAAGTTGCCCGGCATGTTGCGCTCTTTGGGGCGTGGCTTGGGTGAATTGAAGCGAGCCACCAATCAAATCAAAGATTCTGTGCAAAATGAAATGGACAAAGTGGTCGAAGAAACAGACTTGCATGAGGTCAAAGACACCTTAAAAAAAGATTTTGGCGGCATCGCAACCAGCTTCCACAAAACCGGCCCGTTGGGAATGTCTGATACAAAAAAACTGGACACCCTTGCCAGTGCTTTGGAAAAAGCCCACGAGCCTGAGAATGCGGAATCGTCCTCCGATTCCGCAGAACCCTCTGACCCTTCCTCCACAGAAAATTCCTCCCATTCAAAATCCACAAAAACCTGAATTTCACTTCTCTGCAATCACTTCCACACTGTCCACATGCAGAACTTTGAACAAATGATTTTCTAGCGGCGGGCTTTCAAATTGAGATTCAAATTGATAGGTCCTTGGCTGGAGTGGTGGGCTGAAGCGGAAAGTGACGGGTTGGTTGCTTTCCCAGCCAGACAAATCGTCTTCTTGTTCAAACTTGAGATAAAAATAATTGAGGTAGGAAAATGCAACCACGCCTTGAGCGGCCACCGCATGGCGGGATTTTTGGTTCAAGGGGAGAAGCTCCAGCGCGGTCTGGACAGCAATTTGTCGGGTGTTGGTGAGGCGGAGATGGGGATTTTTTGAGGTGAAGCCCAATTTGGCGCGCAAGGACACCATGTTGGTCAGCATGTCCTTGTCAATCGCTTCAAGCCACAACAGGCCGCTTTCAAAGAGGTCGACTTTCTCCACGATGTGCGAAAGCATGGTCTCTTCTGAGGATTGTGAGAGCTTGAGCAAGAGCTGGGATTCTCCGGCAGTGAGTTGGTATTTTTTCTCAAAATCTTTGAGGAGCTTTTCCTGCATTTCGGCATAAATTCTTTTTTTGAAAAGGTCGATTTGATCTTTTTCAGGGGTGAAATAAATGTTCAAATTCCCGCGGTCTGTATCTTCCCAAAAGGTGGGGCTGCTGATGGAAAGGATGAAGCATGAAAACTCAATCATGCGGCAAAATACTTCTTCTCCGAGAACATCGAGGTCATCGAGGACATCTCGAATGATGCGCAGGACAAAATCATCGACCCATTCTTTCATGTAAAACAGCGCCAAGCCCATCTGCACCCAGCGCACCCCGTTGTTCATCAAGGTTCCTCGATCCAAGTCATCTTTGTTGAGTTCTGGAGGAAGGTCGACTTGCAAAAGCTCATTGAGTAGCTTGGTTTGCATCTCCATCGTCCATTGGTCTTTGTGCACTTGCACCAGTCCTTTTCGCATTTCTGTGGCAAAGACATGGACAATGAAATTGAGGGAGGGGCTGGTGCGCGCAAGGCGGAATATTTCTTGGCCATACATCCGAAAATATTGAAAACACCGTTGCACGAGGTCAATTTCTTTGTGTTCGATGAGGGATTGGACGAAGTTGCCATAGTGGAAAGCGGCATTGTAGAGATTGCGGGGTTCGTTGTGGCGGCTGCCGTGTTTGATGCCGTGTCGCAGGAGCGTGTTAAAAAACACCACAATCACTTCAACGAGGTGGTCATCTTCAATCTCAACGGCTGTTTGGCCAATGGTGCTCATTTCGGCCACACAGAGAGAAGCCAAGTCGGATTGTCCTTCTTCCATGAATTTGATGTATATGTTGATGAGCAAACGGAAACATTTTTGCTCAAAGAACGTTTTGTTGGATTCCATCACACCAAATTGGCCAATCATGGTTTTAAACGAGATGTCCGAGCGAATCTTGGCACTCACTTTGAAAAATGCAGGATTGAAGGAGGGCTTGAGGTGGATATATTGTTGCACGGTGGTGCTCATGTTTTGGATGATGTCAGCTTTGGGTTCTTTGAAAGAAACATAAGCCAGCAAATCATCCAGCTGGTTCATGGCCTCAAACATGTTGAATTGGAATTCTTCCACCAAGCTGGGGATGTCCATCAAAATGTTGACCCGCCACGTGTTCAACGAGCGAATCCTCTTCAAATTGCGGATGAAGATTTTGTTGATGACGTTGCTGGGCTTGGTGTATTTGAGGATATAAAAGATGTAAGGGAAGGCTAAAGCAATGGAAAGGGTGAGCAAAAAATGCACATTGAGCACACGGCTCGAAGCACGCGGGGCTTCGATTTCTCCATAAAGTTTCACAAAGGCCGCGTGTGCGCCAGAAATGATTAAAAACCAGACATAAAACAGGCTTGTCCAGTCCTCCATATACAAATCAATGAGCTTTGGAATGCTTTGCGAGGCAATGGAGATGACGATGATGAGGGTTCCGAGCACCATGCTCAACAAGGCCAACCACACTTCTGGAGTGAATCCGAGGTCTAGCTCATTGGCATTTTCCAAAGAACCCCCCAGCCAATTTTCCACATATTGGCCGTACCACCCATAAATGAATTCGTGAAAAACGATGTCGAGGGCTGTGACCCCCAAGAGGACGAGCAAGAATGCGACAAGTGAGCGGTATCTTGCAGAAAAAATGCTGAATTGGTGAAAGAAAAAAAGGAAGCGGGTCAGGTTCATAAATTTTTACTCAATGCACCACCAAGAAGGCTATGAGGTCAGGCCAAACCTTAGTACACCCCCTTTATTTATGGCAAGATTTTTTGAGATTTGCAGAAAGGGTCTTCGGTTTTGGCGGAACTATTTTGCCTGCACCGACCCCACCTTGCGTTTTTGATCCATGCGGAAGACGAGCCAGCCATAAACAAGGATGCCTAAAGTGACGGCCAGCACTAGAATCGTGGCAATGGCATTGATTTTGGGACTGATGCCCAAACGCACGCTTGAAAAAACTTTCATGGGCAATGTGGTGGAACCCGGCCCCGAAACAAAACTGGCAATCACTAAATCGTCCATGGAGAGAGTGAACGCCAGCAACCACCCGGCCAGCAATGCCGGGGAAATGATGGGCAACGTGATGACAAAAAAAACTTTCCATGGCGGCGCTCCCAAGTCGAGGGCGGCTTCCTCCACCGAAATGTCCATCTCGCGCAAGCGAGCCG
Source organism: Diplosoma virens (assembly GCA_963680785.1). Taxonomy (NCBI): domain Eukaryota; kingdom Metazoa; phylum Chordata; class Ascidiacea; order Aplousobranchia; family Didemnidae; genus Diplosoma; species Diplosoma virens. The sequence goes on from CAVMFT010000210.1 coordinate 3,265,526, forward strand.
AAACAATGAGGGCAACATAGGCTGTGGAGAAGGTCACATGGGCAATCCAAATGGTCGTGACCCCGCGGCCAGCAGGCCATCCCATGAGTTGATCCATGGCCACAAACAACAAAAGCAACGACAGCCCCGTCATCACCTCTGGCATCACCAAGGGTGCGGTGATCATGCTCGCAAAGATTGTTTTTCCGCGGAACCGCCGGAAACGTGCCATGACAAACCCTGCCAATGTTCCCAAAATCAAGGCTCCGCAAGCGGTCAGAAAGGCGATCTTGAGGCTCATCCAAGCGGCATCCAGCAACCCTTGGTCTTGCAACAAAGCCCCATACCACTGGGTGGAAAATCCCCCCCAAACCGTCACCAACTTGGAGGCATTGAAGGAATAAATCATCAAAATAAAAATGGGGACATAGAGGAAGGCATATCCAAAGGCCAGAGCAGTGAGAAGGAACAAAGAAAAGCGCGGTTTCATAGGGCTTCTCGTGCTTGATAATGATGAAAAATGGAGAGGGGAACCGCCAACATCAGCAACATCACAATGGCCACCGCAGAAGCCACCGGCCAGTCGCGATTGTTGAAAAATTCCTGCCAGAGCACTTTGCCAATCATCACCGTTTGAGACCCCCCCAGCAGTTCTGGAATGATAAATTCACCGACAATCGGAATGAAGACGAGCATTGAGCCAGCCACAATGCCTGAAAATGAAAGGGGCAACGTCACCTTCACAAAGGCTTGCCATGGGCGCGCTCCCAAGTCAGAGGCGGCTTCCAGCAAGGTGGCATCGTGCTTCACCAAATTGGTGAACAAGGGCAACACCATGAAAGGCAGGTAGGCATAGACCGTGCCGACATACACTGCAACATTCGTGTTGAGCAACACCAACGGTTCATGGATGACCCCCAACGCCAGCAACACATTGTTCAACAGGCCATTGTTTTTGAGAATCCCAATCCACGCATAAATGCGGATCAAAAAAGAAGTCCATGAAGGCAACACAATCAACAGCAACAGCAAATTGCGTGCTGGCGGAGAGGACTGGGCAATGCCATAGGCCATGGGGTATCCCAACAACAAGCACAACACGGTGGAGAAAAAAGCAATCTGCAACGATCCCCAATAGGCTTTGAGATAGAGCGGATCGGTCAACAAAAACAAATAGTTGCCCAAATTCAAGGTGATGCTCAGGGCTTCTTCAGCATATTGGAGCAGGGGGGTGTAAGGGGGCTGAGCGATTTGCAATTCGGCAAAGCTGATTTTTAAAACAAGGGCAAAAGGAGCTAAAAAAAACAGAATCAGCCAAAAATAAGGAATCCCAATGAGCCAACTGCGCCCTTGAGGGAGGAATTTGGAGAAAAACGCCTTCATGGAACCAACACCACGCCACTATCGGGCTGCCAGTGCAAATAAACGGTTTCTTCCCATGTGAGACTTCCACTGCGCAAGCGGCTCAGGTTGGCTTGGGTGGCCAGCACGATTTTTTCATTCACTGCCACATGGTAGGTGGTGAAGCCGCCGAGATAGACGATGTCGATCACTGTCCCTTGTGCCCAGTTGTATTCCTGTGGGGGGGGTTGGCGGCTCACAGAAACTTTCTCCGGGCGCACTGCCACCGTCACATCCAGGCCCACTGGGGCGGCGATGGCATGATTCATGGCAATGGGAGGCGGGAGGTCTGGGGAATCAATCACGACATGGTCGGCCGCCGCTTGAGTGATTTTGCCGGAAAATAAATTGATGGAGCCAATAAATTCTGCACAAAAACGGTTGATGGGCGATTCATAAATTTCTGTGGGCGTGCCGGTTTGCACAATATGGCCTTTGTCCATGACCGACATTCGGAAGGCCATGGTCATGGCTTCTTCTTGGTCGTGAGTCACCATGACACACGTCACCCCAACCCGCTCGATGATGTCCACCAGTTCGAGCTGCATCTGCACGCGTAACTTTTTGTCCAAAGCGGCCATGGGTTCATCGAGGAGAAGCACCTTGGGGCGTTTCACTAAAATCCGTGCCAAGGCCACCCGTTGCTTTTGCCCGCCGGAGAGTTGATGGCTTTTGCGCTTCTCAAAATTTTCCATGGCCACCAATTTGAGGACTTCTGCCACTTTTTCTTGGATTTGATGTTTGGGAAGTTTTTCTTGTTTCAGGCCAAAGGCAATGTTTTCTTCCACCGTCATGTGGGGAAAGAGGGCATAGGATTGGAACATCATATTGACCGGCCGTTGGTAGGGGGGAATGGCGGCTATGTCCTTGCCATCAATGAGAATTTTCCCGGAAGTGGGGGTTTCAAACCCAGCCATCATGCGCAAGAGGGTCGATTTTCCACACCCTGAACTGCCCAGCAGTGCAAAAATCTCCCCTTGCGAGATGGTCAAATCCACTTCATCGACTGCCAAGACCGCCCCAAAGGACTTGCTGACTTTTTGGATTTCAACATAGGGCGGGGCGGCAGTCATGGGGCGATTTTTGTGTGGCGGTTATTGCCCTGTTTTCACTTTGGTCCACACGCGGTTTTGGAGCCGATCAATTTTTGGGGGAACGACTTCAAAAGTATACAGATTGGCTTGAGTGGTGGCATTGGGGAAAATGCTGGTGTCCTCTCGAATTTCTGGTTCAACCAGCTTCCAAGAAGGAGGATTGGGGTTGGCAAATGCCACATAGTTGGTGATTTCTGCAATGATGTCTGGACGCAACAAAAAATTGATGAACTTGTGGGCGTTTTCTGGATGCTTGGCATCTTTGGGAATTGCAAGCATGTCAAACCAAAGCCCGGCACCTTCTTGGGGAATAATATAAAGGATTTCGTTGCCGTTGTCGGCCTCGGCGGCACGGTCTGCTGCTTGGATGACATCCCCCGACCAGCCCATGGCAATGCAAACATCGCCATTGGCCAAATCATTGATATATTTGGAGGAGTGAAAATAAGTCACATAAGGGCGGATGGATTCCAACAAAGGTTGTGCATCGTCGGTGTAGTCTGCCGTCACACGGCTGTTGGGGTTTTTTCCCAAATACCGCAGCGCCGCCGCCAGCACCTCTGAAGGCGCATCGAGCAAGCCCACGCCACAGGGTTGCAACTTGGCGACCACCTCTGGTTGAAAGAGCAAGTCCCATGAATCGAGAGCAACTTGTGCCCCCAATGCTTTTTTGACCAGGCCCACATTCACTCCAATGCCTGTTGTGCCCCAGAGGTAGGGGACAGCATATTGATTGCGCGGATCAAACACTTCGATTTTTTTCATGAAGGTTGGATCCAAATTTTTGAAATTGGGCAACAGGGAGCGGTCGAGCTTTTGGAACACACCCGCTTGGATTTGCCTTCCCAAGAAGGAAGCCGAAGGAACCACAATGTCAAAGCCGGTGTTGCCTGCCAGCAGTTTGGCCTCCAGAACTTCATTGCTATCAAAGACATCATAAGTGACTTTGATCCCTGTTTCTTCTTCAAATCTGGCCACCGTGTCCTCAGCAATGTAATCCGACCAGTTGTAGACAAACAGCACTTTTTCTTCTGCCGCTTGGAGGGAACCCATTCCCAAAAAAATGATGAATGCCCATCCAAAAATTTTTTTTATTTTTTTCATCTTTTTTACTCCTTTCTTTAATTGAAGATTCCTATTGATCGTCACTCGCCTGAAGCGCCCAACCGCGCGGCGGTCAAATCGAGGCTTTTCCATGCCAAATCGACCAAGTCATCAATTTGAGATGGGGTCAAAATCAAAGGCGGAGAAATCACCATAGTGTCCTCAATGGCGCGCATGATCAGCCCCGATTCCAAGCAACTGTTGCGGCAGAGGATTCCCACTTTCAGGGAGGATGGGAATTTTTCTCGCCGCTCCTTGTTTTTCACCAATTCGAGCGCACCGAGCAACCCAACAGTGCGTGCCTCGCCCACCAAGGGATGACGCTCCAAAGTTTGCCAGCGCTGTTGCAGGTAGGGAGCTGTGTTGTCTCGAACATTTTCAATGATTTTTTCTTCCTTCAAAAGACGAATGTTTTCCAACGCCACCGCACACGCCACCGGATGCCCAGAATAGGTGAAGCCATGATAAAATTCTTCCCCCTCCCCAATCAACACATCGGCCACACGGTCTGAAACCATCACGCCGCCAATGGGAAGATACCCCGAAGACAGCCCTTTGGCAATGGACATCAAATCAGGATGAAACCCAAAATGCTCACTCCCAAACCACTGTCCCAAACGGCCAAATCCACAAATGACCTCATCGGCCACCAGCAAAATCTCATACTTTTGGCAAATGCGCTGGATTTCTGGCCAATACGTGTCTGGCGGAATAATGACCCCACCCGCTCCTTGCACGGGTTCTCCAATAAAAGCCGCCACACGGTGCGCCCCCAATGCTTCAATTTTTTCCTCCAGTGCTTGCGCCGCCTGCACCCCAAATTCCTCAAGGGACAGTCCCTGCCCTTCGCCATACCAATAGGGTTGGCGGATGTGGACAATGTCCGGAATGGGCAACCCGCCTTGCACATGCACGGGCTTCATGCCTCCAAGACTCGCTGCGGCCACAGTGCTGCCGTGGTAGGCATTTTTTCTTGAGATGAGGATATTTTTTTGTGGCTCGCCTTTCAAACTCCAATAGCGCCGCACCATTTGCAACACCGTGTCATTGGCTTCTGACCCAGACCCTGTGAAGAACACATGGTTGAATTGGGGCGGCGTGATTTCGCTCAACACTTGAGAAAGTTGAGCAGCAGGCGGGTGGGAGGTTTGAAAAAAAAGGTTGTAATAGGGCAATTCCTGCATCTGTCGAAAGGCGGCTTCTGCCAACTCCTTTCTGCCATATCCGATGTTGCAACACCATAACCCTGCCATGCCATCCAATATTTTTTGCCCATCTGAATCCCACACATAGGCCCCCTCGCCTTTGACGATTATGCGACTGCCTTGGGCATTGAGGGCTTTGTGGTTGGTGAACGGATGGAGGTTGTGAGAGGCATCCATTTTTTGATAATCGTGAGTGGTCAACATAGGCATCACACATTCAAGAGGAGATATTCCCTTTCCCAAGGGCTGATGACACGAAAAAAATTTTCGTATTCTTTTTCTTTGACTGCAATGAACAGTTTGACAAATCGCTCTCCCAAAATCTCATGGAGGGTTTGGTTTTGTTGCAATTCAGACAACGCTTCGTGGAGAGAGCGGGGCAGGCCATAGGGCAAATCATAGGCATTGCCGGCCATGGGGGCGGTGGGTTCTAAGTTTTCTTCCATGCCGAGATAGCCACAGGCCAAAGTCAGGGCAAACGCCAGATAAGGGTTGGTGTCTGCGCCGGGGATGCGGTTTTCGACCCGTGTGGCTTCTTTTTCAGAAAATGGAATCCGAAAGCCCACGGTGCGGTTGTCGTAGCCCCATTGTGTGTTGATGGGGGCGGCTTCGTATTTGGCAATTCTGCGATAGGAATTCACATTGGGCGCAAAAAAGGGCATGGCGGCCGGCAGATATTTTTGCAGTCCTGCGATGTAGGAATAAAACAAGGGGCTGTGGTTGGGGCCATTGACAAAGATATTTTGATGGGTTTCTTTCTCAAGAATGCTTTGGTGGATGTGGAGGGCACTGCCGGCTTCGGCCTCCATGGGTTTGGCCATGAATGTGGCATACATTTTGTGTCCCAGGGCGGCTTCTCGCACCGTTCGTTTGAACAAAAATGTTTGGTCGGCCAGTGCCAGCGCATTGCCATGCCGAAAATTGATTTCCATTTGCGAAGCGCCGTCTTCATGGATGAGGGTATCAATTTCCAGTTCCTGTGCTTCGCAATATTTATAGATGTCTTCATACAACGGGTGGAACTCATCCAACGCTTGAATCCCAAAGGGCTGGCGAGTGGTTTCTTGCCTTCCCGAACGCCCCACAGGAGGCTCCAATGGATAATCGGCATCGGTGTTGATTTTGGTGAGGTAGAACTCTAGCTCTGGCGCAACCACCGGTTGCCATCCTTTGGTTTCATAGAGTTGGAGGATTTTTTTCAAGATGCTGCGGGGGGATAAATCGATCAACAGCCCATGCTGATTGTAACAATCATGAATGATCTGGGCGCGGGGTTTGGCCGCCCAAGGCACCAAGCAGATGGTGTCGCTATCAGGGCGCAACACCATGTCGGACTCTGCGGGGTTGATGAGGGTGCGGTCGTGAGGCCATTCGCCTGTGACTGTTTGGGTGAAAACTGTTTCTGGCAAACGCATGCCATTTTCTTGGGTGAATTTGGTGGCTGGAATGATTTTTCCACGAGGAATCCCGGTCAGGTCTGGAATGATGCATTCGACTTCTGAAATACTGTGCTGGGTCAGCCACTGTTTGATCTCGTCCATAAATCCTTTTTCACACCCTGTGGAAGCGGGATGGAAGCGCAAGAAATCTCAAAAGGAATCTTGACAATGGAGGCATTACTAATAAATTCTGCTTCAAAATGTCAAACTTTGGCGAAAAAATCCTTTGCTTTTCCCCATTCCAACCCGATGATGCCTGAGCATCGCTTTGCCCCATGGCCACACCCCACGTCCCTTCTTATTATGCCGCAACCGCCCACCCATCTTTGCAATACCCCCAGTTGCAGGGAGTGCACCAGTGTGATGTTTGCGTGATTGGAGGGGGCATCACTGGCCATTCTGCAGCATTGCATCTGGCACAAAAAGGCTATGATGTGGTGCTTTTGGAAGCCAATCGCATGGGTTGGGGAGCCTCCGGACGCTCTGGGGGGCAAATCATCTTTGGTTACAGTTGCTCACAAGGGGTTTTGGAAAAAAATGTGGGCAAAGCCGCTGCCAAAAAATTGTGGGAACTTTCGTTGGAAAGCCTCCGCGTGACCAAAGAGTTGATCCACACTCACCAAATCAACTGCGATATTGCCGAGGGGCAAATCCATGTTGCCATCAAGCCGCGACAGCATCGAGATTTGATTGCTTGGAAAACCCAACTGGAACAAGACTATGGTTATGAAGGCTTGGAGCTTTATGAAGGACAAAAACTCAGAGAACGCCTCAATTCAGCCCATTATCGGGCCGGGATTTTTGATGGCCAAAGTGGTCACTTGCACCCCCTGAATTACACTTTAGGACTGGCCAAGGCCGCCCACCATGCTGGGGCGCATCTCTTTGAAAATTCCCTTGTGACTCACATTGAAACCACCGACCCACCGCGTGTCGTCACCCCCAAGGGAGAAGTGCGCTGCAACGATGTGATTTTGGCAGGCAATGCGTATCTGGGGGATTTGTCGCATCCCATCCGAAAATTCATCATGCCTGTGGGAACTTATATTGCCGCCACAGAGCCTTTGGGGGCAGAACGAGCCGCAGGGCTGATTTCCAACAATATGGCGGTTTGTGACACCAATTTTGTTTTGGATTATTATCGCCTCTCCAAAGACCACCGCCTGCTGTTTGGCGGACGAGTGAGCTATTCCACCATGAATCCTCGCAATTTGGCAAAAACGATGAAAAAACGGATGCTGACGGTGTTTCCGCAGTTGCAGGAGGTGCGCATGGATTATGCGTGGGGCGGGCATGTGGCCATCACGAGGAACCGGGCGCCGCACTTTGGGCGGTTGGAAAAGAATATTTATTTTGCCCAAGGGTTTTCAGGCCATGGCGTGGCGCTCACAGGGTTGGCTGGCAAATTGATGGCCGATGCGGTTGCCGGAACGGCAGAGCAGTTTGACCTTTTTGAAAAAATCAACCACACGCCCTTTCCCGGAGGAAAACAATGGCGCACCCCCTTGTTGGTTTTGGCCATGGCCTATTATCGCTTGCGCGACCTGCTCTAACAAAACAATCTCTTCCAGCCTCTTGATGGGAAAAATAAGCCTTGCGAGGATGTTTTAAAAAATAAATTGACAAATTTTATCATGCTCATTATTAAACTTAGCCTATACAAACTTTTTAATGTGCCTCATCTCAAATATTCATGCAGAAATTCCTCACCAAGCCAGTAAAACAATTTTTTGCCCCGCTTGTTTTCAAAATTGCAGTGTCTCTGGGAGTTCGGAAGACGAATGGTTGTGTGTTTGTGTAAAAATGTGACTGAAGGGCAGTTGCGCCAAGCGATTTGTGAAGGCCACCGCACCCTCAAAGATTTGCGTGCCCATTTGGGCGTGACCTCACAATGTGGCAAGTGTTGCAAATGCGCCAGAGGGGTTCTCAAAGACTCCCTCTCGGAATCCAGCCGCTAGTGGATTCAGTCGTTTTCTCCCATTTTTTCTTGCAAGTAATTTTCAAGGCCAACCGTTGCAATGAGTTCTGCTTGCATTTCTAGCCAGTCAATATGCGCTTCTTCTGCTTCTAAAATCCCCTCCAGCAATTCCCGTGACACATAATCTTGGCTTTTTTCACAGTGTGCAATCCCCGCTTTGAGGGCTTTGTGCGAGTTCATTTGCAAGGCTAGGTCGTTCTTGAGCATCTCCGGGGCATCTTCGCCAATCATCAATTTGTGCAAGTCTTGCAGATTGGGCATTCCCTCCAAAAACAGAATCCTTTCAATCAGCTTGTCGGCCTGTTTCATGGCTTGAATGGATTTGTGATAAGTGGGTTCATTGAGGGCATCAAACCCCCAGTTTTTATAAATGCGGGCGTGCAAGAAAAATTGATTGATGGCGGTCAATTCGTTGGCCAATATCTTGTTGAGTGCAACGATCACTTTGTCGTGTCCTTTCATAAAATCTCCATCGCTTTGCAGGAAAAATAAATGCTGTTGGCAAACGCCGCTCACATTTGGGCTTGCAGATAATTTTTGAGACCCACTTTTTTGATGAGTCCCAGCTGGGTTTCTAACCACAAAGCATGGTCTTCTTCGGTTTCTTTCAGCAGGGATTCCAAAGTTTCACGGGTCACATAGTCCTTTTTTGCCTCACAACACCCAATGGCCGCTTTGAGTGCCGCCGCAACAGTCATTTCCAACTGCAAATCACTCTCCAGCATTTCTGGAACGACTGACCGCACATTCAATTTGTTGAGGTCTTGCAGGTTGGGGGTGGCTTCCAAAAACAAGAGGCGTTCAATCAAGGCCTCCGCATGTCTGGTTTCATCCTCCATTTCATGGCGGATGCGTTCATAAAGTTTGGAAAACCCCCAGTTTTCGTACATTCGTGAATGGATGAAATATTGATGGATGGAAGTCAGTTCGATGGTCAATACTTGATTGAGATGCTCAATGACTTTTGAATCGCCTTTCATGGGACACCGTTTTGTTGAGGTTGAAAATCAATGTTGTTTTTAAGGAAAATAGTTTCATTCCGTCTGATTTTCAAGCCATAAATGAAAATAATTCAATAATATCAATATTTTGCATGGGCTGATTTTTGTCAAAGCAAGGGCGACAATTCTGCGTTCACCCATGAGAAAATTATAATTTTGCCAAAACGAACAGGGGGTGTTTTGCGAAACTTTTTAAAAATGAGCAAATATGTAACGATGCATTAAAAATGATCGTTTTCCAAATCGCGATTTTCCTTGAGTTTGTGGGAGGGAAAAATTTCAGTCGAGTGAAATTTCTGTGTAGACTGCAAATCCTTGCCATGGTTTATGATTTAAGGCTCTAACTCATTCATGGAAAGTAAATGATTTCCAGAAAACTTCATTTTTTCAGTAATCTTCAATCAATTTCACAAAAAATACATTGAAACTGCAGCTTCTCAAATAGTTCTGCATCCCATTATTCTTCTAGTTCTTTAATATTATTGACAATCTCAATAATTCCCTCTTAATTCCGTGTAATCTCACATATTTGCATTTTCAATGCACCCTGCCACTTGGGTGCACACTTTCCATCTCACCTTGCGTTTTATGGGTGAAGTGGACTGCCGCCTTTTTGATGACATATGCGATGCCCTCACCCAGCTCCACATGCCGCCCTTTTCTCTCACACTCCAAGGGATTGGATTTTTTCCACCACGCAAACAACCCAAAGTCCTGTGGGTTGGCGTGCAAAAAAACGAAAGGCTCATGCAACTCAAAAAGAAAGTGGACTATCAGCTTGGGCAGTTGGGGTTGCCGCAGGAAAAACGAAAATTCCACCCCCATGTCACTTTGGCACGCTTGCACCACCCGTCTGAGGAAGAGATTGGGAGGTATCTCGCCCAGCATAGTTTGTTTAAAGTGCCTCCCTTTGAAATCAATCAATTCCATCTCTTTTCCAGCTCGCTCTCACGACAGGGAGCGGTTCACACCAAAGAAAGCAGCTATGGGCTTGAAAGGCCTGCCAAAGAACTGCCCCATTCAGTTGACAACCCCCGGCACCGCTAACATGAAACATGGGATTTCTGCATCAAACATCCCACCGCTCTGGGTTTGCATCTGATACGTGCCGTGCATGGTTCCAAAGGGCGTTTTGAGCTGGGAGCCACTCATGTATTCATGCTCGTCTCCCGGTTTCAAAATCGGTTGCTCCCCCACGACCCCCGGCCCTTTCACTTCAGAGGTTTTGCCTTCACTGTCTGTGATGATCCAATGGCGGCTGATGAGCTGCACCGTTTGGGGGCTTTGGTTTTTCAAACGAACTCGATAAGCGAAAACATAATTTTCATTTTCGGGGTCTGAGTGTTCTTCAAGGTAAAAGGATTCTACAGAAACACAGACTCCGTGCGTGGTTGCTTGTTCCATGAATGATTGGCCTCAATGGGAATGGATTTTGATAAAATCTCAGGCAATTTGTGCAGAAGGCCTTAAGAAAGAAGCTCGCAATTCAAAATAAAATTTGCCATAGTGACTCCTTGCGCCGCTTGTGGCAAGCTCGCAATTTTTTGGGCTTCGTGGCCTCCTCTTGATTAAAAACCTGAGTCACAGGCATTTGTCAATCTAAAATCAAAACACGCACACCTTGTTTGAACCGCCTGTATTGCCGAAAGGCCTCAAAAAAACGGGCATTTCGTGCCAGCGAGACCTTCCACACCTTGTGAAGTGACACAAGGTGCTACTTCCATCCATTCAACCATAAAGGAACCCATGTCAAACACTGTGAAAGTGGCCGTCACTGGAGCGGCTGGACAAATTGATTATTCTCTCCTCTTCCGCTTGGCTTCTGGTGAAACATTTGGCCCAGAAACCCCCATTGAGTTGCAGTTGCTCGAAGTCGAACCGGCGCTTGCAGCTCTTGAAGGAGTGGTCATGGAGTTGGACGATTGCGCCTTTCCCCTTTTGGAAAAAATTTCCATCACAGCCGCTGCCAAAGAAGGGTTCAAAGATGCCAACTGGGCTATTTTGGTGGGAGCGGCACCCCGAAAAGCCGGCATGGAGCGCGGGGATTTGATCAAAATCAATGGAGGGATTTTTGTGGAACAAGGCAAAGCCATCACCCAAGCCGCCGATGATGTGCGTATCTTGGTGGTGGGAAATCCATGCAACACCAACTGCTTGATTGCCATGCACAACGCCCCAGAGGTTCCAAGAGACCGCTGGTTTGCCATGACCGCCCTCGATGCCAACCGTGCGATTTCTCAACTGGCTCAAAAATCTGGGGTTGCCAGCCGAGAGGTCAGCAACATGACCATCTGGGGGAACCACAGTGCCACCCAATATCCCGATTTCTATCATGCAAAAATCCGAGGACAAGCCGCCCCCGAAGTGATTTCAGACCGGCATTGGCTGCAAAACGACTTCATTTCCACCGTGCAAAAACGTGGGGCTGCAGTGATTGCGGCTCGTGGGGCTTCTTCCGCCGCTTCGGCTGCCAATGGGGTGGTCGATAGCATTCAAAATTTGCTCCGCCCCACCCCGCAAGGCGATTGGTTCAGCATTGCTGTGCCCAGCGATGGAAGCTATGGCATTCCAGAAGGAATCGTGTTTGGCTACCCGGTGCGCAGCGATGGCGAACACTATGAAATCGTGCAAGGGCTGGAATGGAATGAATTTGCCCAAGAAAAAATCAAAGCGACGTTAGCAGAACTGGAGCAAGAGCGTGACACCATCAAAACGATGCTTTGACCGCAACCCTAGATGAGGAGAGCTTTATGAAAATCCATGAATACCAAGCCAAGCATCTGCTTGCAAAATATGGGGCAACTGTTCCCAAAGGCGATGTGGCCGACACAGCAGAGCAGGCCGTGGCCATTGCAAATTCTTTGGGCATAGACGTTTGTGTGGTCAAAGCGCAGATTCATGCAGGTGGACGGGGCAAAGGGGGCGGTGTGAAAGTTTCCAGAGGGCTGGAAGCGGTTCGAGCAAACGCGCAAGCCATTTTGGGGATGCAACTGGTGACGCATCAGACAGGGGCCTCTGGCCAAAAAGTCAAAAAAGTCCTCGTGGAAGAAGGGATGGACATTCAAAAAGAACTCTATTGCTCCCTCTTGGTAGACCGGGAGTCCCAACGGGTGGTTTTTCTTGCTTCGACAGAAGGCGGGATGGACATTGAAGAAGTGGCGGCAAAGACTCCAGAGAAAATTCATCAAATTGCTATCGACCCCACATTGGGCTTACGCGCGTTCCAAAGCATGGCGTTGGCTTATCACCTGCAAGTGGATGCCGTTAGCCCCAAACTCGTCCGCCCAACGGCAGCATTGCTCCAAGCACTCTATCAGGTGTTTGTGGGGGAAGATTGCTCTTTGGTTGAAATCAACCCTTTGGTTTTGACAGGCGATGGGCGCGTGGTGGCGTTGGATGCAAAAATGACCTTTGATGACAGTGCGCTTTTTCGCCATGAGGAGGTGGTGGCCTTGCGTGACTTTGATGAAGAAGAACCCTCAGAGGTGGAAGCGAGCAACAACGATTTGAACTACATTCGACTGGATGGCAACATTGGTTGCATGGTCAATGGGGCTGGGCTGGCCATGGGCACGATGGATATTATCAAAAGTTTTGGCGGCGAACCGGCCAATTTTCTGGATGTGGGGGGAACCGCCACCCAAGAGAGAGTCGCCACTGCTTTTCGGCTCATCACTGCCGATGCCCATGTGCAATGTATCTTGGTCAATATTTTTGGCGGCATTGTGCGTTGTGATGTGGTGGCTGAAGGAATTGTCGCTGCTTTTAAAGAAGTCAATCTGCAAGTTCCGGTGGTGGTTCGATTGGCGGGAACCAATGCGGACAAAGCGCAGGAGATTATTTCACAGTCTGGTTTTGGTGAAAAATTGCAGATGGTTCAAGGTTTGCGGGGAGCCGCCCAAGCCGCTGTTGCGGCAGTCAATTCCTGAAAATCTTCACACCACCCTTTGAAAATAGAGGTTTTATGTCGGTTTTAGTGGATAAACACACCAAAGTCATCACTCAGGGCATCACTGGCGCACAGGGGGCTTTGCACACGCGGGGTTGCCGCGATTATGGCACACAAATTGTGGGTGGAGTCACACCCGGCAAAGGTGGGCAGGATTTTGAAGGCATTCCCATTTTCAATTCGGTTCAAGAAGCGGTGGCAGAGACTGAGGCCAACGCGACCATGATTTTTGTGCCACCGCCTTTTGCAGGAGAAGCGATTATCGAAGCGGCCGCCGCCGGTGTGGAATTGATTGTTGCCATCACAGAAGGCATTCCCGTCTTAGACATGGTGACGGCAGTGCATTATGTGAAAGCTCAAGGAGTGCGGCTGATTGGCCCCAACTGCCCCGGCATCATCACACCCGGTGAGTGCAAAATGGGCATCATGCCGGGATTCATTCACAAAGCAGGCAACGTGGGGGTGGTTTCGCGTTCAGGCACTTTGACCTATGAAGCAGTGGATCAGCTCACGCAGGTAGGTTTGGGGCAAAGCACGTGCATTGGCATTGGCGGCGACCCTGTCAACGGAACCAACTTCACCGATTGCTTGCAGTGGTTTCAAGAAGATTCCGACACAGAAGCCATTGTAATGATTGGGGAAATTGGCGGAAATGCCGAAGAACAAGCCGCCGCTTATGCCAAAGCGCATGTCACCAAACCCATTGTCAGTTTCATTGCTGGGCAAACCGCACCCCCAGGGCGACGGATGGGACACGCCGGGGCAATCATTTCTGCAGGAAAGGGAACCGCTGAAGATAAGATGGAAGCCCTGCGCAGTGCAGGGATTCATGTCTTGGAAACTCCCGATCAAATCGGGCAAAAAATGCTTGAAATGCTGGGGAAATAAACACCGGCGGCCACCGCCGGTGCATGGGACAACCTAGCTGACGGTGATTTTCTTGGGCTGGGGTTGCTCCATTTTGGGAAGAGTGATTTCCAACACACCATTCTCTAATTGGGCTTGCACAGCATCTTCTTGTGTGTGCTCTGGCAACCGAATAGAACGCTGGAAGGAGCCATAAGAGCGCTCAACCCAAGAATATTTCTCATTTTCTGATTGGCTCTCTTGCTTCCTTTCACCTTTGATGGTCAACAGGCCATCCTTCAGGGAAATGTCCACACTCTCTTTCTCAATGCCCGGCACTTCCACAGAAATGTGATACGCATTTTCTGCTTCCTTGATGTCCAGTCGAGGAGAAAAAGAATGTCCGCTGGGTTTGTTGGTGAACTTCTCCACACCAAAGTCATTGAAAAAGCCATCGAGCATGGCATTGAAGTTGGGAACGATGCTTTTTGAGTTATAAGGCATTAACCACATAATGTTCTCCTTTTGAAAAGTGAATGAATGGTGAGCACTCCATGCGGAATGCTCATTTTGAAAACCCCTGATCAAATCAGGGAAAAAATTCTTATGAAATCAGCACCGGCGGCCACCGCCGGTGCATGGGACAACCTAGCTGACCGTGATTTTCTTGGGCTGGGGTTGCTCCATTTTGGGAAGGGTGATTTCCAACACACCATTCTCTAATTGGGCTTGCACAGCATCTTCTTGTGTGTGTTCTGGCAACCGAATAGAACGCTGGAAGGAGCCATAAGAGCGCTCAACCCAAGAATATTTCTCATTTTCTGATTGGCTCTCTTGTTTCCTTTCACCTTTGATGGTCAACAGGCCATCCTTCAGGGAAATGTCCACACTCTCTTTCTCAATGCCCGGCACTTCCACAGAAATGTGATACGCATTTTCTGCTTCCTTGATGTCCAGTCGAGGAGAAAAAGAATGTTCGCTGGGTTTATTGGTGAACTTCTCCACGCTAAAGTCATTGAAAAAACCATCAAGCATGGCATTGAAGTTGGGAACGATGCTTTTTGAGTTATAAGGCATTAACCACATAATGTTCTCCTTTTGAAAAGTGAATGATTGATCAACAACGTTTTGTTAGCACTCAATTTAAATGAGTGCTAACAATTTGTCAAGGGTTTTTTTGAAAAAATTTCATTTTCATCAAATTATTCAAAACCCTTTGTGATTTCAATTATTTCAACGGGGTATTGGAATCTTTTGCAGAGGTTTTTTGGGGGGAATTGAGAATTGCAGACGGCTTTTTTTGATTTTAAGGGAAGGGGGAAGGATTAAAATTTGCCAGCCTCACGGTTCTTCTTTTGGGTAGCCTGTCATTTCCACATAGCCTTGCCCAGACACGGCTTGGCTTTGAAACTGCCCTTGCACGTCCACCGCTCCTTCCCAGTAAGTGAAAAAATTCTGCAGTTCTTGTTGTGCCAAACGGGGCTTGAGGGTGAGGACAATTTGTTGTTCGGGCACAGTCAATTTCCATTGGGAGGGGTAGCGAATGTCAGTGCTGGGGCTTTTCCAAGATTGGAGGGTTTGCACTTCAAGTTGTTGGTGGTTCAGGGGAGAGGTTTGCCCTTGGGGGTCGACCAAAATCCCACTGCTGGTGGTGTCGGGCTGGCCATTGTTCAGGCGAAGTTGATAAAACATCAAATCCCAGCCATTGGACAACTGCAGGGCAAACCAATCCCAGCCCACTTGGTTTTCTTCCAGCGCACTGGTGCTCCATTCACGGTCCATCCAACTGAATCCTGCAAGGGCATAATCTTTGCCGCCCACTTGCAACTGGCCGTTGGTGTTGAGTCGGGTGAAGGAATAATAATAGGAGGCGTTTCCGCGCTGGTGGCCTTTTTGCGAGAGGCCCTCCGTTCCTTGCAAAACCAGTGCTTTTGCAGGCTCTATTGTGAGGGTGAGCGCAATTTCCTCTGCGTCTGCCTTGATTTCCAAAGGGAAAAAACTCGCGCCTTGACTGCTCACCGACCAATTTTCCAGCCAAACCCGAAAAGGCTCTGTTTGTGCGCCCGCCAACTCCACTGCCCCGCGACTGAACCGTTCAAAGTGGTAAAATTTTTCTGCTTGTGTGTCTGTGACGGCAAAGTGTCCCATATAGACTTGATTGGTCGCCCACTGGGAAGTTGCTCTCACGGGTTCGGAGGCAAGAGCCGATCGGAAAAGGGTGAATTGATAGCCAAAATGCCGCCCTTGCGGCGTTTGTAAATTTCCTGTGAAATACCACCACTCCGTACGAAATTCTGGATGGGGGCCGTGGTCTTTGGGAAACTCAAAATTGCGCGGTTCGATGGCCTGCGCAAAACTTGCCGCATCCCCCCCCATGACTTCTGCCAACGAAAGAGACGGGGAGGCTTTAGGGAGGGGTTCATCCCCCCCTCTGAAATAAATTCCCACACCAACCCCCAAGCAAACCAACCCCAAAAGATGCCACTTGAAAGACAAAATCGTTTTTTTCATGGGATGCTATTCCTCTCGCAATGCAAGGGCAGGGGCGGTGCGTGCGATTTTATAAGCTGGATAGATGCCTGCCAACAGCGCTGCAATCACCCCTAAAAAAATCCCTTGCCCCCAAATTTCTGGGGGAATGGTGGTTTCAAATGTCCAACCAAAAGAACGCTGGTTGATGATGTGAATGAGGATTTGTGACAAGAGGTAGCCAATGGGAAAAGCCGTGAGGCCGGCAATCAGCCCCATCAAGCCACACTGTCCCATCACCACTCCCCAAAGTTGCCAAGGGGTCAAACCGACCACGCGGAGCACCCCCATCTCCCGTTGTTTTTCTAGTTCCAAAGCCATCAAAGCACTCAGCACCCCAATGAAAGCCACCCCAACCACCAACAGCCGCAAAATGCGGGTGATGGCAAACGTGCGGTCAAAAATGGTGATGGAATATTCAAAAAGGAACTCGTTGGAACGGATGAGCAATTCTTTTTCGCCATCGGTGCGTTGTTGCAACGCAGTGAGCAAAGGCTCTCTGGGCGCATCAGGGTGAAGATAAAGCCCCACCGAATGGACGCGGTCGTCTTGCCAATACCGTTGGAAGGTGTTTTGGCTGATGCCCGCATACCCTTGTTCTCTCGCGTAATCATAGAAAATCCCCAAAATTTCAAAAGGGGTTTCGCCTTGCGGAGTTTGCAGATTGAGGCGGTCGCCCACACGGAGTTGCAAACGATAAGCGAGGGGTTCTGAGACAATCACCCCATCTTCGGTTTGAAATCGATCCCACAGGCGATCCTTTTCTGCGGTTTTGAAGCGGAAAGATTCTTGGGCAGGCGGCGGCAGGTTGAACACAATCAACTGCAATGTTTCCCCTTCCCGATTCACATTGGCGCGGCGGACAGTGCCCAAGTGCTGAACTTCTGGAAGTGCCGCAAGGGCTTGGGTGAACTCTTTTGAAAGAAAAGCCGGCGTGCGTTGGGAGTTCAAGGCCGTGGAAGTGAGATAAATATCTGCATGGAGCGAGGCTTTCAACCAATGGATCACCGCATGGCGAAAACTTTCCACCATGATCCCCACTCCCACCGAAGTTGCAATCGCCACCATCAGCGCCGCAATGGCCACACTGGTGCGGCTCAGTTCTGCTTTCACCCCTCGCGTGGCAAGCACCCCCACGGTTTTGAAAAAGGACTGCATGAGCGGCTGGAGCAGATTGATGAAAAAAACTGTCACCCCCGGCATCAACAGGGCAAATCCCAAAATCATGATGAAAATCGCCCCATACACGATGATCAAATCTCGTGTGGGAATCCAAAGCAAAATCCCTGTCACCCCCAGCAATCCCAAACCACCAAAAGTGAGCGAGGGCAATATGTTGCGATAGGATTCTTCTTTGGCCGAACGCCGCACCACAATTCCCGGCTCAATGTAGGCCGCCTCTCTTGCAGGAACCAACGCTGCCCCCAATGAGGCCGCAAGACCCAAAATCGTGGCTTTGGCCAGAGAAAATAGCGGGATGTGAAGCTGGCTCACCGAGACGGAATAATACAAATCATTGATGGTTTGTGTGACCAATGCCACCAAGCCTTGTGCCAAAAAAATCCCCAGCCCCAGCCCCAACAAAGTCCCGATGCTGCCAATCAAAAAAGCCTCGCTGAGCATCAAAAAAAACAATTCTTGGCGCAACATCCCCAACGCCCGCAAACGCCCTAAAATGGAATAGCGCTGCACCACTGAAAAAGTCATGGTGTTGTAAATCAAAAACACCCCCACAATCAGGGTCAGCAGGCTGAGAGCGGTTAAATTCAAATGAAAAGACCGTGTGAGTTTTTCTGCAGAATGGATGCGGTCGCTGGTGGTTTGGAGACTTGCCCCATAAGGCAACATGGATTCAATCTCCTCCAGAATTGCAGGACGGTTCGGGGTGGGGGGGAGCATCAAATTGATCTGGCTGAGCATCCCCGATTTGCCTAACAATTCTTGGGCTGTGGCAATATCGACTAGGGCCAGATTTTGCAGAACTTCTTTTTCCAAAGGGTCAGAAAAATTGAGCAACGCTGTGAGCATCAATTTTTGGGTTTGGGTTCCATCACTCACCGTCAGAGAATCACCCAAGGCCATGCCGAGTTCCGCCGCTGTTTCAGCCGTCAAAAGCATGTTGAGGGAACCCCCCAAAAAGTTGGTCAACACCCCAGAATCGCCACGCACTCCGTCCAAATATTGCCGAAACGGACGTTCCGCCAGCAGGTCAATGCCAAGAACCCGCAACGGTTTTTCAGAATGTTCTGGAAGCTCCAGCGTCCCTTGAACCACTGGCGCCGATTGTCGGAAGCCCGCCAGCCGCAGTTGGACATAAAAATTTTCTGGAAGGTCATCGGAGAGGCCAACAATTTGATGGGTGGCATTGCCGGTGAGGCTTTTGACCGAAAGGGCAAAGGAACGCTTGGCGCTTTCGTTGGTCAAATCAATCGAAATCACAATGCCCACCCCCAACGCAACCCCAAGAATGGAAAGCCCCAGTTGCCATGGGTGGTGCAAAAAATAACGAAAACTGGACTTCCAAAGAATGGGTTTCATGGCTCAAGATATTTCTACAATTTGGCCTTCCTGAATGGCCAACACACGGTCGGCACGAGCGGCCATGCTTTCGCTGTGTGTTGCCACCAACAAGGTGTGTCCCGCCTGCCGAACAAGGGTTTCGAGCATCTCCACAACCACGGCACTGGTCACGGTGTCCAGATTGCCTGTGGGTTCATCGGCTAAAACCAGTGCCGGCTGGTGAATCAGGGCCCTCGCAATGGCCACCCGTTGTTGCTCTCCGCCAGAAAGACGGTCGGGGAAGCTCCCCATGCGGTCGTCCAAGCCGAGTTTTTCCAATATTTGGCGGATGGCTTCTCTTTTTTGCGGGGGCGAATGGGGGTTCAGTTCGAGTGGGAGTGCGAGGTTTTCTTCAACGGTCAAGGTGGGGATGAGGTTGAACGATTGGAAAATGAAGCCAATTTGCTTTCTGCGAAAAAGCGTGCGCTCCTTTTCAGAAAGGGCTGTGAGGGTTTGGTTGCCAATGTGGATGGTTCCAGTGGTGGGGGTGTCGATGCCCGCAATCAAATTGAGCAAGGTCGACTTGCCTGAACCACTTCTGCCCAGAAGAGCGACAAATTGTGCGGCAGGGACTTGCAAGGAAGCCTCTGAAAGCACTTTGAGTTGGTTTTTTCCTTCTGTGTAAATTTTGCTCAAATTGGAGAGGGTGAGGAACGGTTCTGAGGTCATAGCGGGTTATCCACGCATTTGCAGTTGAGAAATTTGCCCGGCCACCACACGGATTTTGCGCGGGGCGGCCAGCCAGAAGGCGATTATCGAAACAAAACAAAACACAATGGCCAAAAAGAACGCCCACTCATAATTGCCCCAGTGGTCGTGCATGAGTCCAAACACCCAAGGGCCTGCGCCAGAGCCTAATGCCGTGAAGATATTGAGCGCGCCAAAGATGGTTCCGGCATGTTTGCCTTGGAACACTTCGGCAGTCACAGAAGCATAAACAGGTGTTGTGCCATAGCCTAGGCCTTGGCTGGCAACCATCAAATAGAGGGCAAGCGCGCTTGGGTGGTATTTGAGGTAGAGGAGCAAGGAAAGGCTCAGGGCAAAGCCCAAGGTGCCAGTCATCCAGCCCCATTCTCGCCCCAGTTGGTCAGAAAAATACCCAATGGCAATTTGCCCAATCACGCCAAACAAGGCGACCAACCCCAGAGCAGTGGCCGATTCTGAGGCAGAAAAACCAATGTCAATGAGATATTTGGTTTGATGGACTTGGATGCCATACCAAACAAACAGCGAGGTGAAATAGCCCAGCGCGAGCCACCAAAAGCATCGGGTGCGCATGGCTCGCGGCAATGTCCATTCGGTGGCCGCCCACGCATGATTGACGACATTGTCAGCCGTTGTGCTTTGGCGCTCCTCTGGGTTTTTGCGGTCGCCATCAGGGTGCAACCCCAAATCTTCTGGCCTTTGGCGTTGGAATAATAAATTGAGTGGAATCAACAAAGCCATGAGGAGGATAGCCAAAGCCCAACACGCTTCGCGCCAACCTTTGGTGCTGATGAACTGTTGCATCCAAGGCAACAAAATAATTCCCCCAATTCCAGCACCCGCAAAGGCAATCCCAATGGCCAAGCCCCGTTTTTTCACAAACCAGTTGGGCAAAAATGTTCCATGCCCCATGTAGCTCATGGTGACGCTTCCCCCCACCACCAAAACCCCCAGAGTTAAATACAACTGCCATGGTTCGCGAATGGCGGTTGCTCCCATGAGACCCATCCCCACCAAGACCGCCCCCAAAGAGATGACCCAGCGCGAGCCAAGACGATCCATCAGCCAACCGATTGCAGGCGCATAGAAGGCAGAGGCCATAAAACCAATGGAAAAAGCCGCTGCCGTCACCCCACGCTCCCACCCAAATTCTTCCAAAATGGGCGGATAGAGCAGTGAAAATGCCGTGCGGGTGTTGACCCCAATCCCCGTGCTGATGAAAGCAATGAAAATGACCACCCAGCCATAATAAAACGGCAAGCGAGAAAGCAAGAAGGACGATGGAACGGTTTGGGGCACGAGAGAGGCTGGATGCAGGAAATGGCAGAACGAATTTTTGCTCTCACAAAGGAAAACAAACGAAACTTCAAACTACTTGAAGAACCGTGCAGTCTCAAGCGATTTTCTTGACCATGCCCCTTGAGGCTTGTTGCATGGAGCAAGACTGTGCTAAGAAAATCGTTCCTCACCCTTCTTGCCCAACATGAACATGGAGAAAACGCCTTATGAATCGCGATGACTTGAGAACCAACCGCTCCCGCTTGTGGGAGAGCATCATGGAAATTGCCAAAATCGGGGCAACGGCCAAAGGAGGGTCTTGCCGCTTGGCTTTGACGGATGAAGACAAAGCCGGGCGAGATTTATTTGTGCATTGGTGTGAAGAAGCCGGCTGCAAAATCCTTGTTGACCGCATGGGCAACATCTTTGCCCAACGTCCCGGTATGGAGAAAGACCTCCCCCCCATCGCCATGGGGAGCCACCTCGACACCCAACCCCATGGCGGAAAATTTGATGGCATTTATGGCGTTTTGTCTGGACTTGAAGTCATCCGAACCCTCAATGAGCATCAGGTGGAAACCAAAGCTCCGGTTGAAGTGATTGTTTGGACAAATGAAGAAGGCGCACGATTTGCCCCTGCCATGATTGCCTCCGGGGTTTATGCCGGATTGTTCGACCTCGAATACGCCTTGAACCGTCAAGATGAAAACGGTGTGACTTTGGGTGAAGAACTCAAACGGATTGGCTACGAAGGAACCATTCCATGTGGTGCGCATCCGATGGGGGCGCTCTTTGAAGCCCATATCGAACAAGGCCCCATTCTGGAACAAAACCAACACACCATTGGCATCGTGCAAGGCGCACAAGGGCAACGTTGGTATGATGTGGTTGTTTGGGGAAAGGATTGTCATGCCGGAACCACTCCCATGCCGTTCCGCCAAGATGCACTGGGCGCGGCGGCCAAAGTGGTGGGTGCGGTGGAAGAAATTGCTCGAGCCAACGCCCCCCATGCCGTGGGAACGGTTGGTTCGTTGGTGGTTTCTCCCAATTCAAGAAATACCATTCCGGGGCAGGTGAATTTGAGCGTCGATCTGCGCCATCCAGAGGATTCCATTCTCAACAAAATGGGAGAAACACTGCGCCATCACGCCCAACAGGTGGCGGCAGAGCGCAATGTGACCATTGAGATAGAAGAAATCTGGCACAAACCGCCCATCTCTTTTGATCAAAATTGTGTGGCGGCAGTGGCTGGTGCAACAAAGAAGCTGGGCTATTCAAGCCAAGAGATTGTTTCAGGGGCAGGGCATGATGCGTGTCAGGTGGGTGAAATCGTGCCCAGTGCCATGATTTTTGTGCCTTGTGCAGAAGGGGTGAGCCACAACGAGGCAGAAAGTGCGGAGCCGCAAGATTTGGAAGCTGGGTGCAATGTGTTGTTGCACACCGTGCTTGAAGTGGCCGGCTCGTCTTTGAATTAAACAGCAGTGCGTGGTTAGTATTTGGGCGGCCGACCGGCCCATAGGAGCAGAAAAAAGCCCAGCAAAGAAGCAAACCCCACCAAGAGAAACGGAACGATGTAGCCAAATGTGAGGTCGTGCACTGTGCCCATCATTCCCGGCCCAACAGCCGTGCCAAAGGTGATGAAGAGCCAACTCAGGGAGTAGATTTGCCCATAGTCGCGGATGCCAAAGGCTTCAGCAATCAACAGCGGCTGGAGCATCAAAAGATTCCCCATGGTCAAGCCAAAGCCAATCGTCCCGATGATCAATGCAGCCCCGCTCATGCCATAGGCCACCCCCACCAAAGACACTGCTTGCAGGAGCATCAGCAGTTGGATGAAGGTTTTCAGCGAAACATATTGGCTCAACCAGCCCCCCACCAGCCGAGAAACAATACTGGTTGCCGCCAGCACAGAAAGGGCGGTTGTGGCCAGTTCTGCAGTCGTGCGGTCATTGAACACTTTGAAAAGATGGGCAATGGCTCCCACCTGAGACAACATCAGCAAGGTGAACGAGGCTGTGGAAACGATGAAAAATTTGTGGACAATGGCTTCTTTGTAAGGAACACCTGCCATGGTTTTGGGAGTGGAAGGGTCTTGCCGAGGGGCTGGTTCACCATCAATTTCTAATCCCAAAACTTGCGGATCGGCACGAATAAAAATCCCAGTGACAGGCAGGATTCCTAAAACATACATCACTCCAAACCACAAACAGGCGGTTTCCAAACCCAGCTCTTGGAGCATCCTCGCACTGAGCGGTGTGAGCAGCACCCCGCCCACAGATAGACCTGTGGAAGCCACCGCCAAGGCCAAAGCGCGTTTTTTTTCAAACCAACGGGTCACTAAAGTTGTGCCAATGACCAACGAAGAAAACGCAAAGCCAATTCCAAACAAAATATAGACCAAATAAAGTTGCCAGATTTCGCTGACGAAGCCCACCATAGCCAGAGCAAGCCCACCCAAAATGGAACCACAACTTATGGCAAGGCGCGGGTCATATTGTTTGATCCACTTTGCCGCCCCCAAACCCGCAAAGCCGGTGGTGAGGAAAAACACCGTGATTGCCCCAGAGGTCAGCCCCACTGGAAAAGCCCGCTCGCTGGTCAAGGCGTGCATGAGCACCGACATGTTGTAAAAGCCCAACCCCGATGAAAAAACCATCATCACAAAGATGGCAAAGACCACGTTCCAGCCATAGTAAATCGAGCCAATTTGAAAGCGCATGCCCTTCCTTAATTTTTGGGACTTTGCAATGCAAACGCCCTTGCAGTGGAGTGGATCAAAAACAAAAAAATGGAGAGATTTTAAGGTTCAAAAGAGAGGAAAGGCAAGGTGTTGTGTGGGGTCTCCCCGCAGGGGCAGGGAGCAGGGGCAAGATTTGTGGTGTTGATTTTACTCTGCCACACCAATGATGCAAATGGCCGCAACATTTTGATGCGGAGCACCGCCAAGATTGTGCGTCAGCCCCACTTTGGGGTTGGGCAACTGGCGCTGGCCGGCGCGTCCTTGTAGTTGGAGATACATTTCATAGAGCATGCGCAATCCAGAAGCGCCAATGGGATGCCCAAAGCATTTCAGCCCCCCATCAATCTGGCAAGGAACCTTTCCATCGGCATCATAAAACCCATCCATCACGTCTTTGATGGCTCCGCCTTCAGGAGAAATGAATAAATCTTCCATAGTCACCATTTCGGTGATGGAAAAACAATCATGCACTTCAAACATGCTCACCTCCTCGCGCGGCTTTTCAATGCCTGCCTCCTGATAGGCTTTCTTGGCGGCAATTCGGGTGGTGTGGAAATAGCTCCCATCCCAAGAATTGTGACCCGTTTCACTGCCACTGGACAAGGCCAGCTGCAGGGCTTTGACGGTGATGATGGTTGACTTTCCTAAACTTTTTGCAATTTCAGGGGTGGTGACAATCGCTGCAGCCGCGCCATCGCTCACCCCACAACAATCAAACAACCCCAGAGGTTCAGCAATCATGGGGGCATTGATGGCTTGCTCTTCTGTGATGGGTTTTTGCAAATGGGCTTTGGGATTTTTTGCACCGTTGGCATGACTTTTCACAGAAACATGGGCGATGGCTTGCTTCAAATCTTCTTTTTTCACATGGTGTTTGGCGCGATAGGCACTGGCCAGCTGAGCAAAGTTGCCCGGCGCAGAACCAGTGGCTTGCCATTGAGGAGCCAAGCTCCCCATGCCTGATGGCGGCAACCCGCCATAGCCGGTGTCTTTGAGCTTTTCCACTCCCACCGCCAAGGCAATATCGGCCGCCCCAGAAGCCACCGCATACACCGCTCCTCGAAAGGCTTCTGAGCCACTGGCACAAAAATTTTCAACCCGCGTCACCGCAATATTGGGCAGCCGCAAGGCCATCGCCAGCGGCAATCCTGATTTGCCCACATGCACATCTTCAATGGCGGTGGAAAGCCATGCCGCATCAATTTGCAGGGCTTCGATTCCTGCATCAGACATGGCCTCCAGATACGCCTCCACCATCAATTCATCGGCTCCCGTGTCCCAGCGTTCCCCGAATTTGGAACACCCCATGCCCAAGATTGCGACTTTGTCTTTGATTCCACTTGCCATTGCAATTCTCCTTTGAGTGAGTTGGCCTGTCAGCGCACGGGCACGGCCTTCCAAAAATAACGAACAAAGCCCCGCCGCTCGTCCAATCCTTTGATTCTAAAAACCATTTTCACGGGCATTCCAACCTCAATTTCACCAACTGCCACATCAGAAAAATCTGTCATAAACCGTCCGCCCTTGTCAAACACAATCATGCCATAGTGGGAGGGCGGGTCGATGGTGTAAGTCAAATAGTCGGCAGACCAACTTTGGACGGTTGCTCGCTCATTGACAAAACTATAAGGCTCTTGAGAATGCGGGGCGGCACATTCAGGATTGACACAAACAGCCTGTCGCGGAAATTGCGGAGTGTTGCAACGTGTGCATTTGCCCCCCACCAGCCCCAAGAGCATGTCGCGCTTGCGGTAGAGAACCGTCAATGCTGTTTTATTGTCGCGCTCGGCGCGCATTCCGCGGTCGACTTTGAGCAATCCATTGAAGGCCAAAAAGCGCTGATAATTGGTTTCTGGCTGACGGTTCGCCAAAGCCCCCCGCACCCCGCTGGGTTTTTTGAGTTTGGCCAAATTTTCTGTCACCCGAAAAATCAAGACATCGCACCCTTGACCAAAACTGGCGACCATGAGGATTTGCCCCGGCTGAACCGCTCCTTCGATGGTGTGCAAGAGCATCAGCAAAGGATGCGCCACTCCTGTGTCGCCACAGGTGGCGGCCAAATTTTCACGGAGAGCCTCGTGGGGAATTTCACACGTTTTGGCGACATTTTGCACGGCACGACCGATGGTGCTGGGGAGGATAAAATGATCCACCGCTTGAGCCGTGAGATTGGATTTTCCTAGAGCTTCCTTGACAGTGGGCGGGACGATTTTCATGTAGCCTTCGTCTCGAATCCAGCGTTCTTCCCAAGTATAATCAAAGGCTTGGCCTTCGCCCCGAAAATGATCGACAAAATCCACAGTGGTGGAATGCCCGCCTAGATATTGCAAAATCACATGGTCATTGCCCACCATGAGGGCTGCCGCACCATCGCCCAGAGCCAATTCTTGGGGGCTGGCGGCTTGGGTTTTGCGGTGTTCAGAAGCCACCACTAGGAGCTGTTCATCCATGTTCCCTTGTGTAACGGCTAAGGCTTGCATCAATGCGGAGGTTGCGGCGCGTTGAGACGACCCCACATCCAACACGGCCAAATCCTTCCCCAGCGAGAGGGCTTCTGCCAAAATCCCGGCCCCTTGGCGGTCGGCAAACGGGGAGCTGGTGGTGGCAAAAAATAAGGCATTGGGCGAACCAACCCCTGTGGAGAGGCAGTCTCTTGTGGCTTCCACGCCCATGGTGATGGCATCTTCGTCCCAGTTGCACATGGCACGCTCCCCTTTGGCTTTGCCCGCCAGAGAAGGGTCAGCCCAAGAATGGGCCTCCACAATGGCTTTGCGCAACAAACGCAAGCGTGGCACATAACCGCCAAACGCGGTGATTCCTCCCATAAAAACTGCTCCTCTTTGAAAAATGGATGTCTTTTGATTTCAATGGGTTAAAAATTAACGAGAGTGGTTCTTCAAATCAAGATTTCATTTGCAATGCTTTCTGGAAAGGAAGCGCCCTTGGTGGCCCTGTCATTCTGCGCGCCAGTTGCAGAATCCGGAAAAATTGCTTTTGAAACTGGCACAAAAAATTTTTTAACATTCTGGATTTCAAGCCATTTTGCAAGCAGTTTTTTGGGCGGCAAAAGTGGGGGTTTTTTTGACAAAGCAGGGCGCGTTCGCTACTTTGAGCCAGCCATTGATTGATGGCCAAAAAACACAATCTCACTCAGGAGGACATTATGGTCACACTCAACATTAACAATAAAAAATATGAAGTGGCGGTGGAGCCAGACACACCGCTGTTGTGGGTCTTGCGCGACACCCTGGGGTTGACAGGAACCAAGTTTGGCTGTGGCATTGCCCAATGTGGGGCTTGCACAGTGCATGTCAATGGCGTGGCCACACGAACGTGCGTGTTGCCCATCCGTGGTGTGGAAGGCGCAAAAATCACCACCATTGAAGGGTTGTCTGCACAGCGCAATCATGCGGTGCAACAAGCATGGATGGAAGTCGATGCACCCCAGTGTGGCTATTGTCAATCGGGGCAAATCATGGCCGCGGCGGCTTTGTTGGCCACCAACCCAACCCCCACCGATGAAGAAATCAATCGCACCATGACCAACATTTGCCGTTGTGGAACCTATTCCCGCATCCGCCAAGGGATTCATCGTGCCTCTGAAATTCTTGCCAAACAGGAGACCCAATGACTGAAATTTTAAACATGAGCCGCCGCGGGTTCATCCAATCCTCCTTGCTCACTGCCAGTGGCTTGCTTTTGGGGTGCACGCCTTCGCCAACAGCCCTTTCCTATCGCACAGAAAACACCCTCCCCAAAACAGATGCGGTCGCCACGTGGTTGCACATTGACCCTGAAGGAGTCGTCACAGTGCTTGTGCCCAGCTCCGAAATGGGACAAGGGGTCGCCAGCAGTCTTCCCATGCTTGTTGCTGAAGAGTTGGAGGTGGATTGGCAAAAGGTTCAAATCGAATTTGCGCCTCTCAATGCGGCCTACAACAATCCTGAATTTTTTATGCAGGGAACCGGCGGGAGCAACAGCATCAAAGTGTGGAGCGAACCTTTGCGCAAAACCGGAGCCACTGCACGAGAAATGCTCAAAATGGCCGCTGCCCAGCAATGGGGGATTCCCGTGACCCAATGCACCACCGCCAATGGAGCAGTCCGCAACGCGCAAGGACAAAGCCTGCCCTATGGTCAACTGGCAGAAGCGGCAGCCACTTTGGAGCCGCCCAAGGAAGTGCCTTTAAAATCTCCTGACCAATTCCGTTTTTTAGGCCAGCCCCTCAAACGCCTCGACACCCCCTGCAAAGTGGATGGCACATGCGAGTTTGGCATTGATGTGACGGTTCCCGGCATGGTCTATGCCACCGTGGCCCAGTCGCCCGTGTTTGGGGGAACAGTCAAGCAGATGGACAAAGCAGCGGCTATGGCTTCTGCTGGAGTGGAAGCGATTGTTGAAGTTCCCAACGGAGTGGCAGTGGTGGCTGATAGCTACTGGCACGCCAAAAAAGGATTGAGTGCCTTGCAGGTGCAATTCGATGCAGGCCGCAATGCCCAGCTCAACGATGCCACCATTTCGCAAAAGTTCCGTGAGATTTTGGATGCAGAAGGCAAGCGCGCTTTCCCCACCGCCCATCAAACTTTGGATTTGGAATATCAAGTGCCTTATCTCGCCCATGCCACGATGGAGCCAATGAACTTCACCGCCCATGTCCAAAAAGACCATTGTGACTTGTGGGGGCCGACCCAAGTGCAAACCCTTTCCGCAAAAACGGTCGAAGCCATCACGGGGCTTTCCGAAGATCAAATCACTCTCCACACCACCTATTTGGGGGGCGGCTTTGGCAGACGGGCCGAACTGGATTTTGTTGAGCAAGCAGTGACGATTTCCCAAGCGGTGCAAAAGCCTGTCAAGTTGATTTGGTCTCGTGAAGAAGACACCCAGCATGATTTTTATCGGCAAGCAGCCATGATGCGCCTGCAACTGGGATTGGATGCCCAAGGGAACCTCCAAAATTGGGCGCATCAGTTTGTGTCTCCTTCTTTGTTGGAGCGTTATTTTGAAGTTTGGGCGCCGGCGGCCATCAACTGGTTGCCCATTACGGGTCTGACAGGAGATGCGATGGTTCAGGAAGGAGCGACTGAAAATTCCTTGCCCTATGCGATTCCAGAAGTCGATTTGCAATTTGATCTAGCGGTCATCCCTGTGCCGGTGGGGGTGTGGCGGTCGGTGGCGCATTCTTACAATGGATTTTTCATTGAAAGTGCTGTGGATGAAGCCGCTCATGCGGCCGGCGAAGACCCCTATCAATACCGCCGGCGGATGCTCAAGGACGATCCGCGTCATCGCCTTGTGCTTGACCTTGCGGCTGAAAAAGCAGGCTGGGGCAAGGCCAGCGAGGGGCGGTTTCAAGGAATCGCCTTGCATAAATCCTTTGACACGTATGTTTGTGAGGTTGCAGAAGTTTCTTTGGAACCAGAACTGAAGGTGCATCGAGTGGTGGCAGCAGTGGATTGTGGGGTGGTTGTCAATCCCAACACCGTCATCGCCCAAATCGAAAGCGGCATTGTCTATGGATTGGTGGCGGCACTTCAAGGAGAAATCAACATTGAAAAAGGACGGGTGGTGCAAAGCAATTTCCACGACTACCCCATGTTGACCCTTGCCAACACCCCTGAAATCGAAGTGCACATCGTTTCCAGCCAAGAACCTTCAACGGGTGTGGGGGAACCGGGAACGCCCCCCATTGCTCCGGCGGTGACCAATGCGATTTTTGCCGCAAGTGGCCAACGGATTCGCACCCTGCCCATTCTCAAGAATTTGCAGGTTTAGGGGGCTAAAGTGGGTCGGTCGTTTGTGGCACACCAAAACGAGCGACCCCCGTCTCTGCCGACCACGTCATTGGTGACCCCGTCTATAGCGACCGCGTCATTGGCGACCCCGTCATCCCACGCGAAGTCGCGGAATCCAGAAAATCTTAGAATCCGTCATGGTGTGTTGGGAAGTTCTTCAAAGAACTCCACCCTGCCGCTTTCAAGGGAATATTCGGCTCCCACAATTTGGAGATTGCCCTGCTGAACAAGTTGTTCAAGGAGAGGAGAATCTTGCTGGAGCAGACGAACGGAGGCCCTGATGTGGGCGCGCACGGCCTTTTGCAACAATTCATCAGGAGGCCAAGTTTTTTGTTGCAATAAGGGTTCTAAGGCTGGGCGGATGCAATCCACAATGGAAAGCAGGTTGGGGGACGCATTGCCTGCTGGATGCTGGAGGGCTTGCAACGTGGCGGCCACCGCTCCACATTGAGAATGCCCCAAAACCACCACCAACGGTGTGCCAAACTGCTCTGCCGCAAACTCAATGCTTCCCAGTTGCGAAGGGGAGGCAATGTTTCCCGCCACCCGAACCACAAACAAATCCCCCAAACCTTGATCAAATACGATTTCCACAGGCACACGGGAATCGGAACAGGCCAGAACGATGGCAAATGGTTTTTGCCCTGTGGTCAACTCCCGGCGGTGTTGGGGGTCAATTTTCATGGCTTGAGGTGTGCCGGAAACAAAACGCTGATTGCCTGCGTGCAACATTTCAAGGGCTTCTGCGCCAGTGGTCATGGATGCTTCATTTTTGAAGTGATTGGAAAACACACTTGAATTTTGAGAAAAATCCCCCCTTTTTATGGGTGACATGCTCTGCAAAAATGAAGAACTGTGTTCTAAAAATCAAATGAAAAACATTTCGGGAGCCGGACAAGGGGGGCCTAAGACAAGAGGTGTGCTTCAATCCGCAGGCTTCCTGCAGTTGATTTTTTTGAAAAAACCACAAGGTGCCGCGCCTATGGATTCCCATGCCATTGCATTTGAGGGGGAATTTTTGACATTTTTTTGCAGAACTGTTTAGCTGAAGGCTCTATGCTCATTTGTACCGCCCCTGCCTTTTCGAGATGGAATCGACCCTTTTTTTGACATGGACGCTTCTGCTGGTGGCAACTCTGGTTTACTTGGGGTTGCTTTATCATAAAAAACGATACCGCCACCGGGATGCACTTTTTCGACTCATTTTTTTGGGAAGCCTTTTGTGGCTTTTGCGTCCTTTGCCTGAAGGAACTGTGGCTCCGCAAAAGCATTTATTTGTGTTGCTGGACACCAGCAAGAGCATGGAACGTCATTTTTCTGAGGATGCAGAAGTTTCTCATCTCAAGGAGCTTTTATCGCCCCAGATGCTCAAAACATTGGAGTTCCGATACCCGGACCACCACAAGCACTATTATGACCTGCACCAGTCTTCTCAGCCGGCCGCCGCAGGCTTTGCGCCAAAATGGCAGTTGGAATCGCCCATTTTGAAAAACCTGCTCCGCTTTCTCAACAGTGTTGCACCGCCAGAATCAAGCCAGTTGGTGCTCATCACGGATGGGCAAGACACGGAGTTTGAAGAATTTCCTCCATCCTTCCAAGAACGCTTGAGCCAGCAAACGCTTTCTTTGGACATTTTGACCCTCCATTCGACTTTGCCCAAACCCGACCTTGCCATTGCCCACGTGCACAATCCGCGCGTGGCTTTCAAAAAATCGGCGGTTTCTCTCCACGTGACTCTGCGTTCTCATTTAAAATCAGCCCAAACCTCCCAGTTGATTTTGACCGATGCCCAGTCCATTTTGGATAAGGAGGTTGTGGAGTTTCCAGCAGGGGACAGCGAACTCAAGGTTGAACTCTCTTGGACTCCACTGGCGGCAGAACATTCGCTGTTGTTTCTGCGCTTGTTGCCTTTGGAAGAGGAGAAAAATCTTGACAACAATGTGAGCTACATTCCCCTCACGGTGCGGAGCCATCGGCATCGGGTGTTGCACATTGCAGGGAGGCCAAGCTGGGATGTTTTGCACCTGCGTTCGATCTTAAAATCCATGCCAGCACTCGACCTCATTGCTTTTTATATTCTCAGAGACCCCTACCGCGACCTGCAAAACGTGGCAGAAGACGAGCTGGCCTTGATTCAATTTCCTGTCCAAGAACTCTTCCAAGTGGAATTGTTTAAATTCGACACGGTGATTTTTCACAATTTTGCCATCGAATCCTATTTGCACAATCCGGCGTTTCAGCAGAGTTTTCAAAACTATTTGAGAAATGGCAAAAAGATCATTGTCATTGGCGGGGAACAAGCGGTTGGGCAGACCCAATATCAGCAATTATTTTTGAAGCCGGGAGCCGATGCTTTCAATTTTGAGTTTTATGATAGGGAGGCTTCGCCCCAAGAGAGCGACCAACTTTCTGCGCCTTATTTGCGCCAACAACCTTCTTTTGCAGGAATTGGCCAGCAGGAAGGCGGGTCGGCCCCCGATTTGATCACCCGCACAAACTTTGATTTGGGGCAGGTCGATTGGATTGCTGATCCGTTTCTTTGGAAACAATCCCCTCCATCCAAGGCCGAATCTTTGGGGCAATCGGGTGATTTTGCCGCCTTCTGGCAAACATTGCTCTACCAGCCTGAATATGAAACGCTCAATGTCTTTCAGGATTTCCAGCGCAAGGCCCCCTACCCGGCGCATCAGCCCATTGCAGGCGACCTGTTGCTCCCGGCTCACAAGCTCCACGGGGTGGAAAATCTACGCCTGCAAGTGCTCGACCCCATGCACAATCTTGTGGTGTGGGAAACCCCCATCTCGCCAGAGGAACCCCATGTCCAACTCCCCATGCTCCCGCCTAGCTCCTATGAATTGCGATTGTCTTGTGATTGTGGAGAGATGCCCGATATAGTCCAAAAATTGACGGTTGTCGACGACTGGCTGGAAATGCGCACCACTTCTCCCAACCTGCCGTGGTTGCAAAAATTAGCGGCAACTCTGGGGGGGGAAGTGATTGAATTGTCCACACCCGAGTGAGTGATGAAACGCTATTTTATGCAGAAAATTGGACTGGTTGGGGGTTGTTTGGCACTGGTGGCTTGCTCCTTCCAGCCCATCGTTTTGACCGATGAAGGGCGGCAAGTGCAGTTGTTCTATCAGCCAGAAGAATTTCCGCAGTGCTTTTTTATCAATGATTTCAAAGCCATGGCACTTGCGGCACGGGGCAATAGCTATCAGCAGGCACTCAACAAAATTAAAAACAAAGTGGCCATTTATCAGGGCACACATTTGAAAATCAACACGGCCGATACCAACGAGTTGGTGAGTGTGATTGCAGGTGCAGGCTATCGTTGCCCCATCACAGAAGACGGAAGGATTGAAGAAATGCGAATCACTCCCACTTTATTTTGAGCGTGTTGCCCCGTAATGAACGCCTTGTATCCGTTGCGCCCCGTGTCTATGGTGAACCCGTCCTTGGCGACCCCGTCTATGCCGACCGCGTCTATGGCGACCCCATCCTTCCACGCGAAGTCGCGGATTCCAGAAAATCTTACAACCTGTGGGTGGTTTGCTTTTTGTGGATGTTGCGAGTGGCGCGCCGAATGACCCTCGCTTTTCAGAAGGGTCGCCCAGAGAAGGGTCGCCCAGAAAAGAGTCTCACAGAAAATCTTTATCAAAAAACACCCTCTATTTTGAACTTCCATTCAGGACATTTATGACAGAAGGCATCCTTGCACTCAGCAACGGCCGCATGTTTCGGGGTCGATTGCGTGGTGCGCTCCAAGCGGCCGCAGGCGAAGTGATTTTTCACACAGGCATGACAGGCTATCAAGAAATCTTGACCGACCCCTCCTACGCCGGACAAATGGTCGCCATGACTTACCCCCACATTGGCAACTATGGCATCAACCCGCATGACATGGAATCCGACACGGTGCATGTGCGAGGTTTGATTGTCAAAGAATTGAGTGACGTGGCGAGCAACTGGCAGGCCGAACACACTTTGGAAGACTGGCTGTGCGCCAAAAATATTCCTATTTTGGAAGGAATCGACACCCGCGCTTTGGTCAAAACCATCCGAGAGCAAGGGGCTTGTCCGGGCATCCTTGCCCCTGTGGAATCACCTCAGTTTGAAGGCTTGGAGGCACTTCAAAAAAAAGCAAAGGAATTGCCTGTTATGGTGGGACAAAATTTTGCAAGAATGGTTTCTACAACCGAAAATTATGTTTGGAATAGCCGCGCCAACCCTGTGCGCCATCGCGTGGTGGCCTATGATTTGGGCATCAAACACAACATTTTGCGTTCAATGAATCAGTTGGGGATGGAAGTGACAGTGGTTCCTCATGCCACCCCCATGGAAGCGGTGCTGGCGCTTCAACCCGATGGGGTTTTTCTTTCCAATGGGCCGGGCGACCCCGCCGCAGTGCATGAAAGCATTGAGGCGGTCAAACAACTTTTGGGAAAAGTACCCATTTTTGGCATCTGCTTGGGGCATCAACTCTTGGCCATTGCCCTGAATTGCCAAACCTACAAATTGAAATTTGGGCATCATGGGGCGAACCATCCTGTTGTGGACTACACCACGCAAAAAGTGGAAATCACGAGCCAAAATCATGGATTTGCTGTGGATGAAACCTCCATCCCGCCCAGTGTGCGCATCACCCACCGCAATCTCAATGACCAAACGGTGGAAGGTCTTGAATCGTTGGACTACCCCGCCTATTCCGTGCAATACCACCCCGAAGCCGCCCCCGGCCCCCACGATGCCCAATACCTGTTCCATCGCTTTGTAAAAATGATGGAGCAATTTTAAATCACAAAAGGACAGACTAAAATCCAAGACAGGGCGAGGGGATTGTTTCGTCTCCCAAAAAAGATTTTGGATGGAAAATTTATTCAATCTGAGGTTCCCAATTCTTTGGCCAGTTCTTCAAAGCTGGTGCGCACTTCTTCAGGGTCTTCTGCAGCGGCTTCCACGATGGTGTCCAAGTCTAAGTCGGGGGTGAGCGAAGCCCCCAATGGGCTGGAGGTCATCACCACAAAATCTCCACGATCTTCGGCCGGCACATCCTCGCGGCGGGTCACACGCCACATGGAAAAAATCGCAAGCACTCCCATGATGCCGCCAATATTGCCATAGAAGGCTTTTGTACCCCAAATTTCCATGGCAAGGGCGGTGAGGGGGGAGCCAAGGGTTGCGCCAATGCCATTGGCCAACACCAAGGTTCCACTGGCTGCCACCATCTGTTTTGGGGTGAGATAATCATTGGTGATGGCACTGCACAAGGAATAGAGCGGAATCGCAAGCCCCCCCACAAGGATGGCAAGGACAAACACCACTAGACCTTCTTGCGAGGCAGTGAGAGCAAAGAAAGAAAGGGCACTGCCGCCAAGAGATGAAAGGATGATGACGCGGCGGCGACCGGTGCGGTCGGAAATCCAGCCCAACGGGTATTGAAACAAAAATCCGCCTAGCGTGAGGGCCACCATAAAAAAAGACACTGCTTGCACAGACAGTCCAATTTTCGTGGCATAAACCGGCCCCATGCCCAGAATTGCCCCCATGAGCAATCCATTGAACGTCATGCCAAAGATGCCCAAGGGCGAAACACGGAACAGTTGAAGGATGCCCACGGATTCTGGCAAATCAAAGGAAGGGGCCTTGCTGGCAGAAATCAAAATGGGAATCAAGGCCATGCTCACCAACAACGAAACCAACACAAAGAGGTCATAGCCATCTGGAGAAGCAAGGTTCAACAGCACTTGCCCGCCGGCCATCCCTCCCATGGAAATGAGCATATAAATGCTCAAAAGTTGCCCGCGCGATTCATTTTCTGAGGCATCGTTGAGCCAACTTTCCGCCACAATGAAAATTCCAGAAAACGAAAACCCTGTCACCAGCCGCATCACCCACCACATCCAAGGCTCAACAAACACGGCTTGAATTAAAATTGCTGTGGAAGCCAACGAAGCCAATGCGCCAAAAATTCGGATATGCCCCACACGAGCAACCATCTTGGGAACCACGCCACAGCCAAGCAGCATTCCCATGAAATAGCCCGACATGATGATGCCAATGACAGCCGTGTCAAAATTTTCTATGGATGCTCTCACGCCAAGCAGGGTTCCTTGCAGCCCGTTGCCGAGCATGATCAGGCCCATCCCCAACAAGAGCGCCCAACTGTTTGAAAGAACATTCTGCATAATTCAATTCCTAAAAAAAATGTGGGAAACTCCCCGTGGAGATGGGAGCGCAAAAGGTGTGGTGGCGACCCGCAAGAAGGGTCTTTTGGCCAAACGGACGAGCGGGTTTACTGGAAACCCATCAAAGCGTCAAGCCTAGAAATGGCGGGGTTGAGGGAACGGGATGTCCCTCAAAGAAGCAAGGGACAGCGTGGGGCCTAAGTGCTTGATTTGATTTAGATTTGCCCCACATTGGACATGGAATGGAGGAGGTCATAACTGGAAATAATATCCAGCTCTTCAGCACTTTTTTCAACAATCACGGCCAAGTTGCCTTGGCTGAGCAATTTTTGAATGTCATCGACTGGGGTGTTTTTTTCCACAATGGGGAGGGGTGCAATCATCACATCGCGCACGGTGAGCTGGTAGGGGTCGGCTTGGTTGACCAACACTTCCACCACTTTTTGCTCGGTGATGGTTCCCACCACTTTGCCTTGGTCTTTGACAGGGATTTGAGAAATTTCAACTTCCTTCATTTTATTGATGGCCGTGAACACCAATTCGTTGGCATCAATCGAAATGCAGCCTTCGGCCGCAGAGGATTTGCTTTGCAACACATATTCGGCATTGAAATTGACTTCGGGTTCTAGCATTTGGTGCTCTTTGAGCCATTCTTCGTTAAAAACTTTGCTGAGATACCGCCCGCCGGTGTCCGGCAGAATCACCACCATCACATCGTCTTTGTCCATATTTTCTGCAGCTTTGAGGGCGGCGGCGAGGGCGGTTCCTCCACTGCCGCCGGTCAAAATTCCTTCTTTTTTGGCCAATTTGCGGGCATAGGAAAATGATTCTTGGTCGGTCACTTGGATGACATCGTCCACCACTTCAAAGTGCATGGTGGAGGGGAAAATATCTTCTCCAATGCCTTCCACGAGATACATTTCAGGCTTGCCCACCGTTCCATCTTTGAAAAATTGATGATAAAGGCTCCCGATGGGGTCGGCTCCAATGATTTTAATGTTGGGATTTTGCTCTTTGAGGTATTTTCCAGTGCCACTGATGGTTCCCCCTGTGCCCATGCCGGCCAAAAAATGGGTGATTTTGCCTGCGGTTTGTTGCCAAATTTCGGGGCCTGTGGAAAGGTAGTGGGTTTGTGGGTTGGCATCGTTGTAATATTGATTGGTGTACAAGGCGTTGGGGAGGTCTTGGCCTAATTTTTTGGCAACAGAATAGTAGCTTCGGGGGTCTTCTGGTTCAACAGCGGTGGGGGTGACGATGACTTCTGCACCAAAGGCTTTCAAAATGTTGATCTTTTCTGCACTCATTTTGTCGGGCATGGTGAAGATACATTTGAACCCCATCACCGCGGCGGCAATCGCCAAGCCCAAGCCTGTGTTGCCAGACGTGCTTTCAATAATGGTTCCTCCTTCTTGAATCAACCCTTTTTTCAACGCATCCTGAATCATAGAAATCCCAATGCGGTCTTTGATGCTTCCCCCAGGATTGAAAAACTCAACTTTCATTAAAATGAGAGGTGCAAGTCCTTTGTTGAGATGATTGAGCTTGACGAGTGGCGTGTGACCGATTGTGTCAATGATGCTATTGAAATACTCCATGGCAACCTCTAACTTGAAAAGATGATTGAAATGTTTGGGCTATCATAGGCGAACCCCCGCTATTCTGCAAGTCAGTCGCCCCAGCCCCCGTTTTGCTGAAGATTTTCCTCGCTTTTTTGACGGATTTTTTTATAGTCCTTTTTAGACACAACGCTGTTGCAGCAGAACCTCTTTGTTTCCACCCTCCTTTCTTTTCAATTTAACCATGCCCTCGACAGAAATCCATCAAACAGCCGAATACAAAACATTTGACGGTTGGACTCGCACCTACACCCATTTTTCAGAAGCCTGTGCCTGCAACATGACCTTCGCCCTCCTCCATCCCCCGGCGCAAGCAGGAGAAAAATTCCCGGTTTTGTATTGGCTCTCTGGTCTCACCTGCACCCCTGAAAATTTCATCACAAAAGCAGCGGCACAAAAATATGCCCATGCCGCCGGCCTCCTTGTGGTTGTGCCCGACACCAGTCCTCGTGGTGCAGGCATTGTTGGCGAAGACGAGGACTGGGATTTGGGAACAGGGGCGGGGTTTTACCTCAATGCCACCACCGAAAAGTGGGCAGGCCATTATCGCATGGAGGACTACATCGCCCATGAATTGCCCGAAATCATCCAAGCCCATTTTCCGGTGCTTCCTGAAAAACAAAGCATTGCCGGACATTCCATGGGCGGGCATGGGGCGTTGACGCTGGCCTTGAAGAACCCCGGCCGCTTCTCATCCATTTCTGCTTTTGCTCCGATATGTGCGCCCAGTCGAGTGCCTTGGGGCATGAAAGCCTTCCGCCATTATTTGGGAGAAGACCTCGCAGAATGGCGCAAGCACGATGCCAATGAATTGATGCAACAGACCACAATGAACACGCCTATCTTAATCGATCAAGGCGACCAAGATTCCTTTTTGGAAGAACAACTCCAGCCCCATCTTTTTGAAAAAACCTGCCACACAAAAAGCTATCCGACCACCCTCCGCTTGCAAGCGGGATACGACCACAGCTATTACTTCATCGCCACTTTCATCGAAGATCACATCCACTTTCACCAACAGCATTTGAAAGGATAAAGCCCCCTATGTTTTCTTATTTTGGCTATGGCTCCAACATGGACATGCAAGCCCTGCAGCTCAAAGGAGTGTGTCCGGTTTCCTCGGAAAGAGGCATGCTCTTTGGTTGGAAGCTCGTTTTTGATTTGCGAACTTTTTTTCAACATGAAGGGGGCATGGGGAATGTTCGCCACACCGGCAACCCCCACGATGTCACCCATGGCGTTTTGCATTCCTTCCATGAAGAAGCCATCCCTGTTCTGGATCAAATGGAAGGCGGCGGCCACGCCTACAACCGTGTGGAAGTGGAAATTGAAACCTACGATGGGCAAAAAAAGCAAGCCCACATTTATGTCGCGCGCCCCGAACGTCTTTTGGCCAAAGAAGGGCAACCCAGCCGGCGCTACCTCAACATTTTGATACGCGGGGCAACCAAAATCGGACTCGCCCCTGCCTACATTGAAAAGCTCCGCCAGACACCCACGCACCCCCAGCCGCACTTTCCTCCTTTTGAGTTTCCAGCCACCCCCAGCACGGTTTTCACCGCAGAATCTTTGGCGCATCATCCCCTCTACACCGCCTTGGCCGGCGCGGTGTTTGACATGTCGATGGCCCATGAAAAATATCCTTTTTTAGAAAATTTGCTTGGAGGAAAAGAATCCACCCTGTTTTTTCTGCGGCGAATGGACTCCAGCAACCACGATGAAACCTTGGAAGAGGTTGCCAAGGGATGTCTTTCTGAGGAGCAAAAAAAATCTCTCAATCGCTATTTGCACGAATTCAATCAACTCTTCAAATACATGGGGCGGTTTGACTATCAGTGCAAACCTTAGAACGTGTTCAAAAAGGGTCATTTTGCGCACCCGTTGCAGAATCCAAACCCTAAGGGGTGGAGGCATTTTCCAAATGATGCGGCACATGTGCCAGAAAGGTTCTAATGGCTTGGGAAAAAGCGGTTTCAGTCCAAGAACTGAACAAAAAGCAAAGAAAAATTTTTAAAAAAGGCTCCAAGCAAATTGTACTCTTTCAAACGGTGCATGGCTTCTATGCCCTAGACAACCGTTGTCCTCACGAAGGCTATCCTCTCATTCAAGGCGCAGTGGAGGGAAGGGCATTGACTTGCCACTGGCACAACTGGAAGTTTGACCTGCAAACAGGCGCATGCCTCTTGGGAGAAGACCCCGTCCAAACCTACCCCATCAAAGAAGAAGACGGCATGCTCTGGGTCGACCTCTCGCCCCCCTCTCCAGAAGAAATCGCTTCCCGCCTCTTGAACGGTTTGGAAACCGCCTTTGAAAAACGACAAACTGGAAGGATTGCACGGGAACTGGCGCGGCTGCATTTTCATCAAATCGACCCGCTTTTGGCGGTCACGCAGGCCATTGAGTGGTCTTATGAAAAATTGGAATTTGGCATGACCCATGCCTATGCGGCTTGTGCCGATTGGCTCACGCTCTACCATGCGCATGAAGGTGACTTAGAAAAACAACTGGTTTGCCTGACAGAAACGGTTGATCACATCACATTCGATGCGTCTTTTCGCCCGCATTATCCATTTTCCAAAAGCCACACAGCATTTTCAGAAGATTCATTCATTTGCGCCATTGAAGCTGGCAAAGAAGCCATTGCCATCCCCATGCTTTTGGGGGCTTTAGAGGCAGGATGGCACTTCAAAGACTTGGAAAAAACCTTGAGCATGGCCGCCCTCAAACACTACAACGATTTTGGCCATTCGTTGATTTATGTCTACAAAACTGGAGAGCTGATTGACCACCTCGGCCCTGCTGTGGAACGCCCCTTGTTGCTTGCCCTCACGCGCTCCCTTTGTTATGCCACCCAAGAGGATCGAATTCCTGAATTTCAAGATTATGCCAAATTTCTCAAAGAATGCGGAACCGCCCCCAATCCAGCAGCAGAGCCATTGAAAGGGGAGTCGGTTTTTCAAAAAAGCACCCAAAAGGCCCTGAGTTGGGTGGCGCAACAAACCCACCATTTTGCCCCCGAATCCATTTATGCGGCACTTTTGGAAGCCAATGCCAAAA
Organism: Diplosoma virens; assembly: GCA_963680785.1. Taxonomy (NCBI): domain Eukaryota; kingdom Metazoa; phylum Chordata; class Ascidiacea; order Aplousobranchia; family Didemnidae; genus Diplosoma; species Diplosoma virens. The sequence goes on from CAVMFT010000210.1 coordinate 3,305,989, forward strand.
ATCTATTGCACTTTGATATGCAACGCCAATATGGCGTGGCTCAGCAAGTGAGTGAAAATGTGGGCTGGTTGGATTTCACTCATGGCCTCACTTTTGCCAATGCCGTGCGCGCGCAATGCAAGAAATTCCCAGAGTTATGGAATGCAGGCCTTCTGCAAATGGCCTGTTTTAGTGGGCGAAATCAGGGGTTTCTCAAGGAAAATTTGGAGGAAGCAGCGTGGCAAGTGACCCACCCGGAGCAATTTTGGGCTGAGGGAGCCGAGCAACTTTTGGATCACGGTTTGCCCCTGCCCATCCATTCGTGCCATCAGCTCAAAACCTATTGTGCTGCCAAAGCGGAAGCCGCGGCGTTTGGCGGAGAAGTTGCAAAAACCCTCTTGGCTGCGCTCAATCGGTTTTTGCATTCGCCCATCAAGCAAAAACACACACGGCGCTTGGTGCATCAAGGCATCGACTTGGTTTCTAAAGATTTTTGAAGCCCTTGTGTCCTTCCCAAAAATGGGGAAAACCCCTGCAAAAATCTCCGCCAAACCCCCTAGAGATTCTCCTTTACAACCCTCCTTGCCCAGTGCTATCACTGGCCCTCTGCCCAGATTCGCCTAGGGCTATGAATCCGGCGCAATGATTTCAAAAATCCATCTGAATCAGGAGAAATTTATGAAAGCATGGAACAAACTCGCCCTTGCGATTTCAATGACGATGTTAATGAGCCTCGCCGCTCCTTCGGTCTATGCGGAATGCAGCGATAAAAACTGGAAAGATTGCAAAGGCAAACCTTGGGTCAATGGCGACACCATGGAAACTCCGCTGGGTTCCAAATGGTGGCCGCATCCTATTTGGGGAGCAGACGATGAAGCTGGCTCGACCAACTGGTACACCAAGCCCGAAGTGGTGTTGCGTGCCATCCGCCTGATTTCTCAAGGCAAAGTCTATCAACTCGGCCATCCCTACACCGCCAAAATGCCCCTCTTTGGCCAACGCAAATTCACCCTGCGCATTCCCGGCGCACCCACCGGTGGGGCGTTTGGCTCCAACAAGATCATGTGGAATGATGAGTTTCTTGCAACGGAAATCGGGCAGGTGGGCACACAGTTTGACGGACTGGGGCACATCGGGGTGCAAGTGGGCAGTGAAGGCGACAAAAAAGAAATGCGCTGGTACAATGGCTTCACCGCTGAGGAAATGAACAGTCCCTATGGGCTGAGCAAACTGGGCACTGAAAAATTACACCCCATTGTTGCCCGCGGCATTTTGCTCGATATTGCGGCGGTGCTTGGGGTGGAATCCATGCAGGCCGGTGAAGTGATCACCATGGCCAATGTCCGTGCCGCTCTCAAGCGTCAGGGCATGGAAAATTTCCAGTTCCAAGAAGGCGATGCCCTTCTGTTTCGCACCGGGTGGGAAAAATATTGGGACGAACCCGCCATTTACAACAACGGATGCCCCGGCATTGGAATGGAAGTGGCGCGCTGGGTTGCGGAGGAAGTCAAAGCTGGTGTCACAGGAGCCGACACTTGGCCGGTGGATGCCGTGCCCAATCCTGACCCCGGATGTGTTTTCTGCGTCCATACCTTCTTGCAAACCCGCCACGGCATCGTGAACCAAGAAAACATGAAATTGAGCCAGTTGGCTGCCGATCAGGTGTACTTGTTTGCCTATGTCTACAGCCCCGTCCCGATTGCAGGAGCAACAGGTTCCATTGGTGCGCCCCTTGCGATTCACTAGGTGGGTTTTCTCTGAAAACCTGTTGGTTGGGCACAGGGATTGTGCCCAAAATAACTGCTAGCATTTTCCCCCGCCCCTTATTTTTCGTGGATGCAAGCGCAAGTGAGCCTTGCGTTGAGTGGTGGATGGCATTTTTACGAGTAATTTTTAAACAAGCTCTTAATATGGGCAAAATTAGCGCAGAACTCCCACTAAACACTGAAATACTAAGGCAATGCCGGGAGCAAATGAGATTGTCTTTAGACGATGTCGCAAAAAATGTGGGTTCTATTAAAAAAATAGAGCGTGGGGAAAAGAAACCCACTTACAACCAGTTGAATACTCTAGCAGACTTATATGAAGTGCCACGCTGGGTCTTTATTTCCAAAGAATTACCTAAAGAATACACGTATTCAAACTCGCCTAGTTTTCGACAATTTAGAAATATTCCAATTTCCAAAGATAGTACATTGTGTAAATTGATTGTGCGGGTAGAAACCTACCGTGAATTGTTCATAGAGTTAAAAGAAGATTTGGAAGGACCTATTCCTCTTTTTTCTGGGATAGGAATAGAAAACAAATGTGCTGAAAAAGCAGCATATTCGGCACGTCAATGGTTGGAATTAAAATGCCATAGCTTTTTAAATTTTGAAGAACTAAAACAAAAACTAGAAGAAAAAAATATTTTTATCTTTCTAACAAGCAAATTTAAAGGATGGTCACACATAGAACAGTCTTTTCGAGGACTCTGTATCCATCATGCAAAATTGCCCATCATCGTTATTAACAATTCAGATGCTAAAAAAGCTCAATCTTTTACCTTGATCCATGAATTAGGACATCTCTTGAGAAAGGAAACTGCCATTGATATTTGGGATGCCAGTGAGGAGATAGAAAAATGGTGTGATGAATTTGCAGGAAATTTTTTGATGCCCAAAGAAGATTTAGAAAGTATTCGTTCAATCGATAAAATGGCGACAGTAAAAGAGCATGCAAAACAGTTTGAAGTCAGTCCCTATGCTTTTTTAGTGAGAATGCGTCAAATCCATGCCATCACAGAAAAATCTTATCGAAGTTTTAAAAATGATCTTCAGAAAGATTATGAACAAAAAAAATTAAGAAACACTGCAGGAGGGCCAGCACGTAATCGGTCAAAAGAGATAAAGACACAATTTGGCACTCCTTTTCTCAATACTGTAATGACAGCACTGAATGATAAAAAGATCACCTTGCACAAGGTCAGCCAGCTTCTTGATCTTAAAAGAGCTACGCAAGTCATTGAGATTGCTCATTTATGAATGACAGCTATTGTTTGGATGCCAATGTCTTGATTACAGCATGGCATCAGTTGTATCCAATAGATGTTTTCCCTTCTCTTTGGAAAAAAATCTCTGGCAATAAAGAAAAATTGATTTTGATTGAATCTGTATTTAAAGAAATAGAACCTTTCAGTGGCAATAAAGCAGAAAATGAAAAATACCCCTTAAGAATGTGGTTGCTCAATGAAAAATTTAAACCTGTTCCAGTGATTGAGGAGATTCAGAGCGAAGCTCTTTTATTGGAAAAAGCCTATGAAACTAAACGTATTGGAAAAGGAGCAAATGAGACAGATATTTTATTGATTGCTTATGCAAAGATGTTTGACAAACAGATTGTCAGTTTAGAAGCTCAACAAAAGCAACATCCCAAAAACAAGAGTGATTATAAAATTCCTCTCATATGTGAGAAAGAAAATGTTCAGTGCATTGATTTTGTAAAATTACTTCAAAAACTAAAAATAATTATCTAAACAATCCGTTTTTCTCTACGCCCCCTCCCGCCTCCCCATTTCAACCTCAATGCAAACTCCATTGAACCCACTTTGAGAACGTGTTTAAAAATGAGCAAATTTGTGCTGATAACAAGCGAGTGTGTTCTAGCCCCAAGCTGGTCATTCCGGGTAGGTTTGTCCGAGAATTTCAAAAGCCCGGGTTTGCCCACCAATCGGTAAAAATGCGCCGCCACGTTTTCATAAAACTCACGGTTGAGCACTTCCACACTGAAAGCGTCAAAAAGGGCTTGCAGGGTCACGGGTTTTTGCAGGGCACTCAGTCGTTGGGCCGGGGTGTTGACTTTTTGGCCTGCGCCCAGCAGGTAGGTGAAGCGTTTGGGAGCAGTTTCTTGGTCCGTGACCGTGCCTTGTGCATCGCGAACTTTGGTTTTGGCAACAAAGGACAGCCGCCATTCTGTGCCTTGCTCAAAGACGATCAAGGCTCCATCGTCCGCCTGATAGGCAGGGCGCAAAAGGTTGCGCAGGACGACTTTATTACGTGTTAGACTAAATTGGGGGGGGTAGTATTTTAACGTAATAAAACCCGATCTGCCATCCGTCTTTGGTCTCCCATTTTCCCAATTCCCAAGCCGCTTCTGCAATTTTTTGGGTGGTTTTCGACAGTTGAGCGCCTATGTTTATGGGATTTTCCCATAAAGCGGTGGCTCCAAAGACTTGGTGTAGCACCTTCTGCCAGTGTTCCAGCGCAAACGGGGTGCTGAAGATTTTCTGCAACTCAGAGGTTTCCATGACGCGTGTTCCATTGTTTGGGGGGGGGTGAGAGGTTTTTCTGCAGATATGGACAAAAAACTCGGAGCTTTCAAGACGATTTCTGCTGGAAAGTGGGGCATTCTGCGCAAAGAAGGGCAGAATCCAGAGGGAAAAGCGGGCAGAATCCAGAGAGCAAAGCGGGCAGAATCCAGAGAGCAAGGCGGGCAGAATCCAGAGCAAGCACCCATTGCTGGGGGGAGGTTTTTTAGATTCCGCAACTCCGCGCGGAAGGACCGGGGGGACACGGGGATCGAAGCCATGTCATTCTGCGCGAAGTCGCAGAATCCAGAGAAACTTGCAAATTGGATTCCGCGACTCCGCGCGGAATGACCGGGGGGATGAGACTGATGATCGGAGGGACGAAAGGTCAGAGGGGGGCGAGACTGATGCACCGAATAAAAGTGACAAGAGAAGGAAGGGTTCAGGGTTTCATGGAATCACACAACCTTGCAAATCGGGATTCAAATAACGGGTTCAAGGCTTTTTAAAAAAGTGAGGAACTTCAGGGGGATTTTTTCCTGCAAGTTGCGAGCTTTTTGCTCCAACGCCTTTTTGTCAAACGGCTGGGGGGTGTTCCCTCCAAAAAAGATGACGTTGCCCACTGCAGGCACCGGGGCTTTCCAAACAATTTCAAACACTTCTTGCCAAGTTTTCATTTGCTCAGACAAATCTGCGTTTGCAGTCCAAGCATTCCCCACCACCCAGCCGCCGGGTTTGAGATGCTGGTGCAGTCTTTGAAAAAACGGAGGTGTGAGCAAATGCGCCGGCGCGCCTTCTGGCTCAAACGCATCTAAAAAAATCAAATCATAATTTTTTTCACATTCCACCATGCCTTCCAAACCATCGCCAATCCGCACCACAATGCGGTCGTGGGGAAGGTTGAAATACTGACGCGCCACTGCCACCACTTGCGGGTTGAGTTCCAAGACCTCTTGCCAGACATGGGGGAAATGCTTGTGAAGGAAGCGGGGCAGGTTGCCAGCGCCCAGCCCAATGTGCAACAGGTCTTCGAGGGGGCTGCGCAAAAGCAATCCGAGCATCATATAGCGGGTGTAGGAGAGCAAAAGAAAATCGGGGGTGGTTTTGGAAACCGCACTTTGCACCACATGGTTGCCAAATCGCAACTCACGGTATTCCAGTTTGTCAACAACTTGAATGGTTGTGCCCAATGATTTTGTTTGAAAAATCACCTCTCCTTTTTTCTCCATCGCTTTGACTTTCTTGCTGAAAAATCGCTCAAGAAAAATTTTTATCATCCGATATAACAAGCAACCTTATTGTGAATGGAGAAAAAACGGAGAAGAAAATGAAGGGCATTCAAGAAAATCTCAGAAAAGTTGATGCGGGTTTGATGAAAAAGTTCCTGCGGGAAATCCCTCGCCCCATTTATCCTAAAGAAATCTTCATGAGAGCCGATAAATAGGGCAAACCCTTGCCCACCGGGTTTGAAAATAGACTTGAAAGATCGCTTCTCAAGGAAGATTGGGTGTTCTGCTCGCCCTTATGGATTCTTGGATTCTAGTTGAGCAACGGCTTGAAAATCCGCCGGTTGCGCCAAAGGATGCAGAAAAGGGCAACCGTTTGAAGCCGTTTGTTTCTCGGCCAAACCCTACTCCATGGCCGGGGGGATTTCAATAGGCGGTTCATTGAAGGGAAAGTTGTGTTCTTTGGCCTCTCCATGGCGAAAGGGCAGACCTTTTGAGTCAATGAATCCTTGCCAGAGCAGTTGATGCTTCTGGAAATGTGGATTCCTGTCGCTCTTTGAAACAACAGAATGCCAGCAGTTCGATGGAACCGCACTCCTGCAAACAGGATTTTTTCGCAAAGCAGTTTTTGTGAAGGCTCCGCCTCAGGAGGACTGCGCCCCAAAAACGAGGTGCTTTGAGGAATCTGCACAAAGGCATGACCGTTCGGTCTAAGAACGCGATGCGTCTGCACTGCCCCTGCATGGATGATGTGTCCGCGAGGGCGAGCGGCAGGCGATGGTTCTATTTGTTTGTTCAGTAGTTTTTCCTGCGAGTCGGCACAAAGGATTGTTTGCACTGGCAGAGGATTTCATTGCAGAGGAGTCTGGTTCAATCGGCAATGCGATGAATCGCCCCGCAGTGCCACCACAAAGGGCAGGGTTGGATTTTTAGAAAATTTTTTGAAATGAAAATATATTTTTTCAGACAAATCAAGAAAACCCCATGGGTTTTTGAGCGTCTCAAATCGTCGTGTGCCACGGCAATTTGATCACCATTTTTTTTCACAAAGCAACATCAACCAGTCGCGTTTTCAACACGCAGAAGGATAGATATGCGAGTCAATCATAATATTCCGGCTTTAACGGCATTGCGGTATTTGGACAAAACCAACATGGCCACCGCCAAAAACTTAGAGAAACTTTCATCGGGCGTGAAGATCAATTCAGCCGCAGATGGCCCTGCACAATTAGTGATTTCAGAACACATGCGTTCCCAGATTGCAGGAATCCACCAAGCGATTGACAACTCGGAAACCTCGATTTCCATGGTTCAAACCGCAGAGGGGGCCTTGCAGGAGGTCAATAATCTGTTGATCAATTTACGGCAACTGGCCATCCATGCCGCAAACTCAGGAGCCAATGACGATAAAATGCTCCAAGCCGACCAAACAGAAGTCGAAAACCTCATCGTCACCTTGCGACAAATTGCCAACTACACGCAATTTGGAACCAAACCCCTGCTAGACGGGAGCAACGGTGCAAACGGCATGGTGGTGGGAGATGGCTTGCGCTTTGTGAAAGCGGACTTGATGACCGATGCCTCGCCAGAACGGGGCTATGAAATCAACATCACGCAAGTGGCCACCCGCTCCCAGCATTCCGGCACCGTCCCCATTGACATTCAAAATGCAAAAGAAAATCTGGAGTTCACCATCAATGAAAACAAACGCTTTGTGTCTTTTTCTACGGACAGCAAAGGGATGCGAGAAATTTTAGACAAACTCATTGAAAACTTTCAACGCTACCCCGAACTCCATGACGAAGCCACCACCACCAAAGCCATCCGCGACACCATCGCGCGCCAATTCCAACAAGATGTGGATGATGCCGGTTTGGATGTGAATGTTTTTATCAATGAAGCGGGCATGCTCACAGTGCAGCATCGGCAATTTGGCAGCAAACCTTCCTTCACTGTCACCAGCAATTTCAATGGCCTCCTCGCCCCCAAAGCCTATGTTGGTTTTGAGGCAGAAAGAGGACGGGATGTCGCCGGCACAATCGGCGGCCAAACAGCCATTGGGGAAGGCCAACTTCTCACTGGCATACAAGGCACACCGGTCGAAGGACTCACCATTGAATATTACAAAGCCCTTGGCAGCAAAATGGTGGAAATCATTGATCCACAAACCGGCGAACTGGCCGGCCGCGAGGTCATTCGCGAAGACAACGAAACCCTTGCCGGCCAAGACATTGAAGGCTATGTGCATATCAGCCAAAATTCCCTTGCCTACCAAGTCGGCCCCAATCGTGGGGAAAACCTGCGCCTCAATATCAGCAGTGTTGCGCCCAGTCAGCTGGGCAAGAATGTGGAAACCGAGAGCGAGTTTAAGAGTCTTCAAGAAATTGACCTCACCACCGCACAAGGAGCCACAGACAGCCTTGCGCTCATTGATAAAGCCATCAGCGAGGTGTCTGAAATTCGGGGAAAGCTCGGTGCGTTCCAGAAAAACGCGCTTGGCTCCACACTGGGTTATCTGAAAGTGGCCGGCGAGAACTTAGTCAATGCCGAATCAGTGATTCGCGACACAGACATGGCCGCTGAAATGAGCGATTTCACGAAGAATCAAATCTTGATGGCTTCTGGAACCGCCATGGCCGCCCAAGCCAATCAAACGCCCAAAGCGGTGCTCCAACTCTTGGCCAGCGCGCAGGGCTAACCCACATTTCATTGTCTTGAGCTTTGTTGCTCAACAAGGTTCCCGCTTGATTGCTGGGAATCGCTCCCATGGAGGGGTCAAACGGCAGGGAACATGAGGCTGAAATTCTGAGAAGAATTTGCTCATGGAGCGGGTTTGTTTTTCTGCAAAGAAAAACAAGAGTCCACGGAGGGACTCCCTTGCCCCCTTTTCTGACCGTGTCAGCAAGGGGGGAAGCGTGTTCTGAATTTTGGTTTCAGGACACCACATTGCAGCATCATCACAAGCCGTCACGCCAGTGACACCATCAATCATGTTAGAATACATCCACCTCAGGAGGATTTATGGCATTTAGAATCAATCACAATATCAGCTCCATCAATGCACAACGGCAGCTGGGCAACAACACCCGGATGCAGGCCAAAACGCTGGAGCGGTTGTCTTCTGGTTTGAAAATCAATCGTGGAGCCGATGGCCCTGCATCTTTGGTGATTTCCGAGCGCTTGCGTGCGCAAATCGCTGGGCTACACCAAGCCATCGACAACTCAGAAACCAGCATTTCTATGGTGCAAACCACCGAATCGGCTTTGTCTGAAATCAACCGCACCCTCATTTCTGCCCGCCAAGTTGCCCTCCATGCGGCCAACGAAGGGGTCAATGACGAACTCATGTTGCAAGCGGATCAAAATGAAATCGACAATGTCCTAGACACGCTCGACCGCATTGCAGCTTACACCCAGTTTGGAACCAAAACCCTGCTCGATGGCAGCCGTGGAGCAAATGGTGTGGTCAACGGCAACAACTTGGACTGGGTCGGAGCCACAATCGAAACCAAAACCTCCCCCATGTCTGGCTATAAAATACACATCGACCAAGCCGCCACCCGCACTTCTCTGAAAGGCGACTTGCCGCTCACCCAAGAAATCATTGACTCCGAAGTGACGATTACAATTTCTGAAGGAGGCAAAGCAATGACATTCTCCACCGTGGCTGGCGAAAGCATCAGCAGCACTTTCAATGCGCTGGGGTTGCGGATTGCCGAAGCAGGATTGGACTTGGAAGTTGTTCGTGCAGAAGATGGCGCCATTGAACTGCGGCACAAAAAATATGGCAGCGAATACACATTCGCGGCGGCAAGCTCCATGGTGGGGGTCATCTCTGAGATAGCCCATGTCAACAAAAAAGGGAAACGGGGGTTGGATGTTGCTGGAACCATCAATGGCGAAGAAGCTCTGGGGCGAGGGCAAGTCTTGACCGGCCGCGCTGGAACCAAAAATATCGAAGGCTTGTCCATCCGCTACACCGGGTCCACCGCCAACGAAGACCCAGAAGATTTCGCAGGCACAGTGACGGTTTCTCAGAACTCCTTGGTCTTTCAAGTGGGAGGCAATGCCAACCAAACAACGGTGGTTTCCTTGATCAACACCAGTTCTCGTTCTTTGTCAAAAGCCATTCCGAATGTGTCCAATTTCAAAGCCTTGCGAGAAATTGATGTCCGTAGCCCGCAAGGCGCGCAAGATTCCATCAAACTCATCGATTCTGCCATTGAAGAGATTTCAAAAACACGAGGGGATTTGGGAGCGTTCCAAAAGAACAACTTGCAGAGCAACTTGAATTATTTGCGTGCCGCCAATGAAAATATGACCAATGCAGAATCGGTCATCCGAGATGCCGACATGGCGAGAGAAATGTCGGATTTTACCAAAAGCCAAATCTTGGTGCAGAGCGGAACAGCGATGCTAGCCCAAGCCAATCAAACCCCACAAGCGGTTTTGAGCCTGCTTTCCCCGTAGTTGCTCATTCAGCTTTTTTTCTCCCGCCTCCGTGAGTGTTTCTACTCATGCTTGATGATGCAACAAGGAGTCGGCTGCGCTTAGCCCACTCCTTGCGCAATCCCCTGCCTTTCAGCACCCCATTCCCAAAAGCCACTCAATGACGCAAAAAATGATCCGTGCGGTGGCAATCGCAATTTTCTGCTGGAACGCACCCTTGCTTTTGGCACAAACCGAGCGGCTCCCAAAAATCGAATACCAAGTGGTCGATGAGGTGCTGGATCAAGCGTCTGATACGTTCAAGGTGGCTTTGACACTCATTGTTTCTGGAGAACTTTCTCGCAACGCTTTGCGCAACATTTTGCAAAAAGCACAGGCTGATGTGGAGAGGCGAGTTCGAGCGGACAATCAAGGAACTTTGGCTTCGATTGTCATCTGGGCTTATGTGAGCAAACTCCATGTGCAATCCCAAGAACTCTGGTTGGCCCGCCTCCAAAAAATGGGAAAAGAACCGCCCCAAATTCGCTTCAATGATGCCCAATTCGAGTTGCTCTCCCGCCAGCCAGAAAAGCGACTGGGGCTTTCCGAAGCGGAGCGCAAAAAAATTTGGCAAAACCTGCAAGAAATTGAGCATAAAGCCCGCCAAGAAGCGCAGGCACGCTTTCCCTCAGACCCCCAAAACTTCAAAGACGCTGGGCAGTTTTTCCGCTTGAGCGAACGCTTGGCGTTGTTGCAGGCAGAACCTTTTGCAACCAACCCTCCTGCTGAGATGTCGGGCGTGGTGAGTTTGGCTCCACAAACACAACTGACTTTATTGAAATCCGTGATTTTGCAAGGGCGGCGGTGGCATTATGTTCAAGCGAGGATTCCTTTGGCAGACACTGTGCAGGAGGGATGGGTGGAAGGCTTGAATCTCTTGCGCCAACGGCCATTGATCAATGAAGAGGATCAAAAGACAATGCAAACTTTGTCGGAGGGCATCAAATGGGTTTATCAAAGGGAATTGGCGGCGCGCTTTGGGCTTTCCTTGCCGCAGTTGGCGGAAATTTTTCTGGAAGGCATTTTAAAAAATTGGCCTCTCCCTTTGAGCGTTCCATAGCTCAAACAGTGTCCTCGCCTTTGCCTCTGATGGCAATTTTTCCTTCTTTTTCCAAGCGAAGGGCTTTTTGGGCAATCCGTTGCTGTGCTTGTTCCACCAGAGGCAGGGGAACCTTTTGCATGGTTTCCAAATCTTCTTGGAGCATTTTGGCCAAACGAGCAGAGAGGCTTTTGTAAATCCAATTTTTCACTTGTGGGGTGGTTTTTCTCAAAGCCAGCAAAAGTTCTTTGCGCCCCACTGCTTTGAGCAAGAGGGGCAAATGAGGGCGGTCAATTTGCACCAAATCTTCAAAAGTAAACATCTTCTCTCGTAGCTCTTGGGCGACCCCAGCGCGTCCTTCTCCCAAAATGCGATTGCGCGCTTTGGCATCCAATTTTCCCAGCAAAGCGGCGGCACGGCCCATGCCATCAACGCGCTCGCCCTTTGGCTCATGGTTTGGATTTTTTGGGTCGCCCAATAAGATGTCTTTGAGCCACTCGTCTCTCTCATTGCCCATGGGGTTTCTCGCGATGGAATTTTTGGGCTTCAAACACGCACTACGGCTTTGGGGCGATTGAACCATTCTTCAAATGACGCTCCATAGTGTTTTTCAATCACGTGGCGTTTCAGCTTGAGGGTGGGGGTGAGGAAGCCATTGTCGGGCAACCAGTTTTCGCCAACAATGATGAATTTTTCAACTTTTTGATGGCTCAATAGGTTTTGGTTGATTGAATCCAAGAATTGTTCAAGATTTTCCAGCAAGGGTTGGGGGTTTTCTGCATATTCCTGCTGGCCGGCTTCTGAAAGATTCAACAGGCAAATGGGCTGGCTCAGCCCCACACCACAGAGGCAGGCCATTTCAATTTTTTCATGGCCTAAAATTTTTTCTTCGATGGGAGCTGGGGCGATGTATTTGCCTTTGGTGGTTTTGAATTGTTCCTTCACCCGGCCAATGAGCATCAAACGCCCTTGCTCATCGAGTTTGCCGAGGTCGCCGGTGCGCAGGAAGCCATCGTCTGTCAGGGTTTCTTTGGTTTTTTGGGCATCTTTGAAGTAACCCAGCATGGTGGTGGGGCTTTTGATGAGGACTTCGCCATTTTCATCAATTTTGGTTTCCACCATGGGGTTGCTGATTCCCACAGAGCCGATTTTGATGTTGCCGGGGAGGTTTTGGTGAGAATAGGCAAAATTCTCGGTCATGCCATAGCCTTCAATGATTTCCAGCCCCAGTTTTTGATACCACGCCAAAAGACTTTTTGCGATGGGAGAAGCCCCACTGGCGGCATAGCGCACTGCGTCTAGCCCCAGCCCCTTGAGCACTTTTTTTCTAATAAAAAAAGAAACAATGGGGATGCTGAGCAATTTGTCCAATTTTTCTTGAGGAACTTTTTCAAAAACCCCCATCTGGAATTTGATCCACAGGCGCGGCACGCTACAAAATATCGTGGGTCGTGCGCGCTGCAAATCGTCCAGAAAGGTGTCCAAACTGTGGGCAAAAAAGACGCGGAAGCCATTTTTGAAAGAATTCATTTCAATCGCATACCGATCGTACACATGAGACAGGGGCAAATAAGAAATGGCGCGCTCGCGGGGGGTCAATTCCAGCAGATTTCCGGCCCCTTTGGCGGCCATGGCGATGTTGCGAAATTGAATCATCACGCCTTTGGGGGTTCCGGTGCTGCCTGAGGTGTAAACAATGGTCGCCAGTTCATCCAAATCTCGGTCTGGCTTGCCAGACAACGGTTCGGTTTCTGCCACGATTTTTTTCCAAGAAAGCACCTTGGGGTCGTTGTGGGGCGGAAAGCCAATCACTGGCACGTTCAGCGGCACGCCCGACTTCACTTGCTCCCAGTTTTCCATTTTGCCCACAAAGAGGACTTTGGACTCGCTATGTTCCAAGATGTAGCGCATTTCGTCTTGGGTCGAGGTGGGATAAATCGGCACAGAAACATGGCCTGCCATCATAATGGCCAAATCTGTCATGAACCAATAGGCACAGTTCGAGGACATCAAGGCAATTTGGCTACACGGTTCCAATTTCAACGACTGAAGGTAGGCGGCCATGCTACGAGCTTGTTTTCCCACTTCTGACCATGTGAAGTTTTCCACTTCACCGCCAGCCCAAGGTTGTGTGAGATAGACTGTATCCCCTTGGGTTGCTTCCCAGTGATAAAAACTTTCAAGAGGGGTGGGGTAGTGTTCAGTCGGGTTGTGAGGGGATGCCATAACGCCTCCTTGGATGGAATTGGACAGTCAAAATAAATCACTCAAATTCAGCTTTTTGATTGGGGTGGACTGTGTGACTTGATGAAGTTTTCAAGCAATCAGGAGGATTATGTGACACTTTGGTAGGGAGATGTCAAATCTTCTGCTTTTGTGTTCATAGAAGCCTTGAAGTGCGCAACTGTTGTGGGGCAGAGTTGATGGAAATAGCAGAGAGCATCGGGAAAGTGAAGAAGGGGTATTTTGCCGACCTCCTCTTGGTTAAAGGCGACACCACTTTGGAGGTGACGTTGTTCCAAAAATCCAATAACTTCGCTATGATCAAACAAAGGTGGCCAGATGCAAAAAAACCTACCAATGCCTCAGAAAGCATCTAAACCCCAAACCCCATTCAAAAAGTTCATCCTTTGAGGAACTGAGCCACTTCCTCATGGGTGGGCAAGGCCGGGATGGCCCCTCTTTTCAAGCAAGTGATGGCTCCAACGGTGTTGGCATAATTCAACGCAACAGCCACTTCTTCTTGGGGAATCTTGGCCAGCGACCCAAATTGTTCCCGTTTGGGCAAAAGTTGGGCAATCATGGCGGCCAAAAATCCATCCCCAGCCCCTGTTGTTTCCACGACCTCCACTGCCAAGCCGGGAACCTCAATTTGATAGGTTCCATTGGTCGCCAAGGCTCCATGTTCACCACGACTGAGCACCAGCAGTTCCACCCCATATGCCAAAATTTTTTCAATCCCTTCTGCAAGATTGCTTGTGCCTGTGACCAACTCCCATTCTTCGGTGCTGATCTTGGCCAGATGGCAGTATTGGAAAAAATCTTGCAGGGTTTTTTGTGCTGTCTGCGGGTCCGGCCACAGGGTTGCCCGATAATTGGGATCATAAGAAACCATCATGCCTTGTTCACAGGCCATTTGGAGCATTTTTTTTTGTGCGGAAGCGGCAGGTTCTTCGCTCAAGGTCACAGAGCCATAATGAAAGCATCGCCCACCTTGAAGCATCTCTGCACCCATTTCTTCGGCCAAAAGCATGCTGTCTGCTCCCGGATTGCGATAGAAGCACAGGTCTTTGCGTCCGTCTTCCCAAACGGCAACAAACACTGCAGTGGTGCGTGCGTGGGGATCAACCAGCAAAAATTGTGTGTCGACAGATTTTTCTTGCAAACTCTCCCGCAAATAGTCCCCAAACGGATCATCGCCCACTTTTCCCACAAAACGGGCAGAAAGCCCCAGATTGCTCAATGCCACAGCCACATTGGCGGGCGCACCCCCAGGGGCTTTGATGAAACCTGCCGATTCGATCAGTGAGGCATTGGTTTCAGTGGAGACAAATTCAACAAGGAGTTCGCCCATACAAATCACATCAGCCATTGTGACCTTTCCCGTGTTTTTCTATTGTTTTGTGATCACCATGTAGGCATGGACATAATCCATGCCATGCCCCACAGGGTTGTTGCGGACGCGTGTTTGATACGTCTCATAAAAATCATCCACCAGCGCTTTGCGCTCCACAAAGGGTCGTTGGGAATCGAGGGCATTGAAATAGATGCTTTCGCTCCAGCTGCGCAGGGTGGGGATGTACTCTGTGGCAAATTGATGGGCATTTTGATGCGCTTCAAAATCGGCTACAAAAGGGCAAGGCACAACTTTGGTTTCAATGTGATCCAAGCGCAACCCGGCTTGGTAGACGGGGTCATTGGGATCAACAAAGGGGGCTGAGAACTCTTCCACTGTGTTGTAATATTGCGGGAAGGTCATTGCCCAATATTCTTCTTGTGTGATGCTTCCTGCTTCATAAAACTCTGTCCAAATCTCATAGAAGGTGTCGAACATATTCACGCCGCCAGTGTTGCCCAAATACTGCCCCCTTTCATCAATCCCAAAATTTGCAAGGACTAATTTTCCTCCGCGAACCAATTCTTTGGCACGTTGGCACAAGATTTTTCGCCAATCCTGATGCCCTTGTTGCGCAAACAAGGCCCGCTCGTTTCCAGTTGCGCCCACCATATGCACATGCTGGGTGAGGTTCGTGGGTTTTTTGCTCAAATAGTGCATCGCTGTTGCAGAAAAACCGAGATGCAAAGAGGAAGCAGGCAGCATTTGCTGGAAAAAAGAGGCACTCGACATGAGGGAAAAGACTTGGGTGACCTCCTCCAGATAGCTTTTGAACAGCCCCAATCCCATGATGTTTTGCACCAACGCATTGAAGTCATTTTGCGGTTGGTCGGTATGAACCACCGTCAGAGGAGCCTCTGCGTGCTTTTGTCGAAATGCGCCAATCGCGTGTTCGATCATGGTCAAAGACGTTCCCCCATCGGCACATCCCATATCTGAGAGGGTGAAATGGCCCTGATTTGGGTCAAACGGAATGGTGTTGAGAACCTCGACCACGAGGGGAGTCATGTTGTCAATGACATCCTTGGCTCCCTTGGTGGCCAAAGAATACAGCCCGGAACCACTCATTTTGACCCCAATATCTGGTGCAAATTTTTTGTTCATTGTTTTCCCATGTTTGAGGTTGAATCCAAATCATTTTCGTCAAAAAACAGAGTAACCGGGTTTAAAAACCTCCCAAAATCTTGAATTTCTTTTTTATGGCAAGAAAATTGCCTTTCTTGAAAAAGTCAAACTTCTATCGCATGAAGCGCGACGAGAATCCAGAACGCAATGTCAAGCCACGCTAAAAATTGAATTTAGTGGCTTGAATTTTTTCAACAATCTGTGAACGTTAAAAATATGTTCCATTCCCAATCACTCCAATCGAAAGGCAGGCTATGGGAAACAATCAGGTTCAAGCCACCGGTAAAATTTTGACCAAACTTGGTTTCACAGAAAGAAGTTCAGATGCCAATGGGTGTTTTTATGTCAACGATGAGGTGGGTGTGCTCTATCAAGACAACCAATACCGCTTGGTGCAGGTGGATTTGGCCGGCGACATCAGCCCCAACCCCCATCCCACCTTGCGCGATCTTCTGCACGAGGCTGGAATTTTGGGCTACATCGAACCCTCGGTTTATGTGGGAATCCGCATCTGACCCGCTTTGTGAGGGTTTGTGGGCGGTCTTCATTTTTATAAACCGCCCCAGGACATTCCCCCATAAATCACCAAGCCTGTTGACAAAGCAAGCACCATATTTTTTTTGTAAATCGTGACTCCAAACACCGCAAAAATCGTGACGAGGGCCGGCAAAATCCCTGCTTGGAGTCCCAAAACACCGATTTCGTTTGCTTGATGGGCTTTTTGGGCATTGAGGGAAATGATGCCGCCCATGATGGCAAAGGAAGCATATTCAAGAAATTTTGTGAAGGGGGCTTCCTCCTGCAAGAGCCTTCGTGGGAGAAAAATCGGGGCGATGCGCAGCAAATAAGTCAATAATCCTGAAATAAAAATTGCGAGGCCTGCTTCCATCACTCCCGCCCCTTTTTCCTCAAATGTTTGTCCACCCAGAAAACAATCGCACCACTCAGCAACGAAGCCAGCAAGAGGCCACTGCCTGCCATCCAATGTTCGATCAAAGGCGCCCACACAAATCCCAAAATGCCTGCCAGCAAAAATTTTCCCTGCGGCCACACACTGGCTAAAGCATAAGTGAAGAAGATGGGCAAAATCATTTGGAGCAGGGGCAGTGCTTTTTCTGGAATCTGATCCACCGAAACCGCTCCCGCATAAGTGGCCAAACACGCTGTGGAGGAACCAATGAGGGCGATTCCTAAAAAATAGGAAAACGCATGGCTCTTGGGGTGGGTTTTGTAATGCGTGAAGGTGAGAGAAAAAGAAGTGGCGCTGACAAATTGACAGGCAACCAACAAGGTGAGCTTTTTTTGCTCCTGAAAGTGGGGCAACAAAGCCGCGGCCATGAACATGAAACGCGCATTGATGATTAAGGTGGCCGCCAAAAGCGAAGCCCACGCCCCGCTGGAAAGAAAATCCACAGTTGCCAGTTGAGCCGGCGCAGAATAGACCCAAAATGTGGCAAAAACCCCCAGAAAACTGCCCACCCCTGCCGCACGATAGGCCACTCCAACCGCCAAAAAAACCACCATAAAATAAAAAGTGAGGGGGAGGCCTTCCTTCAATCCTTGAAAAAAAACTTTGCTTTGAAAAGAAAATCCTAGCGGCATGGCACAGTGGGCATGGGGAAGGAGGAACAGGAATGCAACTAATTTTTCTCTGGACGAGGGGACTCTTTTTGATAAAAACCGGGATTTTCTGGCGGCAGAAGGGTTTGTCCCAGAATCAAATCGGCTGATTTTTCAGCCAGCATCGCCACAGGACCCAATAAATTTCCATTGGGAATCGTGGGCATCACTGAAGCATCGACCACCCGCAGCCCTTGCAGTCCGTGCACTTGCATGGAATCAGGAGCCACCACTGCATCGGCAGAAATCCCCATTTTGCATGTGCAAGAGGGGTGCAGGGCGGTTTCGCCATCGTTGGCCACCCAGTTGAGGATTTCTTCATCGGATTGGATGTGGTTGCCGGGGGAGATTTCGCCCCCATTGAATGCTTCAAAGGCGGGCTGTTGCAAAATATGCCGTGCCAATCGCACTGCTTCGAGCCACTCCTTGCGGTCTTGGGCTGTGGATAAATAGTTGAAACGAATGGCTGGTTTGTCTTGGGGATGGTTGGTTTTGATTTTCACTGAGCCGCGTGTGTCGGCATACATCGGCCCCACATGAAACTGATAGCCATGCCCGGCATTGGGAACGCTGCCGTCATAACGGATGGCCAACGGCAGAAAATGGAACATCAAATTGGGATAGGCCACTGTTTCGTTGCTGCGGATAAACCCGCCTGCTTCAAAATGATTGGTTGCCGCAGGGCCGGTGCGGAACAACCACTGGAGGCCAATCCATGGTTTTTTATACCATGCCAAGGCCGGCTGCATGGAAACCGGCTGGTTGCAACGATGCTGGATATAAACTTCCAAGTGGTCTTGAAGGTTTTCCCCAACACCGGGCAAATCTTGCACCACTGGAATGTCCAACGCCTGAAGCTCTTTGGCATTTCCAACTCCAGAAAGTTGAAGCAACTGAGGGGAATTGATGGCGCCGCCACAGCAAATGATTTCTCCGGCATAAGCCCTTTGCTTGCGCCCTTTTTCCAAAAATTCCACCCCAACGGCACGATTTTTTTCAAACAAAATTTTTGTCACATGAATCCGACATTTCAGCTCCAAGTTGGGGCGATGCTTGACGGGGTGATAATAGGCACGGGCGCAGCTCATGCGCCGCCCGCGATGGATGTTTCTATCAAACAAAGCAAACCCTTCTTGTTGGTAGCCATTGACATCGTTGGTCAAAGGATACCCGGCTTGTTGAACTGCTTCAAAAAGGGCGGCAAACAAGGGGCTTTTGCCCGGCCCCCGTTCCAACAAAAGCGGGCCACTTGCACCCCGAAACAAAGGGTCGCCGCCGCCCAAGCAGGTTTCCATCCGTTTGAAATAGGGCAGGCAGTGGTCATAACCCCAGCGTTCCATGCCGCCCGCTTGCGCCCAACGTTCATAATCGAGGGGGTTGCCTCTTTGAAAAATCATCCCATTGATGGAGCTTGACCCTCCCAGCACTTTTCCGCGCGCATGGTAAATTTTTCGTCCATTCATAAAAGGTTCTGGCTCCGATTCATACATCCAGTCATAGTGTTTGCTGCCAATGGGGATGGTCAAAGCGGCTGGCATGTGGATGAAGAGGTCCCACCAGTAATCGGGGCGGCCGGCCTCCAGCATCAAAACCTTATTTTGGGAAGCATGGCTCAGGCGGTTTGCCAAAATACAACCCGCAGACCCGCCGCCGATAATGATGAAATCATGTTGCATGGATGACCTCTATAGAAGATAAAACAAGGGACACTCCATTGCTTTTGAATGGAGCATGAAGGTGTGGTTTCTGTACTTGCCAAAGATTGGAGAACTCCCAGCCTTTTGTCAATCCATTTGAAGAAAATCCAAGCCCCTCCCACAGAACACAGAAGCTCTGGAAGCCCCAACAAGCCTCTGTTTTTAGGGGGGAAAATTTGCGATACTCGCCTGCACTCTTCATGGAGCAAAACAATGAATCTGCACCTTTTAGACACCCTTGAAATTGACGATCGCTTTAAAGGGATTCCCAGCGGCCAAGGGCCTTTTTTGCTGAAAGACATCCATCGGCAGGGGTGGAATCTTCTCAAAGAAGACATGGAATTGCCCCTCGCAGTGCTCAAAGAAACTGCTTTGACCAACAATAGCCAGTGGATGCGTGAATTTATCCGCTTGTCTCAGGCCGAAATTTGTCCTCATGGCAAAACCACCATGAGTCCGCAACTCTTCCATCAGCAACTCCAAGATGGCGCATGGGGACTCACCATTGCCACTGTGGGGCAGCTCAAAATATGCCGAGCCTTTGGGGTGCCACGGGTGTTGATGGCCAATCAGTTGGTGGGGGCTTCGGCCATTCGCTGGGTGTTCGATGTGTTGCATGAAGACCCAGCCTTTGATTTTTATTGCTTGGTGGATTCAGTGGAAGGCGTGAAAATGCTGGCAAGGCAGGCACAAGCCCACCCCATCGAGCGTCCCTTGCAGGTGCTTCTTGAAATAGGAATCCCACAAGGCAGGACGGGGTGCCGCAATCTGGAATCGGTTTTGCAGGTTGGACGCGCCATTCAAAAAAACAACTCCCACCTGCACTTGCGAGGCATCGAAGGGTTTGAAGGACTCCTCACTGCAAAAGACCCAGCAACCTTGCACCTGCGCCTCCATGATTTTTTGCAAAAAATGATTGAAGCCGCCCAGAGGTGTGACCAAGAAAAACTTTTTGCGCCGGGCAACATCCTCTTAACGGCCGGCGGTTCCGCCTATTATGACATTGTGACCGAACAATTTGGTGCGGTGCAACTGAGCCAGCCCGTGCAAATCATCACCCGAAGCGGCTGCTATTTGACCCATGATTCAGGAATGTATCAAAGCCATTTCACCGCCATGAAAGAACGCAGTGCTGTTGTCCAAAAACTGAAAGGAGGATTGCAAGCGGCGCTTGAAGTGTGGGCCTATGTCCAGTCCCGCCCGGAAGCCGGCTTGGTGATTTTGAATTTTGGCAAACGTGACTGCTCCCACGATGCAGGGATGCCTTTGGCGCACCACTGGTTTTCTCGCGGCCAGCACAAGGCCCCACAACCCTTGCCAGAAGGGCATCGGATCGAGGCACTCAATGACCAACATGCCTATCTGCATGTGCCAGAAAACAGCCCTTTGCAGGTGGGGGACATGGTCGCTTCTGGAATCTCCCACCCATGCACCACCTTTGACAAATGGCAGTTGATCCCAGTGGTCGATGCAAACTACCGCATCATTTCGGCCATCAAAACTTATTTTTGAGGCGCTCGCCGCAACACCCGGCCGGGGCGCAACCCGGTGTGTTTTGCCTCTGCAACGACATGCTGGCCATTGACAAAAAGGTGGGCGATGCCTTCTGGAGAATGGTTCGGGTCTTCAAATGTGCCGCAATCAATGATGGTTTGAGGGTCAAAAATCACCAAATCGGCAAATGCGCCTTCCTGAATTTCCCCTCGATCTTGCAAACCAAATTTTTTTGCAGAAAATCCGGTCATGCGATGAATGGCCTCAGCGAGGGAGAACAGTTCCAAGTTGCGGGCATAGTGCCCCAACACTCGTGCAAAGGTTCCATAAAGGCGGGGGTGTGGCCTGCCCTCTAGGGTGGGGATGCCATCGGAGCCAATCATGGTGCTTGGATGCTTCATCACTGTTTGAACATCCTCTTCGCTCATGCTGTGGATGATGGCGGTTGTGCCGGGTTCTTGTTGCAAAATGTGCGCGGCCGTTTGTTGGGGCGACTTTGCCCATTCTGTGGCAAGCACTTCAAGGGATTTGCCCTCCCATTCAGGATGATGCTTGGTGGAAGCAACCACCACATCGCTGGGTTCGAGGGCCCCCAAACCTCCCCCAGACGCATTGAACGCATTTTCCACGATGGCTGAGAGAATTGTGCTGCCAGCAGTGTAAGGGTACTGATCGGCATGAATGGCCACGCCTTGCGCTTGGGCGCGTTCAATCAGTCCGAGGGATTTTGCAACCTTGCCCCAATTCTCACGCCCAGCGGCTTTGTGATGGGAAAGTTGCACCGGCACATGGGCTTTTTTCCCTATGGTGATGGCTTCTTGGAGGGCCTCCAGTAGCGTTTCTCCTTCATTGCGAATGTGGGTGGCATAAAGCCCGCCGCTGGCTTCCATGAGTGCCGCCAGCTCGATGATTTCTTCTGTTGTGGCAAAACAACCGGGTTTGTAAATCAGCCCCGTCGAAAACCCCACTGCGCCGCCATCCAGTCCTTCTTGCAGAAGTTGCTTCATGGCTTGCATTTCTTGTTTGGAGGGGGGGCGATTTTCTGATCCCATGATGCCTTGCCGCATGGTTCCATGACCGACGAGGACACCAATGTTGAGACTGGGTGGGGTGTCTTCAAGACGCTGGAAATACCCGCGATAGCCTTCCCATTGGGGCAGGGGGTGGTTGGGGTGGAAGGCTTGTGCCATCTGCGAAGCCGCTTGAAACGGGGCGGCTCCCATTCCGCAGTTGCCCACGATGCAGGTTGTGACTCCGCCCAGCAACTTGAAGCCCATGTCTGGATGCAAAATGGCGGCAAAATCATCGTGGGTGTGGACATCAATGAATCCGGGGCTGACCGCCTGTCCCTGCACATCCAAATCGTGAGCGGCTTGGCCATCTGGAATGCTTCCCACTCTGGCAATGCGCTCCCCCTGCAAAGCAATATCCCCTTCTTGCGGAGGGGCGGCGGTTCCGTCATAAATCACTGCATTGCGAATCACCTGTGTGTATTCATTGGCCATGAAAGCTCCTTTTTTCTAAGAAGATTTTGAGAATGTGTCGTCAAACAATGAAATCTTTGCATGAGTGGCTCCACCGTGTCTGGGGCGACCCCGTCCTTGGCGACCCTCCATTGATTGTAAAAACAGGGGACTCATTCTTTTTCAACATCCACTCTGGGGTCGAGTTCCAAGGGTTTGGGAGCGGTTTGAGAAACAGACATGGGGGCAAAAGCACTCCGCTCGGTCACGGGCATGGCTGGTTCGACAAAAATTCGTGCCAAGACAAAAAGGATGAATGCGCCTTGAATGGTGGCTGTGAAAAGAAAAATTGCATCTGTGCCCAAATAAAGCATTGCGCCAGAAACAATCACGGGGCCGGCAAATGCTCCAATGGAATAGGTGAAAAGCAAGCCGCCCGCCACCATCACAAACTCTCCTTTGGGCGCATTGTCATTGGTTAAGGCCACGCAAATGCCATAGAGATTCAAGGTGAAGGCCCCCAAAACGGTTGCAATGCCCAACAGACCCAAAAATGAATCGAGGGTCGCCACCCACACCAACACCAAGCCGCTCACACACGCCCCCATGTTGACCAAAATGACCACCCACCGCCGATCGGTTAAATCAGACAAACGGCCAATCGGCCATTGCAAAGCCGCCCCACCCAAAATGATGGCTGTCATAAAAAAAGAAACCTCCCGAACGCCAAAACCCGCCCCTTGTGCAAACGCTGGGGCGAGTGTCCACAAAGGCCCATTTGAAACTCCAACAATGAAGCATCCAGCCAAGCCCACCGGGGACATGCCCCAGAGGGCTTTCAAATCCAGTTTTGTTCTTTGAATGGGGGCCGGTTGCATGGTCTTGGTGAGAGAAACCGGCAAGAGGGCCAAAGAAGCCATGATAGAAGTGAGGACAAACAAAGTGATGGTTGTGGGAGCCGCCAAGTTGAGCGTCAACTGCGCCAATGTGATGGAAAGCAGATTGACGAACAAATAAATTGCAAACAACCGCCCGCGATTGCTGCTGTCCACTTGCTCATTGAGCCAACTTTCAATGACCAAAATCAGCCCCGCATAGCAATAGCCCGACAAGGAACGGAGGGGAATCCACACATATTCGTTGGGAAACATTCCATGCAGCAAAGGCGTGATGGATGCCAACGAAGCAAAAACTGCAAAAGAGCGGATGTGTCCTGCCCGTTGCACCACTTTCGGACAATGGATCGATCCCAAAATAAAGCCGGCATAGTAGGCCGCACCGATGATGCCGAGGAGGGTGTCCGAAAAATTTTCAACCCCGCCTCGCAAAGGAATCAATGTGCCTTGCAGGCTGAAGCAAATTAAAATGATGGCATTGGAACTCAATAAAGGAGAAAACGGAGCGACAAGGTATCCCATGAATCCATTTTTTTGAACAACGAAATGGGGATGCAGTGAAGGGTGTCCTTCTACTGCGCTTTGCCCCCATTTGCAATGATAAAAATGCCTTTGGCAACGCCACAAGAGATTTCTTTTCTCATGGCAAAAAACAACAAACGCAACTTGAAAACTCAGCCAAAAATGGCTTTCTATTTTTTAAAAGTGAGTGCTAAGATGGACGAAAGTAATCCTTTCCCCCCTTTCATCACAAAAACTTATGAGCAATGATGCAAAAATGAGCGGCGGTTGCCTGTGTGGCGCAGTGAGGTATAGCGTGGCGGGGCGGCCCTTTGCCGCAGAATATTGCCACTGCCGCATGTGCCAAAAAGGGGCAGGGGCGGTGGCTGTCAGTTGGATGGATTTTCACAAAGAAGAAGTCCAGTGGGAAACAGGACAACCCACAGAGTATGAATCGTCTGAGACAGTGAGGCGCGGTTTTTGTGCGGTCTGTGGCTCCACCTTGAGCTTTCGCGACACCCGCCATCCGGCCTATATCACCCTAGCGATTGCTTCGCTGGATGACCCCAATTTGGTGAAACCGACCCACCACATTTATACAGAAAGCCAAGTGGCATGGCTGACGATTGAAGACGATGGCCTGAGATTCCCACAAGGGCCTGTGAAACCATCCGATTGAGGGGCAGGCCCGTTTCAAGGAGGCGTGACTCATTTCTCATGGTGAGATTTTCTGGATTCCGCAACTCCGCGTGGAATGAAGGGGTCGGCATAGACGGGGTCGCCAGAGGCAACGTGTTGCAAATTCTATCAGGATTCCATTCCTTGAACACATCCCCTGATCAATTTTTGAACATCAAAAGGAGTGTCACATTATGGGTACGGTGCACATTACAGCATTTTATGCAGGCATTCTTGCCATTCTTCTGGTTGTTTTGAGTCTGCGGGTGGTGGTTGTGCGAGTGCGGCGGGTTCCGCCAGAGGAAAAGAGCCTTCGTGAAGAGAGATTGCTGAGGGCTATCCGCGTGCAGGGCAACTTCATTGAATATGTCCCACTGGCCTTGTTGTTGCTGGGCTATCTGGAGTTCATGGGCCTATCGGTTGTTTGGGTTCACAGTCTGGGCCTTGCTCTTGTGGTGGCTCGTGTTTTACATCCGTTTGGGTTGCGTGCCGAGCGGGGCCCAAATTTTTTCCGCGTGACGGGGGCTTTGGTCACTTGGATTGTTTTGCTGGCCGAAGGCTTCTTTGCAATCGTGGGTTTTTTGGGAGGAAGTCCTTATTTTTAGCCTTGTGTGGCAAGCGCGCGGCTTTAAAATTCAGCGAGCCCATGAATCCAACAGCACGGCTTGTTCCACACGAGAGGTGAAATCAAGGCTGAGGGGGGTCACGGAAATGAGGCGTTCTGCCACAAAGCAATGAATGTCGGTTCCTTTTTCTAATGCCGCTGGGTCATGGAGGGGCAAGGCTTGCACTGCTTCCAAGGGAGTGGTGGGAGAAGCGGATTCCAAGCGGCGGGAAAAGTGCAATTTTTTAGCCAGTTTTGTCACTTGCCAAGGGGTGGCGGGGCTTGCGGTGCGGGGAATGTCAATTTTCAGCACATCCACATCGGGTGGGAGTTTGTGGGCAAGCACTTGTTGGGCAAAATAGTGGGCAAAATGGAGGGCAACGCTCCAATCCACGGCGCCATGTTCAAAATGATATTGATAGTCCACTTCCAAAGAAATTGCCAATGCGGGAATGCCTTGTGTTGCGGCGCGCAGGGCGGCTCCCACCGTGCCTGATGCGCCAATATCTGCCCCTAAATTTTCACCAAAATTGCACCCGGAAATCACTAAGTCGGGCAGGCGTTTTTTGCACAACACCGCCAGCCCATGTTCCAGCACCAAAGCGGGGGTGGCATCGCAGTGATAGGCTTCCATGTTTTGGCCTTCGACCTCAAAGGCTATGGGATGCAGAAAATCTTTTTTGTTGCCAAACATGCCCCCGCCTTTGCCTGACTGTTGATGGGTGGGGGCAACGATGAGGAGTTTTCCCAAAGGATGGGCGGCTTGTGCCATGGCATGGAGACCGGGGGAATGGATGCCATCGTCATTGGTGATTAAAATCAAGGGAGTCTGCGGGTTCATAAGCACAAAAGGGGAAATGGTAGGATTGAGGATTGGCTTGTGGTACAAATATTGTACACCAAACTCGATAACACGCGTCAATAGGCAATGTTGCAAGGCATATTGTTGAAACACCCCTCTCGGCTGGCATGGAAACACCCGAACAGATTGTTTATCAAACCATCAAAGAATCACGCCACTTCAAAAATATTGAAGACAATGTTTTGCAACGTCTTCTTCCTCTGACCAAGTATTGCAAGTTTAAAAACAAGCAAATCATCATTGAGCAAGGGATTGCCAATCAGGAAGTCTATATCATCATCAGCGGCAAAGCCACCGTCATTGTGGATGGAAATTTCCTCTACACCATCCAACGCAAAGGCGATGTCATTGGAGAAGTTGGCCTGATCACCGGAAAAGTGGCCAATTCCACTATTGAAGCCTGCGGGCATTTGGAATGTGTCCAAATCTCCACCCATTTTCTAGCCGAATCAGACGATGAAACCGGGCGGGAGTTGCGCTTTCTCATCTATCGTTGGTTTTCACGGGTGCTGGCAGACAAATTGTACATGACCTCTCAAAAAGCAAAATTGTTTGCCCGCGCAGAAAAGATGATTGCCCAAAAAAATCAGCAACTCGAAAGCAACATTGCGGAATTGAAAGCTGCTTATGATGAACTCCAGCACACACGGATTGAACTGCAAGAATCGAAAAGATTGACCGCTTTGACCAATGTCTTTCAAAAATTTGTTCCTGCCCAATACATTGAGCGGATTGCTACAAAAAATGTTGAAGAGATTGAAGTGGGCGATGCAGTGAATAATTTTATCACTGTGCTTTTCTCCGACATTCGCGCCTTCACCACCCTCTCAGAAAAAATGTCGCCCCAAGAAGTGTTCCAATTCTTGAGTGCTTATTTGAAACGCATGAGCAACCCCATTCACCGCAATGGAGGCATTATTGATAAATTCATTGGCGATGCGATCATGGCGGTTTTTAGCCTGCCCGGTCAATCTGTTGCTGACGAAGCAAAAGGCGCAATCAAAGCCTTTTTGGGGTTCCAGCGCACCCTAAAAATGTACAACAAGCATCGCCAAAAAATAGGCGAGGCCCCTGTGAAAATCGGAGTTGGCATCCACAGCGGCCCCGCCATGATAGGCACGGTGGGTTCCGACACCCGCATGGATTTCACCGTCATTGGCGACAGCGTCAATCTGGCATCCCGCCTAGAAAATCTCACCAAATACTACGATGTCTCCTGCATCATCAGTCAAGAAACCTACAAACTTTTGGATATTTCTCCTTACAAAATTCGAGAATTGGACACCGTCCAAGTCAAGGGCAAGAGCCAAAAGGTGGTGATTTTTGAAGTGTTTTCAGGCGACCCCACCCATCTGCTGGCAAAAAAGACCGAGATTTTACCCTCCTACAATCTGGGATTGATCCATTTTCAGATTCAAGAGTGGCAAGAAGCGATTGATTTATTTGAAGAATGCCTGCAAATTTTCCCTGAAGACCGCCCCTCCCAACTCTATTTGGAACGCTGCAAACATTTTCAGCAAAATCCGCCGGGCGAAGATTGGGATCATGTCTTTCGCATCGACAACAAATAATCCTCCCCCCCCGCTCTGACGCTGTGGAAGATGGGGTTGCTCTGCGTTTGGTTTGGAAGGCCTTTGAAATCTTGATGTCTCCCTGCAGAAGCATCCAGCATCTTTTGGATGGCATTTTCAAATTGAGTGGCGTTGCGTTCCCCCAAGTGCATCTCACCCAAACTATAAAGCACAATTTCACCTTGTGGATTGACCAAGTAGAAGCTCGGCCAGTAGCGGTTTTGCAGGGCTTTCCAAAAGGCAAAATCGTTGTCCATCATAATGGGGTGGTCTAGGCGATACCGCTCGGTGGCCTTCACCACACGGCTGCGCTCTTTTTCAAAATCAAATTCTGGAGAATGGATGCCAATGACCTGCAAGCCTTGTGCTTGGTATCGTTTTTTCATCTCGTGGACCCACGGGAAACTGCGGATGCAGTTGCTTCAAACAGAAGTCCAAATTTCAATCAAAACGACCTTTCCCGCGACATCGGCTTTGGTGAGGGGCGGGGAATTGATCCACATTTCTGGGGAAGTTTGTGTGAATTCTGGCAGGGTTTTGGCTTGAAGCGGCGCCGCCCCCCCAAGGGCAAGGCATCCCAAAACAAAAAAACTCCCCCAGAAATATTGAAAACTGGGGCTGGATTTCATTGAAAACATGTCCGTCCTTTCTCATTGAATGAAGTTGCCAATGCGGCTCAATGGAGCCATGAGATTGCAAGAAAGTTTTAGGCGGGCGGTTAGCCGATGAGGGTTCTCACAAAAGTGCGGCTGATTTGGCTGATCCATGCAAGAGGGCTGGAAGCAGGCCAAAACACGGTGATCAACAACAATCCCAAAATAGCATAGGTTCCATATTGCATGTTCCACAAAATATATTTGCGCCTTGTGTTTTGTGGCAACAGATAAGGGAAGACATAGCTACCATCCAAAGGCCCCAAAGGAATCAGGTTGAACAAGCACAGGCTCATGTTGACAATCATAAAAATGAAAAGAAATTGCAGCATGTCTTGGTTCAACGTGCCAGAAAAAGACAAGACATGCACCAAGATTCCCCCCAGCAAAGCAAGCAACAGGTTCATGCCCGGCCCTGCGGCTGAAATATACAAATGGGCGTTGCGGTAGCGAAAATTTCTTGGATCGACGGGCACTGGCTTGGCATATCCAATGCCCACAAACAAGAGCATCAAACTGCCAAAAACATCCAGATGCACAAAGGGGTTGATGCTCATTCGCCCCTGATATTTGGCTGTGGAATCCCCACAAAGATAAGCCAAATACGCATGGCCAAACTCATGCAGGGTCAATGCAAACATCAACGCAACAATGAGCAAAATGCCCAGTTGCCAATCTTGTTGAATCCAATTAAATAGGGACATGATGCACACCCAGAGGGAAGTGAAAACATTAAAAACGCTTAGTTGCGGCTGAAATCCCCAATCACTGCGTCGGGAACAATGGTTTCTTCGCGGCGTGCGCCCACAGAAATAAAAGAAATGGGGGCCTGCACCAACTCACTGATTCTTTTGAGATAAGCAATGAGGGCTTGGGGAAGTTGGTCGTAATCCCTGAGGTGTTGGGTGGGGCATTGCCAGCCGCGGTGTTCTTCATAGATGGGGGTCAGTTCCTCAGTGTGGATGGGGGGCCATTCAGAAAGGGTTCGCCCCTCTTTGGTTTTGTAGGCCACGGCAATTTTGAGGGTGTCGAGTTTGTCCAAAATGTCCAGTTTTGTGATGGCCAGCGAGGTCACGCCATTGAGACGCACCGCTTGACGCACAAGCACCGCATCGAACCATCCACACCGCCTTGGCCGTCCTGTGGTGGCTCCAAACTCGGCCCCTTCATTTCTTAAAAACTCCCCCGTGGCATCCAGCAATTCTGTGGGAAACGGCCCTGCGCCCACCCGTGTGGTGTAGGCTTTGGTGATGCCCACGACTTGATTGATTTTCATGGGAGCCACCCCACAGCCACTACTGGCTCCTCCCGAAAGGGTGTTGGAGGAAGTGACAAACGGATACGTGCCATGGTCGATGTCGAGAAAAGTCCCTTGTGCGCCTTCAAACAAAATAGTTTGGCCATGCGCCATGGCTTCATGGAGAAACACAGAAGCATCACAGAGATAGGGCTGCAGGCGGGGGTAAAATTTTAAATATTCGTCACAAATGGCTTCCGCTGTGAACTCGATGTTTTCTTGAAAATGAGCGCGCAACAGGCAATTTTTTTCTGGAAGCACGGCTTCCAAGCGTTGCTTGAAGTGTTCTGGGTCACTCAAGTCAATCAAGCGCAAGCCCACCCGTGCTGTTTTATCGGTGTAAGCGGGTCCAATGCCCCGTCCGGTCGTCCCCAGTTTTCTGCTCCCTTGATTTTTTTCTCGAAGTTGATCCAACATGCGGTGATAGGGCATCACCAAATGGGCGGTTTGGCTGATTTTCAGGTGTTCTTCCACAGGAATGTGGAGCGCCTTCAAATAGTCAATTTCTTCAAACAAAGAGACCGGATCGACCACCACCCCATTGCCAATGACTGAAGTTTTGTTTCTGAGAATCCCAGAAGGAATGAGGTGCAACACAAAAGATTGGTCTTCAAATTTGACCGTGTGTCCGGCATTGTTTCCTCCTTGATAGCGCGCGACAATATCTGCTTGTTCGGTGAGGAAATCGACCAATTTGCCTTTGCCTTCATCTCCCCATTGTGTGCCCACGACAGCAAAACAGCCCATGATTTTTCCTTCTACAATTCGGTGATTTGTGCCAGTTCTTTGGCACGCAGATAGGCGGCATGAAGGCCTTTTTGAAATTGGCTCCCCACTTGATTTTCTTCAAAATTTTTCAAAGCCGCTTCTGTGGTTCCCCCCGGCGAGGTGACTTGGTGGCGCAATTCATCCACAGCCAGCGTCTGGGCTTCCCAAAGCATCACAGCCCCTTTCAACGTTTGTTGGGTGAGGGTGTTGGCCTCTTCTTGAGAAAACCCCAACCTTTGGGCTGAAGCGATCATTTGTTCGGCAATATAAAACACATAAGCCGGGCCACTGCCAGAGATCGCAGTTGCGGCATCAATGCCCTCTTCACGGGCCACTGCAAAGGCGCGGCCATTGGCTTTGAGAAGGGCTTGCGTGAAGGCCTGTTGCGCCGGCGTGACTGCCGGGGTGGCATAGAACACGCTCATCCCTTGTCCAATTTGAGCGGGGGTGTTGGGCATGACCCGCACCACCGCCTTGTGTTGCAACTCGCGCTCTATTTGGGCAATGGAGATTCCTGCCATGATGGAAATGACCACTTGGTGCGGAACCAAATGCGGCTGGATGTTTTTGAGAACGGCTGGTGCTTGCTGGGGTTTGACGGCCAAAAGCACCGCATTGTAGGCGGCCAGTTCTGCACCGACAGTTTCAACAATTTCACAAGCAAGGACTTTGGCCAATAATTCACGCTGAGAGGAGCAGGTTTCGCAGATGAGAAGATTGGAAGCACTGAGGGTTTGCGTGTCCAGCAAGGAGTGGGCCATGGCCTTGCCCATGTTTCCCCCTCCAATGATCAATAAATTCATTTGAACTCCAGCAAGGAAAAATGCGAGGTGATTTTTGCCGAATGGGGCTTGCTTGGCTTGGGCTAAAACGATAAAAAGTGGGGCCTTGTTTCAAGGGAACGAAGCCAAAAACCTGACAACGATAAGGGGAGTTGGCACAAAAAGCAATTTTAAATCTCATGGAGCGATGGAGCCAATCATTTTTCCCAAACCCACCCAGAACCTTTACATTGTGACCGATTCCCATTTGGATCACCACGAAGCCCCCTATCAAGAATTTATTGCCATGCTTGCCCAGTTGGAGCACCCACAAGGGGTCATTTGCTTGGGGGATTTGTTCAAAGCATGGCTGGCACTGCCCAAATTTTGGTTGCCCATGCACCAAGAAGTGATGGCAGCCTTTGAAAAATTGAAGCAGGCCGGGGTGGCGGTAATTTTTGTGGTGGGCAATCGGGAAGTGTTGCTCCCTAGAAACTGGAATGCTCATTGGAAAACGCAGTTCCCTTTCACCCATTTGATCCGTGATGCGGTGCATGTGCACTGGGGCGAGCGCTGCTATGGGCTGGTGCATGGGGATACCATCAATCAAAATGACTTGAATTACTTGCGCTGGCGGAAAATTGCCCGCAGTCGGGGCATTGAGTGGCTGTTTCGTTTCATGCCTGTGCCGCTCGCCCATTGGCTCGCCTATCGGGTGGAAGCGGCTCTGGCGGCATCAAATCAAGAATTTAAAATCGCTTTTCCCCAAAAAGAGGTGGAAGATTTTGCCAAAGCTGTTCTCCATGAAGTGGATCAATACTTTGTGGGGCATTTTCACCAAGATTACACCCTGCAGTTGCCCGATGTTCGGGGAATTTTGAGGGTTGTCCCCGACTGGCTCGCTCAACGTGCTGTTGTGCAAATCAACCCACAGGGAGAGACAAAAACCCTTTATTTTCAGAACCTTCGTTTTCAATGAACCAACCACCTTGCCGTGCTGAGGGGCTGGAAATTCAGAAATCGAACCCCCCACAAATCAACCTCGCTTTTTGATGAAATACCAAAAGAAAATTCAAGAACTTGTCGATTCCTTGCGTTTTGCGATTGCAATCAACGTTGTGATTGGCCTCAATGCAATTTTGATTGGCGTTGAAACCTTCTATCTCACCCCATTGATTGTCTACACCCAAAAAACCATCATGGGGATTTTTGTCATCGAAATCCTCTTGCGCTGGATTGGCAAAGACTCGGTGAAATCTTATTTTTCAAATGGCTGGAATCTCTTCGATATTGTCATTGTGACCGCCGCTTTGATTCCTGAATCCATGTTTGACAACAGTGCTGCCCTCAGTGTGTTGCGGGTTGTGCGCGTTTTCCGCATTTTGCGCTTGGTGAAAACGTTTCCAGAATTGCAAGTGATTGTGGCGGTGCTTTTGAAATCCATCCGCTCGCTGACTTTCACAGGAATGTTGTTTGGGATTTTGATGTACATGTATTCGGTCATGGGAGTGGTTTTGTTCCGAATGCCAGAATCGTCGGCTTCCCCCAACACCCCTGACCCCTACGGGAGCATCAGTGAAGGGTTTTTCACTCTCTTTCGCATTTTGACGGGAGAAGATTGGACAGATTTGCGCTACAACCTCTTGGATGTGGCGCACACCCCAAACTGGGTGGTGACGACCTACCATGTCTCTTGGATGGCAGTTTCAGCTTTTTTGCTCATCAATTTGGTGGTGGGGGCGGTGGTGAACAATTATGAACAAGTCATGCGAGAGACCCTTGAAGCCACAGAAGAATCCATTGAAGAAGAAATAAAAAAAGAAATTGCCACCTTGCACACAAAAATTGACCGTCTGGAAAAACAACTCAAAGTGGCCTTAGAACAAAAAAAAGGCGCGGCCTGAAAAAAGCCTAACCACTGATTGGACTTGCAGAAAACAGGAATAAATAGTAGGAAACACACCCAAAAATGGAGATTTCGCCTTCGCCTTGCATCTCCTAAATATTTCTGGCTCAAATCCCTGAAAATCCTTCAAGGATAGCGCCTGTTGTGGGGGGACGGTTGGTGGTGGTGCGCCATTGCCATATTTTTTGTTTTCTTAATCAAGGAGAACCCTATGGAAGATTTAAAATTTGAAACCTTGCAGATACACGCCGGCCAAGAGCCTGACCCCACCACGGGAGCACGGGCTGTGCCGATTTATCAAACCTCCTCCTATGTTTTCAACAGTGCCGAACATGGAGCCAATTTGTTTGGGTTAAAAGA
This sequence comes from Diplosoma virens, assembly GCA_963680785.1. Lineage (NCBI taxonomy): Eukaryota > Metazoa > Chordata > Ascidiacea > Aplousobranchia > Didemnidae > Diplosoma > Diplosoma virens. The sequence continues at coordinate 3,338,878 of CAVMFT010000210.1, forward strand.
GTTTGGCAACATTTACACGCGGATCATGAATCCCACCACTGATGTTTTGGAAAAACGCATTGCCGCCCTCGAAGGTGGAGTCATGGGGCTGGCCACATCTTCTGGTCAAGCAGCACAATTTTTGGCATTCAGCAACATCATGGAGTCTGGTGATAATTTTGTCACAACTTCCTATCTTTATGGCGGAAGCTACAATCAATTCAAAGTGACATTCAAGCGCCTCGGATTTGAAGCGCGGTTTGCCGAAGAAGACCGCGTGGAAAATTTTGAAAAGCACATTGATGAAAAAACCAAAGCAGTTTATATCGAAACCATGGGCAATCCCAAATTCAATGTCCCTGATTTTGAAAAACTGGGCAAGCTCGCCCAAAAGCACGGCATTCCTTTGATTGTCGACAACACCTTTGGCGCGTGTGGTTATCTCTGCCGTCCCATTGACTATGGTGCAAATGTGATCAGCCATTCCACGACCAAATGGATTGGTGGACACGGCACAAGCATTGGCGGGGCTTTGGTCGATGCCGGGAACTTCAACTGGGGCAACGGAAAATTCCCCATGTTCACCGAGCCAGCAGAAGGCTACCATGGGTTGAAATTTTGGGAAGTCTTTGGCAGCGAGGGGCCTTTTGGCAACATTGCTTTTGCCATCCGTGCGCGGGTGGAAGGCTTGCGAGATTATGGGGCGTGCATGAGTCCGTTCAACGCCTTTTTGTTCCTGCAAGGGTTAGAAACCCTCTCCTTGAGAGCACAACGCCATGTGGACAATGCGCTGGAATTGGCGCACTGGCTCCAGCAACAGCCTGCGGTGGAATCGGTCAATTATCCCGGCTTGGAAGAAAACCCATTCCATGAAAATGCAAAAAAGTATCTCAAAAATGGATTTGGTGCAGTTTTGTCGTTTGTGATTCAAGGGGGAAAAACCAAAGCAGAGCAGTTCATTGAAAATGTGAAGCTCTCCAGCCATCTGGCCAATGTGGGAGATGCCAAAACTCTCGTGATTCACCCTGCTTCCACCACCCATTCCCAACTGACCGATGCTGAGCAAGTCGCTTCTGGCGTGCTTCCGGCAGAAATCAGGGTTGCGGTGGGCATTGAGCACATTGATGACATCAAAGCAGATTTTCAACAATCTTTTGATGCCCTGACCAAACTCTCGGTGGCGGCCTAATTTTCTTCCACCTGCCCTGCGGGGCAGTTGGAGGATTGGAACAGCTGAATGGAGCGGTTTTGAGGAAATGAGTTCTATCAAGGCGATAACCCTCTGACCGCCCTATCCAACCACTCCGTTCTCGGCATGGTCTTGATCCCCCATTGTGATGTTTTTCAGGTGGAGTTGCATCGTTAAGACTCACGGTTTCTTTTTAATTAAAATCCTAAAATACGGACACCTTCCATCCACTGATAAATCTTTATCATCCTCCCCCTTCCTAAACTTCACAATTTCAAATTGCCTGGGATTGTATTTATCCAAAAAAGTGATGGGAACCCCCATGCAACCTGCGTAATCAGAAGGAATATCCTTTGTTTTATCAACGTTGATCGCGTTGTGATTATCGTATTTGGGATAGTCTGTTTTGTTGTATTGCTTGCATAAAATTAAGTCTTCGTGCCGTTGTGCATGATCTAAATTAGTAAACCAACGAACTCCTTTAACTCGTATATACTTATTTCCATTTTCGTCAACACGAGTACCTGCAGCGTCTAAGGGGTATTCGTTTGGGACTCCAAATTCTCTATCGCCGCTGTGAATACTCGCACTGAGCCACATTTGGTTGTGCTTCATTAAAGGGAATATTTCTCTATAGGTGACCGCGTTTATATTTCCGATAATAATAAACTGCTTATCGTAGGCTATTAACTGAGCGACATACGCCCTGAACAAAGAAAAAGGTGGGTTCGTCACAATGATGTCTGCTTTTTTTAAAATTTCAATGCACTCACCACTGCGAAAATCGCCATCCCCTTTCAAATAAGACACGCCAATGTCTTCAGGGCTAGGAACATTTGGATTATTCGCATCGCCCGTGTACAAGGGAGCGTGATCGATGCTTTTCATCCATTCTGGATAAGGGATCAATTTATTGTTCTTCTTTCTTTTATATTCTAAGTAAATGGCTTTTTCGGCATTATTTTGACTAAAAAGGTCAGGGTTTTGATTCTGATAACAAGTTGTCATCAGTTTTTTGAGACCTAATTTTTCAAAATTATGTGCAAAGTAATAAAAAAAATTACTGGTTCTTGGGTCGTCGCAATTACAGTAAACGACCTTATTTTTAAAATGTTTTTTGTAGTGCTTTAATTCCTTTTCAATGTCTACAAGTTGGGTATAAAATTCATCCTTTTTTACCTTCTTTGCATAGTGGAGTAATTGATTGGTTGTCTTTCTCATAGGTTCCGTTTTTAAAAGAAAACTAATTTTGACAAAGTCATCCGGGTTGGAAGAGGAATGGGGTGTTTTCTTAAAAACTTTGCTTGTCAACTCACAGGAGGTGTTTTGAGGTTTTGCAAGAAAGCATTGAAAAACAACCAAAAAGCAGAGTATCCTCTCCTGTTGCTCAAATTTTTTTGAATTGTAACCTTTTGTGAGGGGGAGATGGCACACACACAGCAGCCCGAAGAAGTTTATTTTTTTGGCACATGTCTGGTGGATATGTTTTATCCAGAGGCAGGCATTTCTGCCATGAAGCTCATGGAGAGGGAAGGGATTCGGGTCATTTTCCCACAAGCCCAAACTTGTTGTGGCCAGCCGGCGTTCAATTCGGGCTATCGCCCTGAAGCCCAAACAGTGGCCTTGCAGCAAATCCAGTGCTTTGCCAAGCCCCTCCCCATTGTTGTGCCTTCCGGGTCTTGTGGCTCCATGATGAAGCACCACTATTTGGAATTGTTTGAAGACCACCCCGCCTTGCCAGAGGTTCAAAAATTTTCTGAGCGCATCATCGAATTTTCCCAATTTTTGGTGCATGTGCTTCAAATCCAACTGGAAGATTTGGGGGAGCCTGTGGAATTGACCTACCATTCCTCCTGCCATGCGTTGCGCGAAATGAAGATTGAGCAGGAGCCTAAACAGCTCTTGGGGCAGTTGAAAAATGTCCGTTTGATTGAGCTGTCACGAGAGCGGGAATGTTGCGGGTTTGGCGGCACATTTGCCATTAAATTTTCCCAAATCTCGCAAGCCATGCTCGAAGACAAAATTGCGGATATTGTGCAAACTCAAACCCCTCTGGCCTTAACGGGCGACTGCGGATGCCTCATGCACATCGAAGGCGGGTTGAAATTTCAAAAAAAAGACATTGCCGGAAAGCACTTGGCGAGTTTTTTATGGGAGCGGACTCATGCAAAATCCTAAAGAAATGTTCCAAGCCGGGCTGCATCGAAGCCTCAATGACCCGCAACTGCGAGAAAATTTTAAAAATGCGGGCAACACCTTAAAAAACCTGAGAGCCAACGCATGGCCTGACCCAGAAGCATTCCGCGAAATGCAGAATCTGGGGCATCAAATCAAACAGAAGGCCCTCAAAAATCTGCCCGATTTGCTGGTTCAGCTTGAAGCCAAATGCCAAGAAAACGGCATCCAAGTGCATTGGGCCGAAACCCCTGCTGAAGCCAACAACCTCATTTTAGAAATTTGCCAAAAAAACAACGCCACCCACGTCATCAAAGGCAAATCCATGGTGACGGAAGAGGCGCACTTGAATGAATTTTTGGAAAAACATGGCATCGAATCCCTCGAAACCGACTTGGGGGAATACATCATTCAACTCGATCACGAAAGACCCTCGCACATCATCGCTCCCGCCATCCACAAAAACAAAAAACAAATCGCCCGCACCTTCCATGAAAAAATCAATGCAGACTATACAGAAGTCTATGAAGAACTAACCGCCATTGCACGCAAAGCCCTGCGCGAGCGCTTTCAAACCGCCCAAGTGGGCATCACGGGAGTCAATTTTGCGGTGGCAGAAACAGGAACCCTCTGCTTGGTAGAAAATGAAGGCAACGGACGAATGTGTTCAACGCTGCCCCCCGTGCACATTGCGGTGATGGGACTAGAAAAGGTTTTGGCCAAACTGGAAGAAGTGCCACCCCTGCTCAAGCTCCTCACGCGCTCGGCCACCGGACAGCCGATTTCAACCTATTTCAACATCATCAATTCCCCCCGCCAACCCGGAGAAAAAGACGGGCCAAAAGAAGTCCATTTGGTCCTCCTCGACAACCACCGCACCCAGATTTATCAAGATGAGCAACTGCAAAAAACCTTGATGTGCATCCGTTGCGGCACATGCTTGAACCACTGCCCCGTTTACACAAGGATTGGTGGCCACGCTTACAACCAAGTGTATCCCGGCCCGATTGGAAAAATCTTGGCTCCCCAGTTGAATGGTTTGCATTCCACAGGCGGGGTGCATCAGGCTTCCAGTTTGTGCGGAGCCTGTGCGGAGGTGTGTCCGGTGAAAATTCCCATTCCCGATTTAATCCTGCGCTTGCGCTATGAGGGGGTTCACAAAAACCCAGCAGCAAAAGTGCGCGAGCAGGGAGCCAATCACACATTTCAGGAAAGTTTGGCGTGGAAATTTTGGGAAAAAATCCATGCCAGCCCACGAGTTTATCAAATGAATCAAAAAATGGGGCGTTGGATTATGCCCCACCTTCCGAAAAACTTAGGTCCTTTGAAAGAATGGAGCCACTTTCGGGAAATCCCTGCCTTTGCTCCCAAATCATTGCACCAACTGGCGCAAGAACAAGGAATCGCCCATGAGTGAGCAAGCCAAGCAAAGCATCTTGGCGCGTTTAAAAAAACAGCCCCAAGAAAGCCCCACTGTCCAGTGGCCGGCGGCAGTTGGGGAGGAAACAACGCAACAGGAGCGCGTGGCACAACTAAAAGAAATGATGGAAAAGGTGCGGGTGGAGATTCATCACACTCACCCCACGGACTTGATTGACCAGTTGTCGGCCCTCACGAGTCGCAAGCAAATTCAATCATTGCTTTATGCGCCGGACACGGTTTTGGGCAAAAACATTCAGCAAGCGTGGCCTTCAGAAAAAAAGCTCACCCTCGTGCCTTATGTTCAAGAAATTGAAACCTTCAAAGACGAATTGTTTGCAGTGGAGGCCAGCGTGACCACAACTTTGGGGGGCATTGCAGAGACAGGCACGTTGGTCTTGTTGCCGACCCCTGAGGAACCCCGTGCCATGTCGTTAGTGCCGCCCCTGCATATTGCGGTTTTGGCGGCCAAGCAGATTCATCCTAGCTTGCAGGATATGATGCACCACAGCGGCTGGGTGACAAAAATGCCCATCAATTTGCTCCTCATTTCAGGGCCTTCCAAAACAGGCGACATTGAGTTTTCCCTCCAATATGGCGTACACGGACCCAAAGAATTGGTGGTGTTCATTGTAGAAGAAAATTAAGTTGCCGGGTGCAAAAATTTTCTCAAACAAAACAGCCCCTTAAAACAAAGAAGGACACTTTTCTGAGTTCAGCAACACTCCAGCGTGCTGAATCACTTCTGCGGCCAAACGATGCCCCATTTGAGCAGCCTCTTCAGCCTCTTTGTGGTGTAGCCGTCCCACCAAATACCCGGCATTGAAAGAATCCCCTGCACCTGAAGTGTCGACCACTTTTTGAATTGAGCGCGCTGGGACTGAAACCGGCGCATGGGGGGCTTGTGAAACCAAGCAAGGAGAGGGGCCACATTTCACCACCACTTCCACCACACCATAGTCATGCAGATGCTGCGCACAGTGTTCTGGTGTCGCAACATCGAACAAATTTTGATGATCTTCAAAAGTGGGCAGAGCAATGTCCACATCAGGCAAAATCTCTAAAACAGCCCTTTGTGCTTCTTCCTTTGTTTGCCAAAGAGCGGGGCGGTAATTGGTGTCAAAAACCAGAGAAGCGCCCTGATTTTTGGCTTCCTTCAGCAAATGCTTCAACCGTGTGCGGCTTTGAGCATCAAAGATGGCTAAGGTGATTCCAGAAAAATAGAGCGTGTCGCAATCCAACAAAATGGGGCGTAGGCGTTTGGCATTTTCTGCTTGGAACAGTTGCCTCGCCGCCGATTCGGTGCGGTAATAAAAAAAACTTCGCTCCCCTTGGGCATCTGTGTTAATCAAGTACAAACCCGGTTTTCCTCCCGGCAGGCGCAACACCCAATCTGTGCCAATGCCTTCATGTTGCCACGCGCGGAGCATTTGAGTGCTATAAAGGTCGTCTCCCAAAGCGGTGATGAATTGAATGTCACAATGCGCTGGCGTGGTGTAGTGACTCAAATAAAACGCCACGTTGAAGGTGTCACCGCCCCAACCCATCTTCCAGTTTGATTCTGACTCCCGATGCAATTCCAGCATACATTCACCCAGTGAGGCAATTTTGATTTTTTGCGCAGAGGCATCTTTCTGCATGGGAACCCAGCCACTTGTTCGTCAAAAATTCATCCCATAGCATGAAAATCTCTTGAGACGAAAGGAATTTATGTTGCAAGGAAAATATGATCCAAAATTTCAGCCGGTTGCCGATGAATTTGCCACCAATTTTCAAGAACGGGGCGAAGTGGGGGCGAGCCTCTGCATGACTCTCGAAGGCGAGGTTGTGCTCGATTTGTGGGGCGGAATGGCTCATCCACAAAAAAACCTCCTGTGGCAACAAGACACCATCAGCTTGGTTTACTCCTGCACCAAAGGAGCCACCGCGCTGTGCGCCCATCTTTTGGTGGATCGCGGGGCGTTGGATTTGAATGCGCCTGTGGCAGAATATTGGCCTGAATTTGGCCACGAAGAGAAAAAAACCATCACCGTTTCAATGATGCTCAACCACTCTGCCGGCTTGCCTGCCTTTCGTGAACCTTTGAAAGAAGAGGCGTTTTATGATTGGGACTACATGGTCGAGCGGCTGGGCGCAGAAGCTCCTTTTTGGGAACCGGGAACCCGCAATGGCTACCACATGAGCAATTTTGGCTGGACAGTGGGCGAGCTGATTCGGCGCGTCTCTGGAAAATCTTTGGGCACTTTTTTTCAAGAAGAAGTGGCACGTCCTTTGGGAATCGATTTTTGGATTGGCCTGCCTGAAAGCATGGAGCATCGGGTTGCGCCCATCCGTTTTCCACCCCTTCAAGGAGTCCCTGAAACCCCTTTCACCCAAGCCTTGCGTGAAGACCGCTCCTCGATTCCAGCACTGGCATTTTTCAACACGGGCAACCACCGCACGCGACCCGACACTCGCAAAGCCCATGCTGCGGAACTTGGAGGAAGCGGCGGCCTCACCAATGCACGGTCTCAAGCGCTCCTCTATTCTCCTTTGGCCAACGATGGATGGTTTGCAGGGAAGCCTTTTCTCAAGTCAGAAACCATCGTCCGTATGAGCCAAATTTCTATGGCCACCCAAAAAGATGCCACCCTTTTGATGCCCACCCGTTTTGCTTTGGGATTTATGAAATCCATCGACAACCGCCATCGACCCCATGGGCATATCGAAAGTGTTATTTTGGGCGCACAGGCCTTTGGACATGTGGGGGCGGGCGGGAGCATTGGGTTTGCCGATCCAGAATGCCGCATGAGTTTTTCTTATACCATGAACCAAATGGGACACGGAATTTTGCTCAACTCACGAGGCCAAGCTCTGGTCGATGCCGCTTACCGCACGCAAGGGTATCGTGCCAATGGGGGTGGGGTGTGGGTGAAATGAAGGCGGGGACTCCCTGCGTGAAGCACACAGGGAGCAAAAGAAACGCAAGATTGCCCAAGAATTTATCCTTCTAAGGCCTCATGCAGTTTGGGGAATTGAACAGAGAGTGCTTCCTTGGTCAAATTGGTTGCCAAGATGTTGCCATCGGTGGATTTGACATTGTACAATTTCTCTTTGGAAGTGAAATCGGCCAATTCCAAAAGGCGATCTTGGGTTTCAATCACCACAATCGCATTGGCGGCCGGTTGCACGCTGGTCATCTCTTTTTGCTGTTTGTAGATGCCATAACTGCAACCGCCAGCACCGCCTGCATAAGCGACTCCTGTACCAAGGATGAACAATCCCAAACTGGCGAACAATAGCTTTTTCATAGGAAACCTCCATGAAAGGGTTGGTCAGATTGAATGAAAAACAGCCTTTTTTATAAAAGATTTTTTCAGAAAAAACCAATTTTTTGTCCATGACAGGGTTTTTCACCGCACGGACTCCTCAAAAACAAGGGTTTTGAGGTTCCAACCACCAGAACAAATGGCAATTCAAAAAAAGGTCGACTCTCCTTGAAAAATCCCTTATCAAAGCAATTTTTGCAGAACCTTTTTCCAGCCAAAAGCCATGAAACCCTTGTCAGCCCATCCACCCGAAGCAGAAAACCCCATTCTGCGGCACGATCAAAAAGGCATTTGCACCCTCACCTTGAATCGCCCCCAATCCTACAACGCCTTGTCCCTCCACTGCATGGCAACTTTGCTCAACGCGTTGGCAAAAATTGCCCAAGACCCCGCCATCAAGGTCGTGATTGTGGCAGGCGCGGGTCGGGGATTTTGTGCGGGGCATGACCTCACGGAGCTACGCGCCCATCCAAGTCATGAGTTTTATCGTTTGACCTTCCAAACCTGTTCCAAACTCATGCTCGCCCTCACCGAGTTGCCCCAGCCCGTCATTGCCCAAGTGCATGGCATCGCCACCGCCGCCGGCTGTCAGCTAGTGGCCACCTGTGACTTGGCGGTGGCCGATGAAGGCGCACGCTTTTCCACGCCCGGAGTCAACATCGGATTGTTTTGCTCCACGCCCATGGTGGCGCTTTCTAGGGCGGTTTCTCGCAAGCACGCCTTGGAAATGTTGCTTTTGGGGGAGATGGTTCCTGCCGCCCAAGCCCAACAAATTGGCTTGATCAACCGCGTGGTTCCGCCAAACCAGTTGCAACAGGCCACGCAAGACATGGCAGAAACCATTGCCCGTAAATCGCCCCTTGCCCTCAAAATCGGCAAAAAAGCCTTCTATCGCCAGATTGACCAAGACCTGCCGGCGGCTTATGACTATTGTAGCCACGTCATGGCAGAAAACATGAGGGCCGCCGATGCCAAAGAAGGCATTGCCGCTTTCATTGAAAAGCGCCCCCCCGCTTGGAAAGGAACATGAATTTGGGCAAGGAGTGTTTCTTTCCATATTGATTGTCATTCTGTGCGCCCATCGCAAAATCCAGAGAGAAACTTGAGCGCAATTTATTTGTTTTTCAAAAGTGATCTCTGGTAGCCCCAACGCCCTAATATCATTAGAAAATCCCACCAAACCCCACAAAAACATTTATTTTTACCGTCCACAACACGGCCTTGAAATTTTCGGGTCATAAGAAACCAACACAACACCCTCTGAAAAAAGTTTTCGCCTTTGTCTCTGCCGACCGCGTCTTTGGCGACCCCGTCTGTGCCGACCGCGTCATTCCGCGCGGAGTCGCGGAATCCACTGGAGCCGGTGCTTTCTCTGGATTCTGCGACTGGCGCGCAGAATGACCCTTGAAACACGCTTGAAACCCTCCCAACCCCCTTTCCCCCTCAAGATTTGAGCTTACGATTTTTCTCAAAAAACCCCCAAGAATTGAAAACGACACGGCCTTGAAATTTTCGGGTCATAAGAAACCCACACAACCCATGTCAAGTCTTTATTTTTAAAGGGTTTTTTCGGTAAAAAAACGATGGTTTTTCAAGAGTCTTTTTGCATGTGCCTCCCTGTAATCCCTTGTGGGGCGCGGGCTGGAGGGCGTTGTGTTGGTTTCTTATAAACCCACACGGCCCCCGTTCCAATGGTGGAACAAGGGGCGCGTTCTCATTCATCTTTATCTGGAGACTCTTGATGAAAAAATTATGTTTGACCCTTTTGTGTTTTTTTCTTCTTTGTGGCGTGGGGTTTGCCACCGATTCTATTGTTCTGGGCGTTGGAACGGCTTCTGGCGAGACAGAATTTTCAAAACTAGACAGCGATTTGTCAAGTTTGATTGTACTCAAGCATGATCTCAGCGGGACAGGTTTCAATTTTGGCTATCAAAAAATCCGCGAAAACGGGCTACTGTTGGGAATTGGCTATCAAAATTTTGCAGTTTCGGGCGGGAAAAGTGCTGTGGTTACATTGTTCAGAACCACCTCGACAGTCGAATTAAAGACAGAACAATTCCGATTTTCAGGGTTTTATGGGGAAATCGGTTACAACTTTGAAACCACAGAGAATTTATTTTTCCAGCCCAGTGTTAGACTTGGCATTGGAAACAATTATGAAGCCAGCTATTCATTCTCTAGTGATAATCCAAGACTGCGCGATATAAATCCTTCAGCAAGTGGCAGTGGCGGAACGTTTGGATTTGTCTTCCCCCTCGTCTATCAGGTGGACAACTTGAAGTTTGGGGGGCAAATTGTTTTACCGGGCATGAGTTTTAATGGGATAGCCAATGACTATGAGTTGACAACTGAAATTTCCACCGCCTATCAATTTGTAGTCGGCTACAACTTCTCTCCCTAACCACTCCAAGGCGAGCAATTTTGAGAACCGTCTTTGGAGTTCAAGGTTGCTCGCTGAAAAAAGTTTTTGCCTTCCTCGCGGAGTCGCGGAATCGGTATAAAATAAGGCGTTGTGTCCGGCAAGATTAACGCTTGAGTGGGAAAGGCGTTTCCCAGAAAAACGCTTCCCGGTCGCAACGTCATTCCGCGCGCTAGTCGCGGAATCCAAAAATCTGATCCGTGCTTTCTCTGGATTCTGCGACTGGCGCGCAGAATGACAACGTTTCAATGACCTGCTTTCTCTGGATTTTGCAACTGGCGTGCAGAATGACGTAGCTCCGATTCATGTGTCTCTCTGTCTCTGCCGACCGCATCTCTGCTGAACCCGTTTATAGCGACCCCATCTCTGGCGACCGCGTCATTCCGCACGAAGTCGCGGAATCCACTGGAGCCGGTGCTTTCTCTGGATTCTGCGACTGGCGCGCAGAATGACCCTTGAAACACGCTTGAAATCCTCCCAACCCCCTTCCCCCTCAAGATTTGAGCCTATGATTTTTCCCAAAAACCCCCAAGAATTGAAAACAACATGTCCTTGAAATTTTCGGGTCATAAGAAACCCACACAACCCATGTCAAGTCTTTCTTTTTAAAGGGTTTTTTCGGTAAAAAAGCGATCATTTTTCAAGAGTTTTTTAGCAGGCCATTGCCCGCATTCCCTTGTGAGGCAAGGGCTGGAGGGCGTTGTGTTGGTTTCTTATAAACCCACACGGCCCCCGTTCCAAAGGTGGAACAAGGGGTGCGCTTCCTTATCATCCTTTATCAAGGAGACTCTTGATGAAAAAATTATGTTTGACCCTTTTTTGCCTTCACTTGCTTTGTGGCGTGGGGTTTGCCGAAGATTATACTTTTGTTTTTGGGTTGGGTTCGACCTCCGGCCAGACAACGGTGAAGGGATTTCGTGGTTCTTTATCTGAGTTTAGTACAGAGTTTGACCATCAAATATCGGGCGGCAGTTTCAAGTTCGGCATTCAAAGAATCCTTGAAAGCGGTTTTTTATACGGATCAGGTTATCAATCCCTTAGGGCAACCGGAGATACCTCTGTCATTGATGGAATAACAGAGTACAATTTACAGACAACTTCCTTCAACCTTGGAGTGGCCTATTTTGCTGTAGGATACAACATTGAAGTCACGGAAAATTTATTTTTTCAACCCAATGTTCAACTGGGTCTCGCATTCATCAACTCATCCTATACACTTTATGAGGATTCACGTATTTCGATACTTTTGTCCGGCAGTGGCACTGGGACATCGTTCGGAATCATCTTGCCCTTGGTCTATCAACTAGAAAATAACTGGAATGTGGGAGGTGAATTGCTATTAGGGGGTGGCGGTCTGACTCTCATAGATATAACGACTGGATATGAGGTCACATCTGTGATCAGTTCCGCAGCTCAACTGACCTTCGGTTACAACTTCTCACTCTAACCACTCCAAGGCGAGCAATTTTGAGAACCGTCTTTGGGGTTCAAGGTTGCTCGCTGAAAAAAAGTTTTCGCCTTTGTCTTTGGTGACCCCGTCTCTGCCGACCGCGTCTCTGGTGAACCCGTCTCTGCCGACCCCGTCATTCCGCGCGGAGTCGCGGAATCCACTGGAGCCGGTGCTTACTCTGGATTCTGCGACTGGCGCGCAGAATGACAACGTTTCAATGACCTACTTGCTCTGGATTCTGCAACTGGCGCGCAGAATGACGTAGCTCCGATTCAGGTGTGTCCCTATCCTTGGCGACCCCGTCTATAGCGACCCTTTCTCTGCTGAACCCATACTTGGCGACCGCGTCTCTGGTGAACCCATCTCTGGCGACCCCATCTCTGGCGATCCCGTCATTCCACGCGAAGTCGCGGAATCCAAAAAATCTGAACTGTACTTTTTTACTCGCTGGATTCTGTTGTCCTTTTTCTCTGGATTCTGCGACTTCGCGCAGAATGACAACATTTCAATGAACTACAAGCGTTTCGCCCCCTTCTGTTCCCAAAAACCCCCCAAGAATTGAAACCAACACGGCCTTGAAATTTTCGGGTCATAAGAAACCAACACAACCCATGTCAAGTCTTTCTTTTTAAAGGATTTTTTCGGCAAAAAATCGATCATTTTTCAAGAGTCTTTTTGCATGTGCCTCCCTGCAATCCCTTGTGTGGCAAGGGTTAGAGAGCGTTGTGTTGGTTTCTTATAAACCCACACGGCCCCCGTTCCAATGATGGAACAAGGGGTGCGCTCATTCACCCTTTCAATCCACAGTCGTTTACACCTTCTCACCCTAACCACTCCAAGGCGAGCAATTTTGGGAACCGTCTTGGGAACTCAAAATTGCTCGCTGAAAAAATCCCCCTTCTGCCCCAAGATTCCCCCAAGAATTTCACTTGCAGGTTCAGGTTTTTTTTCCTAGATTTCACCTCTTGAACGCAGGCTTCTTCACCCCCTTCAACACCCCCCCATGCACCGAATTGCAACAGAAAGCGGAAGCCTCGATGCCGAACGCCCACACCTCCAGATTGCCCAAACCCCTGCAGACGTGGTTTTTATCAGTGCGGCAGACACGGATTTGACCTGTGTGGCTCAGGCTTGGGGGGCGCTTTTTGGCAGGCGGTTGCGCCTCACTCACGCCGCCCCTTTGCAAAAACCAGAAGTTGTGGAAGCCTATGTCCAAGCCACCCTGCGCCATGCCAAATTGGTCATTTTGCGCTTGTTGGGCGGCAAAGCCTATTTCCCTCATCTCATCGAAGCCCTCCTGCATTTGAGAACCCACTCCGCTTCCCCACGCTTCCTGATTTTGCCGGGAACCGACCATTGGGATGGGGAACTTTTCCAGTATGGCGATTTTCCAGAAGCGGTGGCGCGGCAATTTTTTGATTATTTCAAGCAAGGCGGAGGGGAGAACATTGGTTTTGCCGCACAAGGGATTGCCCAACTGCTGGCTGGCGAAACCCCTCGCCTACCCCCCCCTCGCGTCATGCCAAAATTTGGTTGGTATGGCAAAAATCCCCTTCCGCCAAAATCTCCTGTGGCTTGGATTTGTTTTTACCGCGCTTGGTATCAAACAGGGGATTTGGCAGTGGTCGATGGTTTGAAGCAAGCCCTGCAAGCGCAAGGCTTTGCAGTGGCTGCTTTTTATGCCTACAGTCTCCGCGACCCAGAAGCTCAAGCGGCGTTGCTGGCGGAGGCAGAAATCTCGGCTCCCGATGTGTTGCTCACGTTGCAAAGTTTTTCTATCTGCATCAATGATGGCGACCGCATTTCTTTTTTGGAAACCCTCGGTTGCCCTGTGTTGCAAGTGCCGGTGTCGTCTCAAAACCAAGAAGCGTGGCATCACAACCCAAGAGGGCTTTCTCCTTCAGACATTGCCATGAATGTGGCGTTGCCCGAAGTGGATGGGCGGGTTTTGACTGCGGTGATTGGCTTCAAGGAAGAAAAAGAGGTGTTCGCTCAGCTGGAATACACCATCAAAAGTTTGCAGCCCCACCCGCAACAAATCCAACAGGCCGCCGCCCTTGCAAAAAACTGGGCAGTCCTCAGAACCACCCCCAATGCAGAAAAAAAAGTCGCCATCATCCTCGCCAATTATCCCAACAAAAACAGTCGATTGGGCAATGGAGTGGGGCTGGACACTCCCGCCAGCGTCATCCGCTTCATGCAGCACTTGCAAGCATTGGGCTATCGCCTAGAAGCCATTCCACAGGATGGGGAGGCGCTGATGAATCTTTTGCAAAGTCAATGGACGCATGATGAAGACCTGAGCCACGGCAAACCCTGCGCCCAGCATGTGGCCACGGCGCAACTCGATTCATTTCTTGCAAACCTCTCCCAGACCGTGCAAAAAAAACTCAAGGCCCATTGGCCGCAGGCCGTGCCAGCGCAAATCCCTGTGGCCGGCAAACAATTTGGCAACATTTTTGTGGGCATCCAGCCCCCTCGTGGTTTTGGAATGCAAACCCAAGCGATTTATCACAGCCCCGACCTGCCCCCGCCGCCCCAGTATTTGGGGTTTTACCTGTGGTTGCGCGAAAATTTTCAGGCCCACGCCATCGTCCATTTTGGCAAACACGGCAATTTGGAATGGCTTCCCGGCCGAAGCGTGGCTTTGGGAGCAGTGGATTTTCCCCAAATCTGCCTCGGTAGTGTACCCCACCTCTACCCCTTCATTGTCAACAACCCCGGCGAAGGCACACAGGCCAAAAGACGCACAGCCGCAGTGATTGTCGACCACCTCACCCCCCCATTGACCCGTGCCAAACTTTATGACGATTTAGACCAAATCGAACGCCTTCTGGAAGAACACGCCCACTGCGAGACGCTCTATCCCGAACGCGCACAGGCGCTGGAACATGAAATTGAACATCTTTTAGAAAAAGCTGCTTGGCGCGAGGAGCTTCCGCAAGAAGGCGATTGGCTCAATGCCTTGGGCAATTATCTCTGTGAAATCAAAGAAAGCCAAATTCGCTCTGGACTGCACATTTTTGGGCAAAATCCGCAAGGCGCACAAAAAATTGATTTTCTCTTGAGCCTCCTGCGCCTGCCTTCCGCCCACCACCCCGGCTTGTTGCACAGCCTCCTTGGCCAAACCTCTGATTTCGACCTCACCACCCTTTCCATCACTGCACGGGATGAACTGGAACAAAAAGCGCGCCAATGGATTGAAACTGCCCTTGCAAAACGGGGGGTCGCTTCCCATGAAAACAAGTCGCTGAAAAGATTGTGCCACCTCCTTCAAGACCACCTCCACCCGCGCTTGATGCAATGCGAAAACGAAATGATTCACCTCGCCCAAGGGTTGTCTGGCCAGTTCATTGCGCCGGGGCCTTCCGGTGCCCCCACTCGTGGACGAGTGGACGTTTTGCCCACAGGGCGGAATTTTTTTTCCATTGACCCCCGAATGCTCCCCACCCCCACCTCTTGGAACTGCGGCAAAAAACTGGCCGAGGGGTTGCTCCAAAGGCACTATCAGGAACAGGGTGTGTATCCCCAAAACATTGCCCTGGTGATTTGGGGAACCTCCAACATGCGAACGGGGGGAGACGACATTGCTCAAGCCTTGTGGCTCTGGGGCTGTGAGCCGGTTTGGGAACGGGTTTCAGGGCGCATTATTGATTTCCAAATCCACCCGGCACACCTGTTGGGTCGTCCGCGAGTGGATGTGTTGTTGCGGGTTTCGGGGTTGTTTCGTGATGCCTTTGGCGACACCATGCGCCTGTTGGCCACCATCCCCAAACGCTTGGCCGCCTTAGACGAACCCGAAGCCCTCAATCCCATCCGCGCCGCTTGGCTCAAGGATCAAAAAGGCTTGACCGCTCAAGGGGCGGCACCGGGCGAATCGGAACGTCTCGCGCATCTGCGGGTTTTCAGTTCGGGGCCGGGGGCCTATGGGAGCGGATTGTTGCCCTTGATGGAGGCCGGCAACTGGGAAACACGGGAGGATTTGGCCCAAGTTTTTTTAAAGTGGGGCGGCTATGCCTATGACACAGACGGCACGAGCAGTGAGCAAAGCGGACTGTTTGCCAGCCGACTGGGAGCCGTGGAAGTGGTGCATCAAAATCAAGACAATCGGGAGCATGACATTTTGGATTCCGATGATTATTTTCAGTTTCAAGGGGGGTTGCATGTGGCGGTTCATGCCCTGCGCGGCGAAGCCCCTGCCACCTATCATGGAGATTCGAGCCAACCTGAACAAATCAAAATCCGCACCCTTTCCGAGGAATTCAATCGCGTGTTTCGGAGCCGTGTCCTCAATCCCCGTTGGATTGAAGCCATGAAAAAACATGGCTACAAAGGAGCCTTTGAAATGGCCGCCACAGCGGACTACATCTTTGGCTACGATGCCACGTGCAACATTGTGGCCGACTCTCAATATGAAGAATTGGCACAAAAACTTTTTTTGGATGAAAGCCAACAACAATTTTTCAAACGCCACAACCCCGTTGCCCTGCAAGATTCGGTCAAACGCCTCTTGGAAGCCCATGAACGCGGGCTGTGGAAAGAAGCAAAAGCCGAAACCTTGGCGGCATTGGAACTCAACTTGATTGAGTTAGAAGGACAGCTGGAATGAGGGACTCCTTTCCTTTCACAGCCATTGTGGGCATGGCACGCGCAAAGCGCTCTTTGATTTGCCATGCCATTGACCCGCATTTGGGCGGATTGCTCCTGCTGGGGCATCGAGGATGTGCCAAAAGCACGTTGGCGCGCGCCTTTGCGTTTGCCCTGCCTCCCATGAAAGCAGGAACCCCTGTGCCTTTTGTCGAAATCCCTTTGGGAACCACCGAAGACCGCCTGTTGGGGTCAGTGGATGCTGGCTCCTTGCTGGAGCAGGGCAAATGGGGGGCGCGCAGTGGCTTGATTCAGCAAGCCCATCAAGGCATTTTATACATTGATGAAATCAATTTATTGCCTGACTCACTGTCTGATTCCATTCTCGATTCCGCCGCCAGTGGCGTGCATCGCCTTGAGCGCGATGGCATTTCTTTGCAAGTGGAAGCACGCTTTATTTTGATTGGTTCCATGAACCCCGAAGAAGGCGATTTGCGCCCCCAACTGCTGGATCGCTTTTGCCATGGGGTGCAAATCCATGATGATTTTTCTGTGGAAGAGCGCATGGCCATTGTAGAGCGGCGCATGGCATTTGATGACGACCCTGCCGCTTTTGTCCAATCCTATCAAAGCACCCTTGCTGATTTGCAGAAGCACATCCTTCAGGCACGGAAGCAGTTGGCCACGGTTCAAACACCCCATGCACTGCGTTTGGAAGTGGCACAAACCGCCAAACATTTAAAACTAGAAGGCGTGCGTGCTGAATTGGCCACCCTGCGAACCGCCCGATGCCTCGCTGCTTGGGAAGGACGGCAAACAGTGGAGCCGAAGGACATTGAAGAAGCATGGATTTTGTGCTTAGGCCATCGCCAAGGGCAAGCCCCTCCTGCAAGCTCGCCCCGTCCGCAACAGGAAGAACAGCCCCCCCAGCCTCCCTCCCAACCCGATGCCTCTCGTCCTGCTCCCATGACAACTCCCTATGCGCCTCTGGGGTCGCACCCTGACCCTTTGAAGCTCGATGGAGCGCAAGCGAGTGGCGGCGAGGTGTTGCAATCTTGGTGGAAGCAGAAACGGTTTTTTGCAGGGAAAAGGCCTGATTCCAACCGCTCTGCAAGCCTTGTGACCGCGCATAGGATTCCGCCAGCACGCATTTGCTGGGTGGCTTCGTTGCTGGCTTCTGTGCAAAACGGCTGGCGGAGTGGTCAAGGGTGGCAAGTGCGCTATCGGCGCACCCCGCGAAGAGCCAATCTGTGGATTTTTTTGGATGCAAGCCGCTCGGCGGCTTCCCTTCGGTTTTTAGCCCAAGCGCGCAATGCGCTTTTGTCTTTGAAAGAACACACCAAAACCCACCGCTTTCAAATTTTGCTCCTCCAAGAGAATCAGCCCGGCTGGCTTGTGAAACGTGGAACCCATCGCCAAGCACAACAAGCCTTGCTGGACTTGAACGAAGCCGCAGGCAAAAGCTATCTGGCGCAAGCCTTGCGACATCTGCACAGTGGGATTCAACGACAAGGCGTGGGCGCGGCCGATCGTGTGTTGCTGTGCACCGATGGATTGACCAGTCCAGAATCGGGTGAATCCGCGCAGGAGGCGCTGCAAAGGTTGCGTTTTTATCTGCAGTGCTTGACCCGTTTTGAAATCCCAGTCGCTTGGCTCCATCCTCCACCAAAGCGGGGGCTTTCCCAATGGATTGCCAAACTCATTGAAAACTTGCCCATCCATTCGCTGGCCTTGAACCCTTCCCCTCAACCTCTTCTAAAGAGAGAGGACTCGTGAGTGAAGGTGCTTGAAAATCCAAATTGCTAAGGAGACCCCATGCTGAAAAATATCCACCCGTTGCTCACTCCAGAACTGCTTTATGTGTTGCGTGCCATGGGGCATGGAGATGAATTGATTTTGGCCGATTGCAATTTTCCTTCTGATTCCATTGCCACCCAAACCGTTTATGGCAATGTGTTGCGCTTGGATGGAAGCAGCATTCCAGAAGTGGCTGAAGCTGTCCTTTCGGTTTTTCCGTTGGATAGCTTTGTGGAATATCCGCTGTTGCACATGGAAGTGGTGGGGCAACCCAGTGAGGTGCTGGCGGTGCATGAGGAATTTCAAACCATTGTGGCACAAAATTCTGACCGCCCTTGGCCGATGGGGTCGTTGGAACGTCATGCTTTTTATAATCGTGCCCGCCGCGCATATGCCGTGGTGGCAACAGGTGAGCGGCGGGGTTATGGGTGTTTTGTGTTGACCAAAGGGGTGATTGCTCCCGATGGAAGCGTGATGTGAGTGCCTTTTTCACTTTTGAGACCAACCGACCATGCGCAAACCGATCACGATTTTTGGCATTTTTGTGGTGGATTTGAATTTTCGTTCCAGCAAAATTCCGATTCCCGGTGAAACACTCATGGGTCATTTTTATGCCGGCCCTGGCGGGAAAGGTTCCAACCAAGCCATTGCGGCCAAACGGGCAGGAGGCGAGGTGAACTTCATTGCCAAGATTGGCAACGATGCCTATGGTCAGCTGTGTTTGGAGCGCTACCAAGCAGAGGGGATTTCCACCGATTTTTTTCGGCAAGAAACCACACAACCCACTGGCGTGGCGGCGATTTTGCTGGAAGACCAAACGGGGAACAATGCCGTGGTGGTTTGTCCGGGGGTGGCCTCTGATTTCAGTGTGGCGGAAATCCTTCAATATGAAGCACAAATTGCAACTTCTTCCTATTTTCTCACCCAGTTGGAAACACCACAGGAGGCGACCTTCAAGGCCATTGAATTGGCTCACCAACACCATGTGCCTGTGATTTTCAATCCAGCCCCTGCAGCCCATTTGCCGTCCTCCATTTATCCCATGTGTGACTATTTTATCCCCAACGAAGTGGAAGCAGCCATGCTTTCTGGGGTGGCGGTCAAAACACTGGAAGATGCTGAAAGCGCGGCGGATATTTTTTTGGAACGTGGCGTGAAGAATGTCCTCATCACTTTTGGAGAAAAAGGCGTTGTGGTCAAAAATCAACAATTCATGGAGCATGTTTCAGCCACAAAATTGGACGCTGCAGTGGTCGACACCACAGGGGCAGGGGATGCGTTCTGTGGAGGACTAGCGGCGGCTTTGCAACAAGGGCAGGCATTGCAAGAAGCGGTGGTCTATGCCAACACGGCGGCAGGGATTTCTGTCACACGACATGGCACAGCCCTTTCAACCCCGACTCAAGAAGAAATCGAGCGGATTTTGGCTTCTGGATAGGAGGAAAGACGATGTCCCTTTTCCAAAAAATTTTTGGCAACTTTTTCACCAGCATCAAAGTAGGAACTATGAACAAAACATCTCCCCGTGTTTTCTTTTTAGAAGAGCAAACCAACCACCATCTGATTTTTGGGTGCGACAATTATGATTTGTTGCGGACACTTTATGTTCATCCGGGACTTTATGATGCCATATCGGCTATTTTGTGGGGTTATTATGCGTTTCTTTCCGGGCGTTTCATCACGCCCCTTGAGGATTATCACGAATGGCACAACACCTATCAGTCCATTCATGAGGTCACGCAGATGATCACCAAACCTTTGGAAAATCTTGAAAAAACCCGCCCCGACACAGCCAATTTGGTGTTGGAAAAAAGAGCAACGATTGTGAAAATTTTAAAAGAACGCAATGCCCCCATCTATATCAGCATCTCCTTGAATGCCACCTTTTTGACCCATACGCCTGAAAAATAAGGCCTTGCGCTGAAATTTCATGGAGTTCAGAGGAGTGTTGGAACGGGGGATGAAGGATGGGTCAAACCCCATTCAAAAAGTTCATCCTTTGAGGAACTGAGCCACTTCCTCATGGGTGGGCAAGGCCGGGATGGCCCCTCTTTTCAAGCAAGTGATGGCTCCAACGGTGTTGGCATAATTCAACGCAACAGCCACTTCTTCTTGGGGAATCTTGAAAGCTAAATTTCCTACAGATCAAATAAACAGCGTTTACAATTTTCAAGGATTGCTTTATGTCTTAATTTTTTTGCTCCCATGAATCTATGGATTTTTTCCACAACGCAAACGCGTGGATTGTGAAACAGCACCCAAAAAAGAGGAATTATGAAAAGACGTGATTTTCTTAAAAAAGCCAGCGTGGGAACCGCCGCTGTGGCAACTTCTGCCGTGGCCGCCCCCCATGTGATTGCCCAGTCCAAAACCCCCATCAAGTGGCGGGTGCAAACCTATGCCGGCCCGGCTTTGGCAGAGCATGTCATCAAGCCTTCCATTGATTCTTTCAATAAAATTGCCCAAGGGGAAATGGAAATTGAACTGTATTTTTCCGATCAGTTGGTTCCCACGGGGGAATTGTTCCGCGCCATGCAACGGGGCACGATTGATGCGGTGCAAAGCGATGACGATTCCATCGCCGCTCCCGTGGATATTTCGGTGTTTGGCGGCTATTTCCCGTTTGCCACCCGTTATAGTTTGGACATTCCCGTGTTGTTTCATCAATATGGATTGCAAGAAATCTGGGAAGAAGCCTATGACGAAATCGAAGGCGTGACTTGGCTCAGTGCAGGGGCATGGGACCCGTGTCATTTCAACACCGTTGACCCGATTCGGAGCTTGGCAGACCTCAAAGGCAAGCGCGTGTTCACGTTCCCCACTGCCGGCAAATTTCTATCGCGCTTTGGGGTGGTTCCAGTGACCTTGCCTTGGGAGGATATTGAAGTGGCCGTGCAAACAGGGGAATTGGATGGCATTGCTTGGTCGGGCATCACAGAAGATTACACTGTGGGTTGGGCTGATGTGACCAACTATTTTTTAACCAACAACATTTCCGGTGCATGGTGTGGTTCCTATTTTGCCAACAGCGATTCTTGGGAAAAATTGCCCGACCGCCTGAAAGAACTCTTTCGGGTGTGCATGGACAGTTCCCATTACTATCGCCAATATTGGTATTGGGGCGGAGAAGCCCATTTGCGCACCAAAGGAACCAAACTCCAACTCACCACCATTCCAGATGAAGAATGGGCGGTTGTTGAACAAGAAGCCCAGAAGTTTTGGGATGAAATTGCCAAAATCAGCCCCCGCACCGAGCGCGTGATTCAAATCCTCAAAGACTACGCCGCCACCATGGCAAAAGCAGGCCGCCCCTATCGCTATAGCTGATTCCTGCCTTTTCCTGCTCTTCTTTTTGGAGGAGGAGCAGGCATCGCTGTGGTGAGGCCCCTTCCATGCCCCAAAAGAAAATTGCTATGCCCCCTGCCATCAAAATTTATGTCCGCGCCATTGACCGAATCAATCGCCATGTCGGGAAAATTGCCTTGTATTTGATCTTTGCGATGATGGGGGTGCTGTTATTTTCATCCATTTCAAGAGCTGTTTTCAATGTGCCGCACATCTGGGTGGTGGAGATGGCACAATTCACCATGGCCGCTTATTATTTGCTTGGGGGCGGATATTCCATGCTCCTGCAAAGCCATGTGCGAATGGATATTTTTTACAGCCGATGGTCGCCCAAAAACCGCGCCTTGGCCGATGCCATCACTTCGTTTTTTCTGATTTTCTACTTGGTCGTCCTCCTCGTGGGCGCCCTTTCCAGCACCGAATATGCCCTCACCTACGGTCAAAAAAATTATTCATCTTGGGGCCCGCCCCTAGCCCCTATCAAAATCATTATGACGGTTGGAATTGTCCTGATGCTCCTGCAAGCTGTGGCAACTTTTTTCAAAGACCTCGCCAAAGCCCGCGGAAAGGAACTCCCATGAGTTATGAAATGATTGCCTTGCTGATGTTTTCCACCATGATGGTGATGTTGCTCACCGGCCAACGGGTGTTTGGAGCCATTGGCTTTGTGGCGGCAGCAGCGGCTTTGTTGCTTTGGGGAGAAGGAGGCTATGAAATGCCCTTCAATGCCAGTTTCATCTTGATGAATTGGTATCCCCTGCTGACCCTGCCCTTGTTTATTTTCATGGGCTACATGCTCTCCGAATCTGGGATTGCCAATGACCTCTATCGGATGTTCCATGTTTGGATGGGGCCATTGCATGGTGGATTGGCCTTGGGCACGATTGTTTTGATGGTTGCAATTTCTGCCATGAATGGGCTGAGTGTGGCCGGCATGGCGATTGGGGCGAGTATCGCGTTGCCTGAAATGTTGAAACGCCATTATGACAAACGGATGGTCACTGGGGTGATTCAGGCCGGCAGTTCTTTGGGAATCATGGTTCCTCCGAGTGTGGTGCTGGTGCTTTATGGCATGATTGCGCGTCAACCCGTCGGGCAACTGTGGCTTGCAGGAATTTTTCCCGGTTTGCTTTTGGCCGGGTTGTTCATCGCCTACATCGTGGTGCGCTGTAAAATTCAGCCAGAACTCGGCCCGGTTTTGCCGCCAGAAGAACGTTCGGTGAGTTGGCAAGAGAAACTGCTCTTGCTCAGGGCTGGCATTTTGCCCTTAGCGATTATCTTTTCCGTGACAGGCCTGTTCTTGTTGGGCATCACCAGTCTTGTGGAAAGCTCGGCGGCGGGAGCGGCGGCGGCCATGGGAGCGGCTGGGTTCAAGAAGCGCTTGAATCGGAAAGTCATGGATCAAACACTGCATAAAACACTTGGTGTGAGTTGCATGTTCATGTGGGTGATTTTGGCGGCACTTTGTTTTGGGGCCGTGTTTGACGGACTCGGTGCGGTCAAAGCCATCGAATCGCTCTTTCTGGAACGCTGGGGGCTAAGCCCTTGGGGGGTGCTGATCATGATGCAACTTTCCTATATCCTCATGGGAATGTTTCTGGATGACACCGCCATGCTGGTGATTGTCGCTCCCCTTTATGTGCCTTTGATCATTAGCTTGGATTTCAACCCCATTTGGTATGGGGTGCTTTATACCATCACGTGTCAGATTGCCTATATGACCCCCCCCTTTGGCTACAACCTCTTTTTGATGCGGGCGATGGCTCCCCCCGAAATCACTTTGATTGACATTTACCGCTCCATTGTTCCTTTTGTTTTGGTGATGTTGATTGGCTTGGCCTTGGTGATGATTTTCCCACAAATTGCCCTTTGGTTGCCCCAACTCTATTATGCGCGCTAAAACCCCCATGCCTCCCCAAAATGAGACACGCCATGAAAAAAGAAATCAGCTGGGATGAATTTGAACAAGTGGACTTGCGGGTGGGCACGATTGTCAAAGTCGAAGATTTTCCCCAAGCCCGCCTTCCTGCCTATAAAATCACGGTCGATTTTGGGGAAGAGATTGGCCTTAAAAAATCCAGTGCACGAGTCACCGACCTTTACAGCAAGGAGGAATTGAGTGGAAAACAAATTGTGGGCGTGGTCAATTTTCCTCCAAAACAAATCGGGCCAATGCGCTCAGAATGTTTGATCACAGGCTTTTATCAAAAAGATGGAGCTGTGGTGCTGGCGGTTCCTGAAAGGGCGGTGACCAATGGAACCCAACTCGCCTGAAGGGACTCCGTGCAATTTGTGGAAGGGCAAATGGTTGGCTAAGCCTCGCTGACCACCCGACTGGCCGCCTCCAGTGCGCCTTGCCCATGAGGAACCTTCAAGGCTTTCAAACCCGCATCCACAACCGCCAACATGCCCAACGTCATGTGCGCATTGACATGCCCCATGTGCGCCACGCGGAAAAAACCATGATAAGCGGGGTCAGCAGGTTCAGCCATGCCCAGCCCAATGCCCAGAGTCACCCCTGCTTTTTGTTCTGTCCAGCGTCTCAATTCCGTGGCATAGGGGGCTTGCATGGATGCGGCAGTGACAGAATGGGAGCGGAATTGGGGGTCTTCAATGTTGAGGCGCAAGCTGCTGTTGACGCTCCATGCCGCAAAGGCCGCCCACACAGCCCGGCTGAGTTTTGCATGGCGCTGCCAAGCGGCTTCCAGTCCTTCTTCTTTCAGCAAAAGATTCAATGCCTCACGCAACCCAAAAAGATGATGGGTGGGTGCAGTGCCAAAAAAATATTCATAAAATGCTTCCGGCCGAATGCGCGGGCGCAAGTCCCAATAGGGCGTGATCATGTCTGATTTTTCATAGGCTTCCAAGACCCGTTGGTTGAAGTAAACGAAGCCCAGCCCCGGTGGAGTCATCAAGCCTTTTTGGCTCCCGGCCACCATCAAATCCACCCCCCAGTTGTCCATCTCAAAGGGTTCACAACCCAAACTGGCCATGGCATCGACCATGTACAAGGCCGGGTGGCCGGTGGCGCGGATGCACTCCCCCAAGGCCCCGATGTCATTTCTCACGGAGCTGGCGGTGTCGGTTTGCACCACCAAGATGGCTTTGTATTGCTGACGGGTGTCGGCCTTTAGTTTGGCTTCCACTTGGTTCAAATCCACTGCGGCCGATTTGCCAAAATCCACAAGGTCAACCTCCAAACCCATCTGTTTGGCCATGTTTGCCCAAAAATTGACAAAGCGACCGGTTGCCAAACCCAGCACTTTGTCGCCACGCGAGAGGGTGTTGGTCAAGGCTGCTTCCCAAGTGCCATGCCCATTGGAAATATAAATCGCCACCTCGCCAGAGCTTTGAGCAACACGCTTCAAATCGGGCAGGATGCCATCCACCAGTGCATGCAACTCCCCTTCATAAATATTGGGAGCCGCTTGGTGCATGGCCTGTAAGACCCGGTCTGGAATCACCGAAGGGCCTGGAATCGAGAGGTAGTGTCGTCCATGACTGAGTGACATAGAACTCCTTGAATGAGAAAATGAAAATTCCTAAAAAAGGGCAATTTTGGGAAGGGAGAAAAATATTTGAGCGCCATGAAAAATCCTTGATGCTGAAAAACGAGACCCTTGGGCAATCTTCTTCATCAAGAGCGAAGCCCTGGATTTTTTGAAAGGGGCTGGGGTTCAATAGACTTCAAAAAGCCCCGCTGCACCCATTCCGCCACCAATGCACATGGTGCACACCACATATTTTGCGCCGCGCCGTTTGCCTTCGAGCAAGGCATGTCCCACCATCCTTGCACCGCTCATGCCATAGGGGTGACCAATGGAAATTGCACCGCCATTGACATTCAATTTTTCGTTGGGAATCCCCAGTTTGTCTCGGCAATAAATGACTTGCACAGCAAAGGCTTCATTGAGTTCCCACAAGTCGATGTCGTTCATTTTGAGACCTGTTCTTGCCAACAATTTGGGCACAGCAAACACAGGCCCAATTCCCATTTCATCGGGTTCACACCCCGCCACGGCCACCCCACGATAGGCTCCCAACGGTGTCAGGCCTTTTTGGACTGCCAACTGGCTTTCCATCAACACACAGGCCGCGGCACCATCGGACAACTGGCTGGCGTTCCCTGCTGTGATTCTGCCGCCCTCCCGCACGGGTTTGAGCGCGCTCAAGCCCTCCCTATGGGTCTCTGGGCGATTGCCTTCGTCTTTATCCAGCAAAACCTCTTGGCTGAACATTTTTTCTGTTTCTTTGTTGAAGACCACTTTGACGGAAGGCAAGGGCACGATTTCATCCTCAAACTTGCCTGTAGCTTGCGCGGCGGCGGTTCTTTGTTGACTCTGCAAGCCATATTCATCTTGCGCCTCACGGCTGATGTTGTATCGCACGCCCACCACTTCTGCGGTGTCAATCATGGGCATGTAGGCATGTTCGGCCACTTTGAGGACGTTGGGGTCTGTGGCTTTGTAGAAATTTTGATGCTTGTTCTGGACTAAGCTGATGGAATCCAGCCCGCCCCCAATGGCGACTGGGACTCCATCATGGATGATTTGCTTGGCTACAGTGGCAATGGCCATCATGCCAGAGGAACATTGGCGGTCAAGGCTCATGCCCGATGTGGTCACAGGCATCCCGGCAGCAAGAGCGCTGGTTCTTCCAATGTTGTAGCCGGCTGTGCCTTGTTGCAGGGCGCATCCCATGATGACATCGTCCACTTCTGCAGGCGCAATGCCTGCCCGTTTCACGGCTTCTCGGATAACATGTCCACCCAATGTTGGCGCATGGGTGTCATTGAATGCACCGCGATAGGCTTTTCCAATGGGCGTTCTGGCAGTGGACACGATGACGGCTTCTCTCATGGCGATTCCTTGGATTTGGGGAGGATAAAGGTTCCTTGCGCTTGAAAATTTCTCCTCTTTTGAAGGGAATTTTTGAGGGTTCGGATGGGATGTTGGGAAGGTTCAAAATGATGAACTGCGGAGAATTGTTCAAGTTTATTTTCAAAAAGAACTCCCAGAAGCAAAGGTGCATTTTGGGCGTTCATCGCTTTTGGGTTCGCACGTTTGTTGGACGGGGCAACCTTCGCAAATGAGGCCACCGGCCTTGCATGAGAGTGCTCTTATTTTGAAAGATTTCGCTCTTTTTTCTTCAACACCAAATCTTGTTCTTCATTCAGGAAAATTTTAAAAAATCAATATTTTCAATGGATTATTCCGGTTGGCATGGTTTGCGCAGAAGGCTCTCTTTCACAAAATTTTACACACTGCAGAGGAGACAAGGGTGTTCGGTCACAGAGCAAGAAGACGCATTCGAGGCCAACAAAATTATGCGCATTTCACCACCCGACCCGATTGGGAAAATGTTTTGGACGAGATATTTTTTGCGATTGCTCATTTTAAAAACATGGGCTTTGCTGTGATTTCCAACACAAAAAAACTCCATGAGAACGACCGCTTTGGCACAGTGATGCCACATTTGAACTTTCGGATGGGCAACCAGCCCAGTGTTTTCATTCAGGAACGGCTCAAAAGATTGAGCTACACGCTCTTTGAGCAACTTTTTATTTTGAAAACAAAACTCGAGCCGGACGCTTATGATTGCTATCATGTGCGCCAATCGCAGGCACTGAAAAACAAGCTGCTTTATTTTTTGGAGCAAGACAAAAAAAGAGCGATTTTGATTTTTTCGCTTCCCCTCCTACACCGTCAATTAAACCACCACATTCAGAAAATCAACGCCATCTTGAAAGGAGCGGAAAGAAAAATCATTGCGCCCATGAAGCGCGTGCCCAATCCGTTTCCGAGAAAGGAATATCCCAATATCAAGCTACAACAGCTCAAGACTCGGTTGAATTATTTGGAAGGCAAAGAACATTTGACCCTGCGGCAGGTGGAAGAGAGCAGGGATTTGAGGGAATTTGTTATCCGCAGGATGCGTGAGGATTTTTAAGCGGGGGGAGGTTCAGGCTTTTTTGATTTGTACGGCTTGCAAGTCTTCTATTTTTTCCACCACTTTTTGAGTTTGTTCAATAAATTTTTGCAAAAATGCAATCCCATAAGTGAGATTGCCTTCTCTTTTGAGTTTGACCTTGATTGTCCCCTCACACACCAGAATTTCTTCTTCCATTTGAAAACAAACTTGCATTTTCTGCTCCTGTTCAAACTCCTCATTGGTGACCACAGCGATGCCCCCTCCAGAAATATCCCGCAACGTTCCCAGAGCGTTTTCCTCGCCAATGCGTGCAGGCACATTCACCGGATGTCTTTCAAATTTGCGCCGTTCTTCTGCCATAATCTCATTCGTCTGTATCGATGGACTGCCCCAACTCAAAGGCTCAACTGCCCCCCTTTTTGATTGTAGGACGCGACAAATTTTAAATACATGAAACACCTCAGAAAGAAAAGCAAGGAAGCACTTTCTGAAAGATGCTACATTGGTCCTCAAGAGTTTGTTTAAAAATGAGAGAATGTTTGCTGAAAACAACGATCAAAGCAATCCCACAAAATATTTTGATTCCATTGACTAAAAAAAAGATTTTTTTCCTTGCACTCCTCTGGCTCCTCTGTGCCGAGCGCCTGCCAGCCGCTCCTCTTTGGATGGAAAACACGCTGGGGTTTGGCAGTGCCTTTCGCGTGAACACATGGACTCCGTTGTCAGTGATTGTGGAGAATCGAGGAAAATTGATTGAAGGCACGCTGGAGGTGGTCGTTCGGTCGGGCAATGAATACAAAAATAACATGGAGGAAACGTCTTATCAGCAGCCAGTCGAGCTTCCTGCCCATTCCCGCAAAAAATACGAATTTATCGTGCTCATCCGCACCGCCTCCCATCCCCTCAAAATCCATTTGTGGCAGCATGGGAAAATCATCCACTCCCAGTCATTGCCACTGCAACCCCATGTTTCTGAAAAAAAAATCGCCCTTCTGCTTGGAGAAAGCGGGAATTGGAGCTTGCTTCATGAAATTGCCCAAGAGATGCGACCCGTTTTTGTCCGTGCCGGCGAACTGCCCCGCGTTTGGTATGGTTATGAAGGCGTGTCTTTGGTGATGGTGCAGTCGTCCATTTTCAAGAACTTCACCCGCCGCCAGTTTGAAGCCCTCATCCAGTGGCTGGAAAATGGGGGATTTTTGATTGTCAATGGTGGGCTGGATTATAGCTTTTTTTCCAACCGCCGGATGAAAAAATTGGCGACCTTTCAGGTCAAAGGCTTGGAACAAACTCAAAGGCTTCACGCCCTTGAACCATTTGCCGGGGAAACATTTGTGGCGCAAAATCAATTTTTGCTTTTGAATGCCAAAATTGACGGAGGACAAATTCTTTTGCAAGAAGACTCCTTGCCTTTGGTGACAGAAAAACCGGTGGGTGCAGGAAAACTTTTGTTTTTGGCGTTTGATTTCCAGTCCGCGCTTTTTCAAGGGTGGCAGGGCAATCTGAATTTTTGGCAGTGGCTCCACAGCTTTCAGCCACCAGAAAACCCTTCTTTGAGCCGCTTGTCCGAACGCCAGATTCTTCCCCATTTGATGGCCACCCTTTCCTCCCAATTCCCCCCATACCCGCTCATTTTGACCCTGCTGGTGCTTTATGCAACGCTCACTTTTGTGTTTTTGAACCGCCTGCGCAACCGTGTGGGGGGAAAAAATGGGCTTCTTTTGATCCTCACGTTTTTGTTTTTCAGTGGGGCAACGGCGTGGCTCTATGCTCAGGGCGAAGCCAGCGACCCGCAAATCAACCAGTTTACTCTTTTGACCAAACCTGCCCGTTCCCCTTTGGCTTATGCCCAGCAATGGACTGCGCTCTATTCCTTTCAGCCCGGCTCCTTAACCATTGAAACGGAAACCCACGGCCACCCCATGGAACTTTTGGAGGCCAAATATGTCAAAGCAATGGCTGAGGAGCGATTGATTCAAACCAATGGGGTCGAGAAACGGATTTTGGAAATCCCAACACGGCGGTGGGCGCATCAATATTTGACCGCTCAATTTTCCATCCCTTTTCCTTTGAGTGGAATCTTTGCAGCGCAAGCGGGTGGTTTGCAGCTCGTGCTAGAAAATCAAACCCCGTTTGACATTCAAGAGGGCCTCATTTATTGGGCAGAGCGACTCATTCCAGTGGGAGCCTTGCCTGCAAATACGCGCAAAATCATCCAACTGACCCAAGCGCAGGTGCAAGACCACCCCCCCTTGCAAAGGGGAAGAGTGCGGGAACCAGCCCGTGTTCTGGCTCCGACCGATGGGACTTCATTTCTGAAACGGTTTCAACAAGCCGCCCTGGAGGATGTGCTGCGGGCGATTTTGAAAAATTATGCGCCGCAAAAAGACCGAATTTTGTTTCTCGGCTGGTTGCAAAGCCATGGCCGTGGTTTGTTCCCCCAAAAGCAAAAAATTCTGACAGACGGTCAAGACCACGTTGCGCTCATTGAGTGGGAAATTTTGGCGCAATGACCGCCCATGAGGAGGATTTTGAAACACGCTCACTTAAAATTCTTGCAACGCTGGAAAAAATTGGTGGTGCTGGCGGGGCTACAACAATTTTCAAAAACCTATCTTTTTGAAGAAAACCCCCAAAGATCGTTGAATCCCCTCTTTTCGGCTGGAATGGCCACGATTGTTTCTAACAGCATCTGGGTTTTCACCATCCTTTTGTTGGTTTTTTGGCCGCAACGGGAACTCCCCACTTACCTGATAAAAATTGACATTCCTCTGAGTTTTTTGGTGATTTGCGAGGTGTTGCTTTTGGGCAAAGGGTATTTCAACTTGGCGTTTGGGGCAGGCGACATGCTGGCTGATGAAGCAAAATATTACTTTGAGCCAGTCCACACCACCACCTATGAGGAACTCCGTCCGTTTCTTTCCTATGGCTTGCCCAAGTTTGTGTTGCAAATTGTGCTTTTTTTCATCCCTTTCCTGCCTTTTGTCTTCATTTCTGCCCTGATTTCACAAGTGTCGTGGCGGGGCGTGTTCCAGTGCTTGGGGGTGATTTTCAGTTTTTCCCTTTTTTGCCGGCTCTTGGGATTTGCGGCTTATTTGAAGTGGCAAAAGGCGTTGCGAAGCCACTACCTCACCCGCAGTTTATTGATTGTTTTTTGGGTGGCAACATTGTATTACCTCCCTTGGATCAACCCGATTTTTGTGGTCTATCACCTCTATCTTGATGCCCATTCGCTGGGGACAACATCGGTCAAGGCCCACACAATTTATTGGAGTTTCATGGGCATGGGAACGATGCTTTTTATCGTCATCAATCATGTTTTGGTGCAACAAAATCTCTCTCAAAAGGCAAGGTGACAATGGATTTTCAAGCAGATTTTGCCCAACAAATGGGCCAGCTCCAAAAAGCCATCCAACATCAAAGGCGGGGAAAACTGATCAGCACAGCCCTGATCCTTGCGGTAGTTTTGGCGGTTTTGATTTTTTTTGTGCAACAAACCTTGTTTGTGTCCCCCCTGTTGCCTTGGCTTTATGCGGGGGCGGTTGGAGTGGCCATCGCTGCAACACTCCTTGTGGCCTTGAAATTTAAAAAAACCATTCCAAACGAGCTGGTGCGGCTGGACCAACACTTCAACCTCAAAGAACAACTGCGCAGTGCCTATGAAGTGCACCAAAGTGGTCAAGATTCTTTTGTCGGGCAGAAGCTCATCGCAGGAGCCAGCCGTTCCTTAAAAAATATCCACTTCAAATCGTTTTATCCCCAAAAATGGGCGTTCCCCTGTGTTGTGGTGATGGGTGGGGTGGGTGCTTTGTTCCTCATTGGCCAGCTGCCCAAAAACATGCTCAAGCCTGAAAATTTTTCTCAAGCCTCGTCTCAAAACGATTCCCTCCCCTCCATCACACTGAAATTAGAGAACCTCACCCAAGTTCCCCTCCAGCCAGCGCGTGAAGCCCAAAAACCCGCCCAAACGACTTTGGAAAAAAAGTTCCAAGCCATCGCCAAAACCGCAGAAAGGCCTGATTTCTCTGAAAGCCAAGCCTTCCAAGATTTGCCCCTTTTGCAAGAAGAAATCAACACCGCTCAAATGCAAATTGCCAAAAATTTGTTTTCCCAAATCAGCCCCAGCCTTGCCGAAAAAATCCCCACACTGGAAGAGTTTTTGGAAGAAGGAGCCAGCCTTGAAGCCATCGACCAACTGGAAAATGAATTGCAACAACAAATGGACCATGACCTGCCGGCTGATCTGCGTGAAGACTTGGGGACATTGAAAAAAAATCAAGCAATGCAACGCAGACTGGAGGGGCTTGCCCAAGAACAAAAAAGGACGGGAGGCGAGGAACAAAACCTTGCAAGCGACTTCCCATTTCAAGAGGCTCCCCAAGGATTGCAAGGTCATTCGGATGCCCTGCACTTCATGCTAGACGAAGAATTTAAGGGCGACCAGAGTGATTCTTTTTTTTGGATGGAACAGAACTCCCCGTTGTTTCCCGGTGATCAAGGGGGGAGCGGAAAGCGCCAAGCCCCCACCCGTGTCCCACGCCAAAAAAATCAAATTTCCAAAATCGAAGGTTTGACGGGCGAAGGGAAACGCCACCAAGTGACGGTGCAAACCCTCACGGCCATTGGCCAAGCAGAAGTGGAAGCCCGCCCTGTGGTGCGCTCGTATGCACAAGATTGGCAAACGGTTTTTCAAAAAGAAACCATTCCGTTGCAGGAGAGGGGCCTGGTCAAATCTTATTTTTTAGCCATTGATGAACCCAAAGCCAATGCGCGTGGAACAACCCGAAGATAAAGCGGCAGAAATCCGCAGTCGCTTTGAAGCACTCCGTCTGGAACTCTCAAAAGTCATTGTCGGGCAACACGACACGGTGCGCCACTTGTTTGTCTGCATCTTGTGTGGTGGAAATGTGCTCATTGAAGGCGTGCCGGGCGTGGGAAAAACTCTGTTGGTCAAATCCTTGGGCGAAATTTTAGACCTTGAATATTCCCGCATCCAATTCACGCCAGACCTGATGCCGATTGATATTTTGGGAACCAACTTGGTCAATGAAGATGAGCGCGGCAATCGAACGTTTGGATTTTATCAAGGCCCGATTTTTGGGCAAATTATTTTAGCTGATGAAATCAATCGTGCCACCCCCAAAACCCAGTCTGCCCTGCTGGAGGCCATGCAGGAAAACAAAGTGACGATTTTTGGCCATGAATATCAGCTCAAACAGCCCTTTGTGGTTTTGGCCACTCAAAACCCCATTGAAATGGAAGGAACCTATCCCCTGCCAGAAGCCCAAGTGGATCGATTTTTTTACAAACTCGCCATTGCCTACCCAAATGCAGCGGAACTGGGGGCGATTTTGGACAAAACCACCGAAGACTACCAGCCTCAACTCAAAAAAGTTTGTGACGGGCCAACCCTCTTAGCCCTGCGTCCGTTGATCAAACAAGTCCCCATTGCCAGCCATGTGCGAGACTATGCAATCCGCTTGATTTTGGCCACCCATCCCCAAGAAGAAAATTCGCCAGAAATGACCCAAAATTATGTGCGCTATGGCTCCAGTCCGCGGGGGCTTCAAGCCCTCGTGTTGGCCGGAAAATTGAATGCACTGCTGGAGGGGCGTTATCATGTGGCGTTTGAAGACCTCAAGCAAGTGGCCAAGCCTGCGTTGCGCCATCGGATCATTTTGAGTTTAAAAGGAGTGGCTGAATCCATTGATGTCGATGCAATCATTGACCATATTCTTGAAACGCTTTCAGAGAGGAGTTGAATGAGCGATTATACCTTGCAAAAATTTGTGGCAGATTGTCGCAGTAAAATTTCAACCTGCCAATATCCTGCCGATTGTGTGGAAAAAACCGTCTTGCACATGCACCGCTTGCTCAATGGCAACCGCAGTTTTCTCAAGCCTGAACACTTCCAAAGTGACCGCGAGCATTATGCGCGCAATGCCATCTATATTGATGAGAGCAACATGCTCAGTTTGTTTGCCTTGGTGTGGTTGCCGGGTCAGTGGACTCCCATCCATGACCACGGCACATGGGGCGTGGTGGGGGTGCTGGAAGGCACGTTGACAGAGCATAATTTTATTAGAACCGATTCTGAGAAGCGGGAGGCTTTAGAGAAAATTGAACTGGAGCGGGGTGGAGTCATTTTGCTCGCTCCCGGTGCCGTGACGAGCTTTGTGCCAAATCCCGACCACATCCACATCACAGGCAATGCCGACCCGCAGCAACGGGTGGTCTCTCTGCATCTCTATGGCCATGCCATGGCCGGATTTCACATCTATAACCGATATTTGGGCACACGGGAATGGATGGAAGTGACCCACAATGAAACCGAAACTTCCGCCGCATGAACACTGCCTCACTCTGCCAGCAATTCCTCACGCTTGCTTAAAAACTGATACTCGCGCCCTTCTGCAGAAAGCAAGCGAATCTTCTTCGGCGCTCCTTGCGCATCCAATTCCACCCACCCCACCCCACTCGCACACACCAATTCTTGAGGAGCCAACCCTTCAGGCAAGCGCGCACGAATGGCCATGGAACGGCGCTTGGTCAGCCAGTTCAAGGGAGAGCGGACATGATAAATCCAACGGTTGAGACGCTCCAACCAGTGCAACAGCCCATGGGGGAATTCATTTTTAAACCCACTGCAGGTGATTTGCCAGATGTTGGGGCTATTTTTGTGGAAGCGAATTTTCACATCATACACCAACGAATAATGCACATCGCCGGAAAGAATTACAAAATTTTGTGGTGTTTGGGGGTGTTTGAAAATGTTCAGAATCACACTGGCTGAACCCGGATGTGCCATCCAATTTTCTGCATCCACCATCAATGCGTGGCCAAAAAAAGTGAAAATCCGTTGCACCGCCTCAATGAATTTCACCCCAAAAACAGGGGCTGGCGAAACCAAGACAACCGCTTTTTCACCCATGAGTTCTTGTTGCAACTCCGAGAGTGCTTCCCAATCCATCAACCCAGAAGGCTGTGACAAGCTCTCCTCAGAGCGCCAACGTTGGGTGCGGGTGTCCAACACAATCATTTTAGGAGATGTGGGCAAGGTGTAATGCCAGTGATTGAAGCGCAACAACTGGTCAATCAACGCATCTTGTTGTGCGGTGCGATGCGGGGGCGCAGGGGCGGCTTGGAAATATTGAAAAACCCCTGCCATGAACTCCGCATTGAAGGACTCTGGGGCGTTTCCCCAACCTTGGCACAACCAATAGCCAATGAGCGCATTGCCAATGATGCGGCGTGCCAAAGGGTGGCCATAGGCAGTTTCTTCCCAACCACGAGTGAGGTTCCAGTCATCGGTGACATCGTGGTCGTCAAAAATCATATAAATCGGCAAATGCGCCATCAGCCGTTGCACTTGCGACAGCCCTGCAATGAAGGCTTCGATGCTTTGCAATTCCTGCCCATAAAGCTCTTGATGCTCCGCACGAACCGGCGAGGGCTGCAAGGCAATGGTTTCCCAAAGCACAGGCGACCACACGAGGCAATACATGGCCAGCACCTCTGAAAGCGTGATCAAGTGGTTGTGGGACTCCACTGACGTGAAAATCGGCTTGCGCGTTCCACCAAAAAACACCTCGCCCACGCCTCGACTGGCATAGTCGTGGGGCAAAATGTCCTCGCGCTTATAATAACATAAATCGCTTTTGAGCAACCCCGCATAGTCCTTGACGACTGCGCCTTCAAACGATTCGGGATAAAGCCCCAGTTGCTCAATGGCTTGGTGAATCGCCCACAACATCGGCCCTGCCACATCGTCTGCATAAATCTGGTCGCCGGTCATGATCAACAAAGCCGGCCTTGCGGCAGGATTCGCCCAATCGGATTCCAGCACGTCATCGAGGTGCGGCAGGGCATCTTTTCCCTCGTGGTGGACTTTGCGGCAGGAGCCATGGAGGACATGATCCAGTTGGGTTTTGATCACAAAACTAGGGCGTGTTTCTCCAGCATATAAAAGGGAGGGCAACAACGAAGCCAAATTGTGGGAACCCTTCTCGGTTTCAAGCAAAAGGTCATATTCCAATAAAACCCCCACTGGCAAAGGCTGAGGTGGAACGATGTTGAGCAAGGTGACAAAGGCGCGCTCGCCTATTTGGAGGCAAGTTTGTATTGGCTCATCCAGGGTTTGTTGGAAGAAAGGGGCCGTGTTTTTTTCTTTGTAGAATGCTATCTGGCCGTGCAGAGGACGCGTGCTGACCGACCAAATGACCACTTGTTGAGGGGTCAGGCGGCGCAGGATGGGGCCTGCTAAAATCAGTTTCTCCATGTGTGTTTTTTCAAACTTGTGAGGGTCTCGTGTTGAAGCAAGGGGCGGCTTTAAAAAATGGGGCATTGTAGGATTCCCCAGAAAAAAGTCAATTTTCCAAGCCAAAGGGTGGCCGCCCGCAAGGTGTGTGGTGTTCAAAGACAGGGTGTGGTTTTTATAAAACCTGCATCAACACCACGCCACTGGCAATGAAAATCGCTGCCACGATCCGTTGACGGCCAAACGGTTCTTTCAACACAAACGTTGCAATGATCGCTGCAAAAATCACACTGGTTTCCCGCAAGGAAGAAACCACAGCCATGGCCCCCAAACTCATGGCAAAAATCACTAAACCATAAGCCCCTGAAGAAGCGATTCCACCCAACAGACAGTCATGCCAATGGGTTTTGAGATAGGCCATGAACCCTTGCCTGTGAGTCAACAACAGGAAGGTGCAAAAGGGGATCATTTCACACAAAAACAGCCACACGATATAACCCAAACGACTCCCCGCAACCCGAACTCCCAATCCATCCACCACAGTGTAGCAGGCGATGAGAAAGGCCGTCAGCATTCCCCAAAACAAGGGCTTGGAGGGCAACCGCCCCTTGCCTTTGGGCAAAGCAAGACTCATGATCCCAAGGCTCACAACGCCAATGCCCACCAGCTTTCCCGCGCTCAACCATTCATCAGCAAAGGCCATTCCCCCCAAAGCCACCAACAGCGGCGCGAGTCCCCGAAACAAGGGATAAACTTGCCCCAAATCACCACTGCGGTAGGCCCGCGCCAGCGTGAGATAATAGGCATTGTGAATCACCACAGAGGCAAAAATCATCGGCCAGCTCTCCCTTGCGGGCGGCGGCACAAAAGGAATCAAAAACAACGAAATGACCGCCCCTACCAGATGGAACCCCCCAATGACAAACTCCGGCGACCCCCCCACCTTGACCAGACTGTTCCAAATTGCATGCAACAAAGCGGCACTGAGCACCAGTGAAACCACCAATGGGGTCATAAGCACCTTATTTAAAAATTCGGAGGCGATTGATAGGGCTTGCAATTCCCAGTTCAGTCATTCCGTGCATCCGTTTTTGAGATTCCTGTTTTCGCGGAAAGGGGGGTTCTAATCATTTTGAGGGGGCATGAGCTGTTTGGCAAGGGCCTCGCGGGCTTGGACGGCCAACCAATCACAGCGGTCGTTTTCCTGATGATCGGAGTGACCTTTGACCCAAAGCCATGTGATTTCATGGCGTTGGGCGAGTTTGATGAGTTGCTTCCATAAATCTTGGTTGGCAATGGGTTGGCGGTTCTTGCCCCGCCAGCCATTTTTTTGCCACTGCTCCACCCATTTTTTTTCAAAAGCCTGCTGGATGTATTTGGAGTCGGTATAAAGCCGCACGCGGCATGTGGATTTCAAGGCGTTGAGGGCTTCAATGACGGCAGTCAATTCCATCTGATTGTTGGTCGTTTGAGGGTGCGCCCCTGATATTTCCTTCCGATAATGGCCATGTGCTGGTGAAATCAACACCGCCCCCCAGCCGCCCACCCCCGGATTGGGAGCACAGGCCCCATCGGTATAAATCTCCACAGAAGGTCGTTTCATCTTGCTCCAACATCAGATTTTGTCTTGAATGTGCCCTCTAAACTGATGGTAGGCTTTTGCCTGAAAAGTTCGCGGCGGCGACTGGCTTTATTGGCCTGCATGGGCAGAAATTTCTCATTCTCGAAGGACGGAAGCACGGTTGCCGTTAGTTGGCTCCCGCCTTTCTGGCAGAAAATTTTCAAAGAAGGCGATCGGTTGGTGCGGCAAAAAATAGAAAGCCCAAAATGAGCGAGTGGGGCAAACAGGCGAGGACAAAGGCGAAAAGCTATCAGAAATTTTGACGAGGTTCAATGACATTTCAAAGGCGACAACACCCATGACCGAGCAGAAAAAACACCATCACAAAGTCCTTATCTTGGGGTCCGGCCCGGCGGGATTGACCGCTGCCATTTATGCCGCCCGCGCCAATTTGCAACCTGCGGTTGTTTCAGGATTCGATCCGGGGGGGCAGTTGATGATTACAACTGATGTTGAAAATTATCCCGGCTTTCCAGAAGGTTTGAAGGGACCAGAAATCATGGAGCTTTTTCGGGCGCAAGCCACTCGCTTTGGAACCCAATTTTACGAGGGCGCGGTGGAAGGGGCAGACTTGTCCCAAAAGCCGTTCCAACTGCAAGGAACCTCTGGTGAATGGAGTTGCGATGCGCTGATTATTTCCACAGGGGCTTCAGCCCGTTGGCTAGGGCTGGAATCGGAAGCGCGTTTTCAAAACAAGGGCGTTTCTGCCTGTGCCACTTGCGATGGATTTTTCTTTCGGGGGCAAGACGTGGCTGTGGTGGGCGGTGGGGATACGGCCATGGAAGAGGCACTCTATCTCGCAAATTTGTGCAAAAGTGTGCATGTGATCCATCGCCGGGAAACACTGCGTGCTTCGCAAATCATGCAACAACGCGCTTTGAAGCATGAAAAAATTCATTGGATTTGGAACTCAAGTGTTGAAGAAGTGCTGGGCGATGCACACCAAGGAATGACTGCCTTGAAAGTGCGACATTTGCCCAGCGGCCAAGTCACCGAACATGCCTTCACAGGACTCTTCATTGCCATTGGACACACCCCCAACACGTCCTTATTTCAAAACCAACTCACGTTGGACGAGAACGGTTATATTCGGGTCAAGGCAGGCACAACCCACACCTCGCAGGCAGGGGTATTTGCTTGTGGTGATGTGCAAGATCATGTATATCGTCAAGCGGTGACAGCCGCAGGCACAGGATGTATGGCCGCCATTGATGCAGAACGTTGGTTGGCCGAACAAGCGATTTGAGGCAGGCTTCGCAAATTTTACTTTTTGAATAGAATGAAATTTTATGGAAATAAAAAAAACATGGATTGTTCCGCTTCTCGTGATTTTGGGGGGTGGCATTGGGTTTGTGATAGACACCATTGCTCAAGGAGAGCAAAGGACTTATTTGTTTGTTGGGCTGGGAATCGGGCTAGTTCTTGGACTAGGAATTTGGGGGTATTGGCACAAAAAGCACGCTTCTTCTCGACGCAAAGGAACCATCAAATGGTTCAACCCCAATAAAGGCTTTGGCTTCATTGCCCAGGATTTTGGCGAAGACCTCTTTTTTCACCGCACACAAATTCTGGACAACAATTTTTGGGATTTAAACAAAGATGACCGCGTGGCATTTGATGTTGGACAAGGCAAAAAAGGCTTGGTGGCAAAAAATGTCCGCAAAATTGCTTCTGCACGGCATCCCACCCGCCCTTATGCCCGTGTGCGCTAACTGCTTCCTTTGATTCACAAGTTTGTCTCCCCCAAATTGGAAAAAAATCGGATGTCCCAAGAAAAATTAGTGTTGGCTTATTCTGGCGGTCTGGACACTTCTGTCATCGTCCATTGGTTGAATGCACAAGGCTATGAAGTGCTCGCTTTGTGTCTGGATTTGGGGCAGGCGGTGGAGGATTTGGAGGAAATTCGAGCCAAAGGACTGGCCTGCGGCGCCAAAGAAGTTTTTGTTGAAAATGTGGAAGAAGAATTTGTGCAAGATTATGTGGTTCCCGCCCTTCAATGGAATGCGTTGTATGAAGGAACTTATCTGCTGGGGACTGCTTTAGCCCGCCCATTGATTGCCAAAAAACAAATTGAACTGGCCGCTCAAGAAGGAGCCTCTGCCGTGGCTCATGGCGCAACAGGAAAAGGCAATGACCAAGTGCGCTTCGAGTTGGCCTACTATGCCTTGAATCCAGAAATCCAAGTGGTCGCTCCTTGGAAAATCCCTGATTTTTACCAGCACTATCCGGGCAGAAAAGAATTGCTCGACTATGCCCATGCCCACCAAATCCCCGTCAAAGCCACCCAAGAACAGCCTTGGAGTTCTGATGAAAACTTGATGCACATCAGTTTTGAATCCGGGATGCTCGAAGACCCATGGCAAGCCCCGCGGCAAGACATGTTTGAACTCTCCCAATCGCCCCAAAAAGCACCCGACCGCACTCAAGAAATCCTCATTGATTTTGAAGACGGAGTTGCTGTTGCCGTTGAGGGTCAAAGCCTCTCGCCTGCAAAACTGCTCGCCCATCTCAACCAGTTAGGCGGAACCCATGGCATTGGGCGGGTGGACATAGTGGAATCGCGTTTTGTGGGCATGAAATCGCGTGGGGTTTATGAAACACCCGGCGGCACGATTTTGCACATCGCCCACCGTGCCATGGAATCTCTGACCCTCGACCGCGATGTCATCAACCTCAAAGATTCCTTGATGCCTCGCTTTGCCCGCTTGCTCTACAATGGGTTTTGGTTCAGTCCAGAAATGCGGGTTTTGTTGAAAATGGTCAAAGAAACACAAATTCAGGTGACTGGCACGGTTCGCTTAGAGTTATATAAAGGGAATTGCTTGGTCACTGGGCGGCGCTCGCCTTTCAGTTTGTATGATGAAGACATGGCCACCATGGAGGCCGATGGCGGTGCTTACCATCCCCAAGATGCGGTTGGGTTTATCAAATTGAATGCCCTGCCCCTCAAAATCGACCATCGGATTAGAAAAAAAAGAAAGCCTGATTTTTAATCTTTATCCTTCTGGTTCGGACGAATTGCTATGTATGCTTCAACAAAAAAAAACGTCTCTTGGGGCCTGATTTTGCTGGTCATCGTTGGGGTGGTGGCTCTGGGAGCAGGGGGTTCTGTTTTTTATTCGTATTGGAAGGCACAACAAGAGCCTGTGATAGAACTTGAGTTGAATCCTCCCACTCCTCGCCCCCTTGAAGAAGCATTGCCCCCGCCTGAACCCGCCACATTCCCCAACGAGCAACAGCAAGTTTCGCAAGATGAAAATGCCTCCTTGCTGGCGCAAATCGAAACATTGGAGGTGAGCAAGGAGCAATTTGAACAGTTGCAGTTGGGACGGGCGGTGTTGGACGATTTTGCCCAGCAATTTTTTAAATATGAATCCATTTTGAACAATGCGAGTTTCTTTCAGTTTTTCAGGGGGTTGGTGTTCGATTATATCGAAAATCGAGCGATTTCAGTCAAGCAAATGAAAGAATCCGATCCTGCATTTGGCAAGGCGCATGAAGAATTTGTGGCGTGGGTCATTGCCCAAGAAGATGAAAAATTGGTGGCTCTGGCGCAGTTTGTCGGTTTTTATTTGGTGGAACACCTCTATCAGCTTCCATTGACCTTGCTTGCTTCTGGACTTTCTGCTGAAATTCAGGCCATTGATTTTGAATCGCCTGTGGTGGTTTTAGACCAAGAAACCCCGCCCATCCGCGATGGCAATGGGGAGTTGAAAATGAACGAGAAAGCCAGCTTAGATCGCTACACCTCCGCCCAGCAGTTTCTCTATCGGCGGGGCCCGCAGTTTTCTGCAAAGGTGCTGGTGGTTCTTGAGGCTTATTTGGCCTATGAGGGCTATTAGCGGTTTGGAAAGTGTTTCTTTATTTCATAGGATGCCTTTTCTGGGCGACCTTTTCTGGGCATCGATCGTCATTCTGCGCGCCAGTCGCAGAATCCAGAGAAAGCGTCGATCTCAGAGGTAAGTTTTTCTGGATTCCGCGACTTCGCGCGGAATGACAGGGTCGCTATAGACGCGGTCGGCATAGACAGGGTCGCAAAGGACGGGATCGCAATTTCTACAAGATCATTATTTAACAACACACTCTCGCGGTTTGTTTTTGAGGCAAGGGTGTGGTATTTTATTGGTTAAATTTTTTCATCATTTCCAATTTTTAACCCTTCAATAAAGGAGATTCTTATGGCTATTCGAGAAGAAGGGGCCGCTTATCGAAACATCCAATCGGCTGCTAGTGTCTCTGTAGAAGAGCGCCTTGTTTTTTTGAAAAAGGTCTATGGCCTCTTGGCTGCTGCAATTCTGGCTTCCACAGTGGGAGCGGTTGCGGGAATGGGGCCTTTGTTTCCGGTGATGAATTCCTTGGGATTTTTGTCGCTCATCCTCTTTTTTGGTGCATTCTTTTTCTTGATGTTTGCACAGCGCAAGCCCGGCTTGAACATGGTGGCGCTTTTTAGCTTCACCACGATTGCTGGGTTGATTTTGGGGCCAATGTTGCATCGCTATGTGGCTGTGGGGGCCGGTGGGATTGTGGTTGAGGCTTTGGCTTTGACCACGGTCACTTTTGCAGGACTGACCGCTTATGTGATGATCTCAAAAAAAGATTTCAGCTTCATGTCTGGATTTTTGATGACGGGGCTGATCATTTTGCTTGTGGGCATCCTCATCAATTTCTTTTTGCAAAGCCCCCTGATGCACTTTGTCTTTTCAGGGCTAGGGGTGTTGTTGTTCAGTGGATTCATCCTCTATGACACCTCCAATATTTTAAGAAACTACAGCACCGATGACTATGTCAGTGCAACAGTGGCCTTATTCTTGGATGTTTTCAATTTGTTTGTCTATTTGTTGAGTTTTTTGGGAATGACGCGGGACTAGGATTCCTGTCATCCTTCTTTTCGGGGTGGTTTTTTGGCCACCTCGAACCTCCCTGTTTCCTCCGCAGTCGCTTCCTTTGACTCCAATTTCATTTTTTGAAACGTCTTATTGTGATGGAGCACATGAAGCGTGTCATTTGGATTCCCCTAGTTTTTTTGTTGGTGGCTCCGTTGTTTGGATTGCTGAGCATCGGATTGGGCTTCTACCTTTGGTATCCCCACATCATCGAAGATTTTCATCAATCCCTCTCTCAACTCCGTAAAAACAGCGTGATTTATGACCGTCACGGCCAGCCCTACACCATCATTGATGGCATTGAAGATCGCCAAGTGATCACACGCGAGCAAGTTGGAAGGCCCTTGCAGTTGAGCATTTTGGCCATTGAAGATGCCCGATTTTTACACCATCGTGGCATTGATATTTTCCGCATCATTGGGGCCTTGTGGGCGAATCTCAAAGCCGGAGGCTATTCTCAAGGCGGAAGCACCATCACCCAACAGTTGGTCAAATTGATGTTGCTCAGCCCTGAAAAAACCCTGCAACGAAAAATCAAAGAAATGTTCATGGCATGGGCTTTGGAGTTGCAATACACAAAATGGGAAATTTTTGAATATTACCTCAACACCATCTATTTGGGCTATGGCAA
Source organism: Diplosoma virens (assembly GCA_963680785.1). Classification (NCBI taxonomy): domain Eukaryota; kingdom Metazoa; phylum Chordata; class Ascidiacea; order Aplousobranchia; family Didemnidae; genus Diplosoma; species Diplosoma virens. The sequence goes on from CAVMFT010000210.1 coordinate 3,381,866, forward strand.
CTATGGCGTGCAACAAGCCGCCCTCGCTTATTTTGAACGCCCTGCCGCACAATTAACGTTAGCCCAAGCCGCCTTGCTGGCCGGACTCATCAACAAACCCGAAACCTATTTGCACCTCCCCAAAAACTTTGAACGGGCAAACTCCCTTTACTTCCCCGATGCTGTTTTGAAACAAGCCGTGCAACGCCAACGCTTGGTGTTGAAACAACTGTATCGCTATCGCTGGATCACCCCAGAAGAATACACCCAAGCCGTGCAAGAACCCTTGTCCATCCGCATTCCATCTCTCTACCCCGTGAAAGCCCCCTATTTTGTGGGGCATGTCCGAACCCTCTTGAAAAATAAATTCCAACTGCCCCACCTTTCCAGCGGTGGCTATAAAATTTACACCACCCTCGACCCCCAACTGCAAACCGAAGCCGAGAACACCATCCAACAAGCCTTTCAACAAAAATCCCGACAATTTGAACAAGCCGCACTGGTTTCCATCGAACCCACCACCGGCTATGTGCAGGCCTTGGTCGGAGGCATCAATTACACCACCTCCGAGTTCAACCGTGTGACCCAAGCCAAACGCCAGCCCGGCTCGTCCTTCAAAGCCATTTTATACGCCGCTGCTCTGGAGGAAGGGTTTGACATCCAGTCGAGCTTCACAGATGAACCCGTGTTCTTTGAATGGCAAGAAAGCGACGGCTCATTTTCCATTTATGAACCCCGCAATTTTGATCGACTTTATGGAATTGAACGTCCACAAACCAACGCACAGGGGGAAGTTTTCTATGAAGACACCCTCACCTTGGCAAAAGCCTTTGAGCTTTCTTTGAACACAGTGGCGGTTCAACTGCTCAACGAGGTGGGCATTGGCAAGGTGCTTCAATATGCCAAGGCGCTCCATCTGCAAATTCGTGAAGAAACAGGACTGTGCCTTGCGCTGGGGTGTGAAGAAACCAAGCTGTTGAATTTAACCGCAGCTTATACCCCCTTTATGAATCAGGGACACTATGCCAAGCCAGTTTTTATCCTGCGGATCGAAGACAGCAACGGGCAGGAAATTTATCAATATCAACCTCCTTCCCCAACAAACCCCATCTTTTCAGAATGGACGGTTCATCAAATGAATCAAATGTTGCACGCTGTGGTGGTGCGGGGCACAGGGCGTGCCGCCAACTGGAAGGGCAACCCCCACTTCATTGGGGGAAAAACAGGAACCACCACCGACTTTCGAGATGCGTGGTTTGTGGGCTTTGCGCCAGAGCTGGTGACGGGGATTTGGGTTGGAAACGATGACAACACTTCCATCAAGGATGAAACAGGAGGAAAAACCCCTGCACGAATTTGGTCGCACTACATGCAAAAAGCCTTGGCGTTCCTGCCCGACCGCCCTGTCCCCGCTGCGCCGGCCTATCTGAGCTTTCCCACATGCACGGTTTCTGGCGGACTGGCCACCGAGGCTTGCCCGGAAGTCCGTTATTACCATTATCCGGCCGATCATCTCCCAGATGAACCGTGCTTGTTGCATCCGGGCCTCCTTTTGCCAGAAAATGAATCTGTGGTCGCACCCCGCTTTTTAACGCCTTTCAGCATCCGAATTTCTGAAGCCTTCGATCCAGAAGCCGCCGCTTTGTTTCCTGAAGAACCCCCCATGGAAAGAAAACCTTTGAGAGGATTTTAGTGGGTTCCACAAGAAAAATTTGATTCGTTGTCTTTTTTGTGGTTTCTAATTCCCCATTGCAAAAAACCACCAAGAAGCCTTGCAAAGGATGCAATCAGCACAAGGATAACAGGTGCGCAACCCCGCCCTAGCGGCCAAACTTCAATTTTCAAAATCCAATGAAGGGCACAAAAAAACTTTCTTTGAAGATTTACAACCAGTTGATTGTGCCCATTGTGAGTAGCACAGCCCCTGTTCGGCAGGTGAGCTGGGGGGTTGCCCTGGGCGTTTTCATTGGATTGACTCCGACCATGGGCGTGCAGATGTATCTGGTGGCAGTCCTGTGGTGGATTTGTCGGGTTTGCCGCTTTCATTTCCATCTGCCGGTTGGCGTGGCCATGGTGTGGATCACCAACCCTATCACGGTTGTTCCTTTTTATTATGGCTTCTTGGTGCTGGGCAATTTATGCTTTCAAGCAATGCGGTGGCCAACGGTTCATTTAGATTGGCCGACATTTCAGCATAAATTTGAAGCAATTGCACAAAACAGTCTTTGGGAGCTTTTTCAGGAGGGATCAAGGTTTTTTTTGATTGATTTGGGACTGCCCCTCGCCACGGGGAGTCTTTTTGTGGCCATTCCCTTTGCTGTCCTCTCTTATTTTTTAACGTCTCTTTTGCTCAAGCGCTATCGCCAATACCAAGCCGAACAAGCCAATCTCACCTATGAAGAATGGCGCATGCAATATGAAACCGCAAATTAGCCCCACCTCAAAATGAAAAATCCCATCCAGAAAAAATCCTTTTTTTCGCGCCTCACCCAAGGGTTGCGCCCGAATGTTCCCCCTGAAGCCCCACCGCCCCCTCCATCAGCAGAGGCCACGCTGGCAAAAAATTCCGAGTGGTACTATCGCTTGGGCAATCACTACTATGATGCAAATTCCCCGCGGCAAGCTCAAGCGGCTTGGGAACAATCTGTGGCTTTGCGCCGTCCGCCGGCTCCAGCCGCTCCCACACCCCCCAGCCCATGGAGGACGATTGGGTTGACCCTGCTGATCTTGTTCAGCACCTATTGTTTGATTGTTTTTGCCTTCCCTCGAAAATTTGACATGATGGAAATGTTGCTCCTTTCCATGAGCCAACAGGCCTCTCAACAACCCCAAGAACTTTCTTGGTGGGATCAATTTTGGACAACGAACCGTCCAAGAGAGTGGCAGCAGGCTTTGGAACAAGAAGAACTTTGGTGGAATTTGAGTCGACAAATGGAAAGTTTGCTGGAATTTTTTGCTCCAGAAGAGACGCGGGAAGGCACATTTGAAGAGCAACTGGTGGAATTTTTAAACCGCTTCCGCTACCCCGATGCTTCACAACAACTTGAAGGAAAAAGTCAATATTATCATCTCATTGGACGGGGGTTGCACAATCTCCGCAAACATCCAGAAGCCATTGAATCGCTCAAAGAAGGCTTGCGGGAAACCAACAATCCGCAAGAGCGGGGGTTGCTTTATCAAGAAATGGCAACGATTTACTATTTTCAAGGCTATCAGCTCCAGCCCAATGGGTTGGCCAAATATGACTTGGATTTGGTGCGCCAATCCATCGAAGCCTACACCGAAGCGGAAAAATACATCCAAGACCCCTATTTGTATGGAAATATGGGGTGGGGCTATTATTTGCTGGGGGACTATGACCAAGCGATTCATTATAGCTTAAAAGCACTCAACATGAGCGCGCGGTTGAGCTATGTGCGCATGAATCTAGGCATCACCTATCTCCGCACCCACAACTACCAAAAAGCATTTGAAGCCTACCAAGGGCTGTTGGAGCAAGACTTCAACACCATTGATTATCTGGGCGGATTGCGCGACTTGGAAGAATTGGATCGAGACCATGGCGGGCAATATCCGTTTGTGAATTTCATTCGCGGGTATATTTATTATCACCAAGAAAATTATTACAAAGCACAAGAAGCATGGAATATTTTTCTCAATCAACCCTTTCCTGAAAATTCATGGAAACAGCAAACCCGAAAATTCATGCAGAAAATGCAAAGGAATGAAGTCAAAAGTTAGGCAAACCCTGAGAGAAAGAAAACGATGAATCAATCAAAAATCAGCGTCGCCATTGCTGGGCTGGGCACGATTGGCAGTGGGGTCGCAAAGGTCATCCAAGAACACGAAGGCCATCAACCCATCCAGTTGGTGAAAATTTTGGAGGCCCACAAGGAAGGAACCCATGCCAAACCATTCTACAAAACCCATCCAGAATTGTTTGCAAAAGACCTCCAAGAAATTTTAGACGATGCTCAAATTGATGTGATTGTTGAAACCATTGGCGGCCGAGGGTTTGCCAAATCCCTCATTGAAGCTGCTTTGAAAAAGAAAAAACACGTGGTCAGTGCCAACAAAGACTTGATTGCAACAGACGGCAAAAATTTGACCGAGTTGGCACACCAAGCCCAAACTCACTTTTTGTTCGAGGCCAGCGTGGGCGGAGCGATTCCAGTCATTCGGTTGATGGAAAATTATTTTTCTCTTTCAGACATTCAAGCCGTCCATGGCATCCTCAATGGCACAACCAATTACATTTTGAGTGAAATGGATGCACGGGGGGTGGATTTCAACACCGTCCTCAAAGAAGCCCAATCCCAAGGATTTGCGGAGCAAGACCCCACCAACGATGTGAAAGGCCTCGATGCACGCTACAAAATCACCATTTTGATCTATTTGGTGACAGGCCAGTGGATTCCAGTAGAAGCAATTCGTGTGGAAGGCATTGATGGGCTAGAACCGCCTGATTTTGACTATGCCGCACGGAGGAATCGCAAAATCAAATTGGTCGCTCACTTCAGCCGCACCGCCCACCAGCTCCAAGCCTTTGTTCTCCCTCTGATGATTCCCCAAGAAGAGACCCTCGCCAAAATCACAGGGTCAACGAACATTGTCACAGTGCAAGGCAAACATTCTGCGGCGATTTCATTGATTGGACAAGGTGCAGGTTCCCATCCAACAGCCTCAGCCATTGTGGCAGATATATATAAAATCCAAGCCTCACCTGCCGCTTTGAGAGCCAACGAAGCGACAACCCACACTCTGTTGCCCTTTTCAGAATACTCATTCCAGCACACCTTGCGCTTTGACATCAACGACAAACCCGGAGTGGTTGGGCAAATTGGGGCGATTTTGGCAAAGTATGGCATCAATATTTATGCTTTGGAACAACTGCCCCAATATCACCATCGGGAAGGGAATCGTGAAAAAACAGTGTTTCATTTGACGTTGGAGGCCTGCCAAGAAGGGCTTGTGAATCAGGCGGTCGCTGAAATCAATGCAAGCGATTTCTTGGCCAGTCCTGTGTTTGTTCTGCGAGAGCTTTGCCGCTGAGGAGGGATTTTGAACTGGGCAAAATGGATGCTCTTGGTTGGAGGTGTTTGGTTTTTTTCAAAGGCAATTTTTGCACAAAGCCTCTTGAGCCAGCCCCAGTGGGTTGAGAACCACACCCCCACTGCACCTGCCGATGGGCACTCATTCAATCCTTTGGATACCAATGCACTTAGGGAGGAAGGTTCAAAGGAAGACTCGCAAGCAACACTTTTCCCCCCTCCTCACCCTGAGAGTTCTCAAAAATTGTTGCCTTCGGAAAACATGGTTTTTGAGTCCATTTCTCAAAAGGCGCAGGAGCTTCCCCAGCAAGCCCTAGCGGATTTGGAAGCACAACGTCCCTTTCTGGAACCAGAAGAAGCGCGGATTCTGGAGATTCAAATCATTTTTAATTCCCAACAGTATGGGCAAGCAGAAGTTTTGGCGGAGGATTTTTTAGATTCATTCCCCGAAAGTATTTTTGCGCCTTTTGCTTATTTTTATAATCAAAAAGCACGGTTCCTTTTGCAAAAACCACTGGCGAGGGATGCGCCATTCAACGACCAAGTATTGCTCCAACTCCCTCCTCCTTTTGGAGTCGATTTTCTGCATATTCTGGGAGAAGATGCCCGCAGGCAAGGGAATCTTTTGGCGGCGGTGGGATATTTTTTAAAACAAAGAGAAAGGGCACTTCCGCCCGAACGAGTCTCTGATGAGGCGATTCTTCAGCTGTTGCGAGAGATAGAGCAAATTGAAATGCTGGAAGCCGTTGAGCAAGCCTACGAGGACGTGGATTTCATTCAAGAAAAATTACCTCAGTTGCGATTGGATTTGCTTGTGAAGCAATTTCAATATGCCCCGGCGCTGGAATTGATTCAGGCCTTGCTCAATGCGCCGGAGGTGCAGGAAAACCCAGAGCAGGCAGACTCTTTGCGTGGGCTTCAAGAACAAATCAATGTGAAACTTCATGTCAATCCTCGTCATGTTGGGGTCATTTTGCCGTTGAGCAGCACCAATCCGCAAATTGCTCGCCTGACCCAAGAAACGTTGGAAGGTTTGCGTTTGGGGTTGTTGTCTCAAACCACAAACAGCCAGCGAGTTCCACTTGAGTTGATTTTAAGAGATTCCCAAATCAATGCAGAAGCCAGCACCGCCGCGGTGCAGGAATTGGTGGAAGAAGAGCAGGTGATTGCCATCATCGGCCCTTTGATTCGCCAAACTTCAGAAGCTGCTGCGCAAGAAGCCCAAAGGCTGCAAGTGCCCCTCATTTCCCTGTCTTTGACAAACACCATCCCTGATATTGGCTCCTATGTCTTTCGCAATAATCAAAGCTGGGAGCAAGAAATGCAAGCACTGGCGCGTTATGCCTTTTATTATAAAAACGCAAAACGCTTCCTCATCCTCCACCCCAACACACGAGAAGGCAAAAACAAAATGTCCTTTTTTTGGCAGGAAATCCTCCGCTTGGGTGGAACCATTCAAGGCGTGGAGGGATTCGATTTGGGGCAAAAAGATTTTGTTGAACCCTTTGAAATGTTCACAGGGCTAGACCGCTACACCCCCGATGAACTCAAATGGATGGAAGACCTTGAAGAACCACTGGAGCCGCTCCATGAGTTTGATGCCTTGCTCATCCCTGTGGGGAGCCGCGCTGCAACAGATTTGAAAGCCATTCTTCCTTATGCAGAAGCCTTTGAAATTAAAGATATTTTACTGTTTGGAGACAGTGGCTGGAATGATTATTCTGTGATGCTCGACCTGCAAAAACATGGGAACGATTCGGTTTTCATTGATAGTTTTTTCAAGCAAAGCCCCCAATCTCAGGTTCAAAAATTCATCCGATTGCATGAGCGTTATTTTTTAAAAAGCCTGAACTACCCCGGCCCAACCTCCTACACAGCCTTTGCCTACGACACCGTGAATCTTTTGAGCAAAACCATCGCCTCTCTCCAACAACCGACTCACCAGCAACTACAACAAGCATTGCTCCACATGAAGCCCTATGCGGGCGTGACCGGTGTGATGACCTTCTTGATGAACGGAGAGGCGCAGCGGGAAATGGAAATCTTGACCATCAAGGCAGGAGAGATTGTTTCTGTGCATTGAAAAGGACACAAAAAACGAACCAGAGCCTTTGTTCTGCATTGGATTGTAAAACTCGCATATAAAAACAACGTGCTTTGAAACTCCTCCACACAGCCGATTGGCATTTAGGACGCATCTTCAACAACCAGCCCCTCACCGGCGATCAAGAAGACCTGCTCGATCAGCTTCTCGCTTGCATTGATCTCCACAAACCCGATGTTTTGCTCATTGCCGGTGACATTTATGACCGCTCGATCCCCCCTGAAAATGCAGTCGCCTTGCTGGATCGCTTCTTGACCCAAGTCTTGAAAAATCACCCAACAAAAATTTTCATCATTGCTGGCAACCACGATGGCGCAAAACGGCTGGATTTTGGATCCAAGATGCTGGAGAAGGCGGGGTTGTATATCGTGGGAAAACTCACTCAAACGCCTTTGCCCATCACCTTCCCGTTAGCCCAGTGAACTTCTCGTCATCCCAAATACTTTCGTTTTCAGTTCACCCCTATAGATTGGGTTTCTCACTCAAGATTCGCATGGGTTCTTTAAGGATTTTCCCGCTTCACTGAGCGCCGGGCAACGCCGGTTTGGAGGGCGGCCTCTTGCACGGCTTTTGCCACTTTGGAGACAACAGTGGCATCGAACACGCTGGGGATGATGTAGTCGGGTTGCAGCAAATCGGTTGCAATGGCATCAGCAATGGCGTGGGCGGCGGCCATTTTCATGGCTTCATTGATGGTGCTGGCCATGCAATCCAACGCCCCTCGAAAAATTCCCGGAAAGCAAAGCACATTGTTGATTTGATTGGGGTAGTCGCTACGGCCTGTGGCCATCACCGCCACATGCGGTTCTGCTTCTTCTGGCATGATTTCAGGCGTGGGATTGGCCATGGCAAACACAATCGGGTCTTTGTTCATTTTTTTCAAATCTGCCACCGTGATGACCTTCGGTGCAGAAACCCCCACGAACACATCGGTTCCCGCAATCACATCGCTCAACTCGCCTTTTTCTTGGTTTTTGTTGGTGTTGTTGGCAAACCATTGTTTGGCTTCATTCAAATCTTTTTGCCCAGCATGAATCGCCCCGTTGCGGTCGCATCCCACAATGTTTTTCACCCCCAACTGCAGGAACATTTTGGCACAGGCCGTCCCTGCAGCTCCAGCTCCCATGATCACCACTTTGATGTGTTGGAGTTGTTTCCCCACGAGTTTGAGAGCATTGATGAGGGCTGCAGTGGTGACAACAGCTGTGCCGTGTTGGTCGTCATGGAAAACAGGAATGTCGAGTTCTTCCTTCAAGCGGTTTTCGATTTCAAAACAGCGTGGGGCTGAAATATCTTCCAAATTGATGCCCCCAAAAGTTGGCTCCAATGCTTTCACAGTGGCAACAATGCGATCCACTTCGGTGGTGGCCAAGCAAATGGGGAAGGCATCCACATTGGCAAATTCTTTAAACAGCATGGCTTTGCCTTCCATCACCGGCATGGCTGCCTCAGGGCCGATCGCTCCCAACCCCAGCACGGCAGTTCCGTCCGTCACCACGGCAACGGTGTTGCGCTTGATGGTCAAACTATAGACATCGCCCGGATTTTCATGGATTGCCATGCACACCCTCGCAACACCCGGAGTGTAGGCCATGGAAAGGTCGTCACGGGTTTTCAAAGGAGTGCGCGGGCTGATTTCGATTTTTCCACCCAAGTGAATCAAAAAGGTGCGGTCGGAGTAGTGGATGACTTCAACATGGGGGAGGGCTTGGAGGGCTTCAATGATTTGTTGGGATTGTTCGGTGCTGGGGGTGGTGATGGAAAAATCGCGCACAGTGCCTTGTTTCAAAGGGTGGGACAAATCAATCGCGCCGATGCTTCCTCCCAATTCTGCAATTTTTGCGGTCACTGTCGCCAGCACGCCAATTTGTTTTCCAAGTTTTAAACGTAAAATCATATGGGTTCCAAGAAATTGGCTGTGGCTCAAAGGGGTGGTCATGTTTTTCCTTTTTGAGAAGATGGATGGGGAATGGAGAGTAGCCCTTCACTTAAACGGTTGCTGGTTCCAAGTCAAGCATTCGCCCCGTTTCTGGGGTTGCAGCAGGGTTTTGGACAAAATTTCACAAGGGTGATGAAAAAATCTTCCCTTTTTTGCTTCAGTTTTTTTGATCCGAGTCGATAAGCCCCATAGATGTTTTATCTCGTCCATTTCCCCACTTTTTTAGAAAAAAAGCGGGGGCAAACAATTCATCAAACATTAGGAGAATTTTATGAAAGCCACGGCTTCCCATAAAATTGGGTCAAAAAAAGTTGCTCAAGATTTGGAAATTCGGGTGGAGCAAGCGGTCGATGCGTTCATGGAAGGGGTCGACCAACTGCTGGCAGAAGAATCATTTCACCATGCAAAGGCCTTCAAATTTTCCCAACCCCTTGAATCTTTGTAGGGAGCGAGTGTCCGTTGTTTAATCAACTGAGAGCTTATTTTGCGGTGAAGCGTGGGCTTCCAAAATTGCTGGGGGCGGAAGGGGAGGTTGGCTGGGAGTCCCTTCCACACTGTTTGGCAGGTAAAAATAAAAACACACGCCAGCACCTTTGGGGAGATTGCTTGCCATGATTTTACCCCCATGAGATTCAATAATTTTTTTGCAAATAGCCAGCCCAAGCCCCGTTCCTTCTGTTTTTCCTTGCGTTTGGAAAGGCTGAAAGAGGTGCGGCAAGAGGCTTCCGGGGATGGGGGAACCGTTGTCGGTTACAGAAATCGTCAGGCCGGATTGCTCGTCTGGAATGAAGGCAATGCGGATTTCGCCTTCCGATTCTTGAAATTTTTGCCACGCATTTTTGACCAAATTCACAATCACACGGATGATTTTGTTGCGGTCAATTTTCAAAAAAAGATCGTCTGCTGGAATGTCATATTCGATGGGCAAATCACCAATGAATCCCAAAATGACTTCCAACTGGGAGACGCAATCATTGAGATCGTGCTTGCCCCGCAAAAGCACTGTTTTCCCAGTCACAAACTCCAAAATGTCTTTTTTCAAATCATCGACTGCTTTGGCGGCAATGTGAATCCGTCTGCTGTACATCAAACAGCGCGCTACGTCCATGGCTGCAATGGATTCTTTTTCTAAGTTTTTCAGGAGCAATTCTGAAAATGTGATGACTGCCCCATTGGCATTGCCAATGTCATGGCCAAATTCTGCCACCGCATACCCCACCTCGACCAGCCGTCTTTCTTGCTCTTTGGCACGCTCCAGCTCCTCAATGGTTTTTTCTTTTTCTGACTCCGATTGCTTCAAGGCACTGACTTTATCGGCTAATTGCAGCTGGATGGACTGAAACCGTTCCCAAAGGTCTTCTAAAATTTCCACGCGGCGCTCCAAGGGGCTTTGTTTTCTGCGAGGTTGGGGCAGGTTGATCTCAGTGGTTTCCTGTTCGCGGCGGTATCGGGTGAAATGGTGGCACAAGCGATCAATGGGTTTGATCAACCCCTGCACTTTGTTCCACACCACAGCACCCAATGCCAGAAAAGTGAGGGCAAAACTGAATAAAATTTGGAGTGCGAGGGGGCGCAAGCGTTCCTGCGAGGACACTTCACGGGTGGCGACAATCACTCCTTTGACCTGATATTTTCCTACAGGCACAGCCAAAGAAAATTGGGATTCCCCCACTTGCTGGAAAAAAGCATTGCTGGTTTCCAGTGGGATTTCTCCGGTTTTGAAGGATTTGACGCTCCAGTCGCGGTAGAGCAACTGAAAGTCGCCATAGTCGCCCTCGTCCATCATTTTCTGAATGGCAACATTTTTGTCTGGCTCCTTTTGCTCCAGAACTTCATGGATGGATTGGGCTAACTCGTTGATTTGCTTTAAGGTTTCGAGAGGAACAACCGATTCTGTGGACGGGCCTTCAAAAATCAGAAAGGAACTTGCAAAAGCAATAACGAAGAAAAATCCAGCCAATAAAAGAAAATGAGATTTTTTCAAAAACATTTTCGGCCTCCATGACGAAAATTGTCCTTTTTTTCGCAAACTTCTATCTTGAACACTGCAATGGTTCAAGTTTTTCACTCAAGAAAATAAGAGATCGTCCTTCTGCACGCCAGTCGCAGAATCCAGAGGTGAGCGTCATTGCGCGGAATGACGCGGTCGGCATAGACGGGGGGTTGCAAATTCCCCAAGAATTTCATTGCTTGGCGACCCATTCTTGAAAATCAAACCAATCAGGAGGGTGTGCGGGGAGATTCTGGCGTTGATGCTTGAGATTTTGCAGAACTTCTGGTGTATTGATGCCCCCTGAATGCTGGTTTTCAATGCAGCGGATGGGTTGCTGGTGAAAGCACCTAGAAAAATCACGTGGAGTGGCATTTTGACAAGCCGATCAATCAAGAACAACGCAAACAAAGGAAGCTATGACAGACTACAAAGTGACCGACCTCTCGCTGGCTGAGTGGGGGCAGAAAGAAATCGCGATTGCCGAAAATGAAATGCCTGGTCTGATGGAATTGCGCAAGGAATATGGCAAGTCCCAACCCCTTGCTGGCGCGCGCATCACAGGTTCTTTGCACATGACCATTCAAACGGCCGTGTTGATCGAAACTCTGGTCAAGCTAGGGGCCGAAGTGCGCTGGTCGTCCTGCAATATTTTTTCAACCCAAGACCACGCTGCCGCGGCGGTGGCGCAACAAGGCGTGCCTGTTTTTGCATGGAAAGGAGAAACCGAAGAAGAATACTGGTGGTGCATTGACCAAACCCTCCAGTGGCCCAATGGCAAAGGCCCGAACATGCTCCTCGATGATGGGGGCGACCTCACAGGAGTGGTGCACGAAAAATTTCCTCAACTGCTCAAGGGCATCCGCGGGGTTTCAGAAGAAACCACCACCGGCGTGCATCGCCTCTATCAAATGGCGGAATCGGGAGACCTGAAAATGCCGGCCTTCAACGTGAATGATTCTGTCACCAAAAGCAAATTTGACAATCTTTATGGATGCCGTGAATCTATGATTGACGGGTTGCGGCGCGGCACCGATGTGATGATTTCTGGAAAAATTGCAGTTGTTGCTGGCTATGGCGATGTGGGCAAAGGCTGTGCCCAAGCCCTCAGAGGTTCTGGGGCAAGAGTGCTGGTGACTGAAATTGACCCCATTTGTGCGTTGCAAGCGGCTATGGAAGGGTTTGAAGTGGTTCCTATGGCAGAAGCCGCGGCGGTGGGGGACATATTTGTGACCGCGACCGGCTGTGCCAGTGTCATTCGCCGCGAGCATTTGGATGCCATGAAGAATCAGGCCATTGTGTGCAACATTGGGCATTTTGACATTGAGATTGATGTGGCTTCTCTGGAAGACGATTCCAATTTGATTCAGAAAGAAAACGTCAAACCGCAGGTGGATCAATACATTTGGCCTGATGGCAAACGCATCACCCTGCTGGCAGAAGGCCGCTTGGTCAATTTGGGATGTGCAACAGGGCATCCTAGTTTTGTGATGTCCGCCAGCTTCACCAATCAAGTCATGGCACAAATCGAACTCTGGCAAAACCATCAGAACTATAAAAACCAAGTCTATGTGCTGCCCAAGCAACTCGATGAAAAAGTGGCTCGTTTGCACCTGCCAAAATTAGGAGTGAGGTTGGAAACACTCAGCGATGAACAGGCTGGCTACTTGAGGATTCCTGTCCAAGGGCCATATAAGCCGCAACATTACAGATATTGAAGGATTTGCCGTGTCATCAGGCACTCCCCAAGACAAGCAAGCCCTTCGCGGCAAAATCCTGAAGCAGCGGCAGGTGTTTCCCCACCACGATTGGCAAAAAGCCTCTTGCGCCCTCCAGCACCATTTGCTGGCTTGGCCGATTTTTCAGCAGGCGCAAACAGTGCATGTGTTTCTCAACCAACCCCATGAAGTGGAAACCTTTTCCATCGTTCGTGCTTGCTGGGAACTGGGAAAAACGGTTGGGATTCCTTACCTCGTGCCTCACTCACCCTTACTGGGGCACTCTCGCCTCACCCACTTTGAGCAACTGACGCACACAAGATTCAACCTGCAAGAACCTCTCGCAGAAGCCCGCATTCCTTTTGATGTGCGGACGATCGATTTAGTTTTGGTTCCCGGTGTGGCTTTTGACCTGCAAGGAGGGCGATTGGGGTATGGGAAGGGCTATTATGATCGTTTTTTGAGCCAAGTGGAGGGATTTTTTCTGGGGCTGGCTTTCTCGTTCCAAATCGTGCCTTTGGTTCCGCAATCTGACTTGGATGTGGCCATGGATGGGATTTTGACGGAGGAGGGATTTCTTTCCAAAGATTAGACAGCCGTGTCTTTTTTTCCTGCCCTTTGCAGCAAATTCAGATTTTTTTCTACTTGTGTGGCAATCATGTCGCTCACTTTGAGCTGGGCACACTCTTGGGCATGTTTGATGGCTCCTTTCAAAGTGTCTGCGCTGGAGTTGCCATGGCAAATGAGCACCACGCCTTGGATGCCCAACAACGGAGCACCGCCCCATTGGGTGTAATCGGAGCGTTTTTTAAGGGCTTGAAACGATTTTCGCATGCCCCAATAGCCTATCTTGGCCAAAAAAGACTTGGAGACTTCTTCTCTCAAAACCGCTTGGATATAATCTGCTGTCCCTTCCGCCACTTTGAGGGCAATGTTCCCAACAAACCCATCGCACACAATCACATCTGTTTTTCCCTGAAACATGACCTTGCCTTCAATGTTGCCCAAAAAATTCAAGGTGCTTTCTTTGAGAAGGGCATGGGCTTCTTTGACCAAAAAATTCCCCTTGCTTTCTTCTTCTCCGTTGTTCAGCAGAGAAATTTTCGGAGACTGGAGGTCAAACAAAATCCGTGCATAGGCATCGCCCATCAGGGCAAATTGCAACAAATATTCTGGCTTGCAATCGGTGTTGGCTCCCATGTCTAAGATGATGAAGGGGTCTTTCAAAGAAGGCATGGAAACCACAATGGCAGGGCGGTCAATGTGCTGGATGGCTTTTAAGACAAATTTTGCAGTGGCCATGGTTGCCCCAGAATGACCGGCGGAAACAACAGCCTCAGCGGCTTTGTCTTTATGCAGATTGAGGGCCACCCGGATAGAAGAATCTTTTTTTTGGCGCAAGGCCAAGGCTGGGGATTCCTCCATTTCAACCACTTCTGAACAATCGGCAATGTGGACTTTGCCGGAGGGGTAGGAATGTTTTTTCAGCTCGGCTTCAATCGCGGATTGCCTCCCCACCAAAATCACCTCAATGCCAAATTCATGGGCGGCGAGAACGGCTCCTTGCACTTGAGTCCTTATTGGAGAGTCCCCCCCCATCGCATCTATTGCAATCGCCATTGCCCTCCTTGTCTCAATTCAAATCTCTGGGAATGCGCCTCTCTTTGCAACGGAGAACCCTCTGCATCCTCCAAAGATGAGGAGATGTTTGCTTGAACCCTCAATCGTTCTCAGTTTCTAAAACAGCCACTCCCTTGTAATAGCCACAATGCGGGCAGACCCGGTGGGGCAGGATGAGCACACGGCAGTTGGTGCAAACACTCAACCCGGGAGTTTTCAATTTGATATGAGACCTTCGTGAATCTCGCTTCCATCGTGATGTTCTACGCTGGGGTACAGCCATGATTTGCTCCAAAAATAAAAAGTTATTGCCAAAAATCCAATGAATCCGAAAGGGAAAGGGGCAGGACGGAATGAACGGTTGCAGGACAAATCCAGAGTGGCGGAATCCAAAAAACTTCTGAACCTTTTTCTCTGGATTCTGCCACTGGCGCGCATGATGACGCGATCGGCATAGACGGGGTCGCCAAGCACCCTGCATCGCTAGATTTCCGCTCAAGGGGGAAGAACCCTTCCCGCAATGACGCACAAAAGGTCACACCAACGGAGGGGTGGGGTTTCTAACTCCAGATTGGCCTCAAATGTTGTAAAGAAAACCAACCCCAACAAAAGTGGGTGTGAGTTCTTTAAAATTTTTGTTTTCTGGTTGCTTGGTCGTTTCACTCAGATAAATGCCCTGAATCACCCCGCCTACCGCCACCGGGACATTATAGCGAAGCTGGATGCAAGTTTTTTCCTCCTTGAGTGTTTTCACACCATAAGGTTTAGGGTTGGTGAATGTGGCATAGGCCAGTTTCAAATTGCCCGGCCCAACATTGACCCCCCCCCCGACCATGAGCAAGGTCGCTGCTTCTTGTTTTTCCACCTTATCTGGTAATCCTGCGGGGAATAATGGTGCTGGGTTACCGTCAGGCGTTTTATTTGTAGGATGCTTCTCTACTGCTAGATTGTATTGATCGGTGCGGCTGAAATAGTCTAGCGACACATCAAAGGCTTTCTGAATGAACTTAACACCAACCCCCATCGCCTCATCAGTCAATTTCTTGTCTGTTTCACTATTCACATCATCTTGGGTGCTACTCCCAAAATAAGCCTTGAATGCCACCGGCCCGACCAACCCATTGACCCCGATTTGTGTTCCACTTCCTTTTGTAGGCAAATTATTGTTGCGTGTTTGTTTATAGGCGAGGTAATCGCTGGTATAGTAAGAAGCCCCTACAGAAATCATGGGATTGACCTGAAATTTTGCCCCCAACCCCCGATCTTCCGAATAACCCACAATAAAAATTCGGTCTGATAAGTCTGCTGGAAGTTGGGTGGTGAATGAGCCAATGTAGCTGAAAGGAACCGTCCAGCTCCCATTGTTGATAGTTCCAAGTTTGATATTCAAGGACTGGATGGGGTTCCAGTTGACGTAATACTGTGTAGCGGTGGCATTGTTGCTGTTATCGCGATATTCCACTTCTGCAAAACCTGACATTGCTCCCCGTTGCCCGCTCAAAGAAATGTTGGCTTCGCTGTAATTAGCAAGGTGGGCTTTCTTTTTTTGGTCGCTCGTTGCTGTGATTGTCTCACCCCCCGGATCGTTTTGCCCAAAATAGACTTTGACGGAAGCTCCCACACTCAAGTTGTCGTTGATTTTTCCTGCCAGTGCGTTCAGGCTCAAGCCTGTGGAAAGCAACACGCTCATTATGGATAAAGCAATTTTTTTCATATTATTCCTCCGTTTAAAGTTTTGAGAATAAGGGATTGTGAAATTTCCTCGATTCCGCGACTTTGCGCGGAATGACAATGTGAGCATTGAGATTCATTCTGCGCGCCAGTCGCACAATCCAATGAAAGCATTGTGAGATTTCCTCGATTCCGCGACTGCGCGCGGAATGACAAGGTGGGCATAGAAGGGGTCGCAATTTCTACAAAAGATTCTAAAATTGGCAAAATTTTCCTTGTTTTGCAAATGCACCCCACGAGGGTTTTGGGCATGGGAGGCCTTGTCTTGAAAAAGCGGGGTCAAAATCCAAGTTCGGCTCTTTTGGCTTCTGCTGTGGGGAGAGGGTCGCTTTTTTCGGTGATGACCGGGTATTTTTCACACATTTGGGCATTGATTTCAGTCCATTCTTCCCATTTTTCTGGAACATCGACATCGGCATAAATGGCTTCCACAGGGCATTCTTCCACACACGCATTGCAATCAATACATGTTTCTGGATTGATATAAAGCATGGTCGGCCCCTCATGGAAGGCTTCCACAGGGCACACTTCCACACAATCCGTGAATTTACAATTAGTGCAATTATCAACGACAGTGTAAGTCATTTTTCAACTCCAAAGACGATATTCCTAAATTTCAAGGGCGATGGTTGCGGGTTCTTTGCATCTGGCTCTCTAGGCGACCGAGCCGGTTTTGAAATGAGGTAACTTAGGTCAACTGAATTAAAGATGCAATGTTTAATTTTGGCAGGAATTGCTGGTATTTGCTCCTCAAAATCGAGGGGGGTGATGGGGGATTTCTCACAATTTCAATGGCTGGGGTGGCAGGGATCGAACCTGCGAATGACGGGATCAAAACCCGCTGCCTTACCACTTGGCTACACCCCAAAACAACCTGCTAGAATAATGGACTGTGTTGTTGTTGTCAAGCCTTTATGTTGAATAGCCCATTTGATAGAGCATCCAATAAATGACAACTCCTGTGATAGAGACATACATCCAGATGGGGTAAGTCCATCGAACAATTTTTCGGTGGGCCGTGCGTTGATCTTTCAGGGCTTTATAGATTGCAAGGAGGATGAGGGGCACTTGGATGGATGCCAACACAATGTGAGGAATTAAGATGAGAAAATAAACGATTCGTATCAACCCACTGCCTTGAAAAGGAACCGACCCCACATTGAAGTGATAAATGCAATAGCTCACCAAAAAGAGGGATGAAAGCAGCATGGCAAGCAGCATGTATTTCTTGTGCAGGGCTTCTTGCTTTAATTTAATTGCACGAAATCCCAACACCAAAATCAAGATTGTGCAACCGTTGAGAACGGCATTGAGGGTGGGCAAATCAGTGAGGCTCATGGATCGATTTGGCAAAAGAATAACTCAATAATCCGACAAGAGTGGCAGCAATGGCTGTGTGGCTCAATGAGAGGGGGACAGGGACGCGATAGAGCGCATTGGCAATGCCAATCAATAATTCTAAAACCAGCAACACCCAAACCCCAAGCGCCACTTTCCAATAGGCATTTTTATACAAAACAAACCATCCTCCAAGCGCTAACCCGATTGCTCCAAGAATGGCAGTCAAGCGATGGATCATGTGAATCCACTCATTGCGAGATTGAGGCAAAAAGTAGTTTGTGCCTTCGTTGCGGTCTCCCACATAGAAAGAAAGCGCACTGCCTTCATGGCATCCCGGAAAGGCCGCACAGGCATATCCCGAATAGGTGCTGCTATTCATTCCTCCTGAAATGATGATAACAAAAAGCAAAAGGAGCATTCCGCCCATCCTTTTGCTCAAAGGAGAAAATTGGAAAACTTTTTGTGAAGGCGACTTTCTCCTCAAATGCTCTTGCCAAAAGACCTTGTAAGTCAAATAGATGAGCAACACAAACAAAAGGTTGCCCCCCACCAAATGCAAAACCACTGTGGGGGGCGAGAGCTTCATCAAAACGGTGAGTCCCCCTAAAACTCCTTGCACACACACCAATAAAAAGCAGGCCCATGAAAGAGGGCGATAAATTTTGTAATGGGGTCTCACATAAGAAAGCACCAAGAGCCAAACAATGCAAAGCCCCAAAAGCGATGCCATGAAACGGTGTCCAACCTCTAAAGCAATTTCAAATCCGGGGGGGGGCACAATTTTGCCATAGCACAGCGGCCAGTCAGGGCAGGCTAATCCGGCACCTTTTAAACGCACCAAAGCCCCTAAAGCAATCAAAGGCCATGTCAGGACGGTTGCGAGCAGGGCAACGGGTTTGAACATCAAAAATTTTCTTGGAGGGTGGGTCTGCGCTTCCCCAGATCACCCAAAGGATGAATGAGCGGTGGAAGTTTTTGGGGAAAGAGATTCTTATTCGACCAGCTCTTCTTCGAGGGCCCTTTGTTTGTGGCGGTGGTACACCCAAAAAATGAGGGCGCCAATCATTCCTAAAGGCAGGAGGCTGAGAACGATAGCAGTTCCTAAATAGGTGGAAGCTGCCCCTCCTTTTCCTGCAAAACAAACGGCACAGGCCAGCGCAGAAGGTTGGAAGGAGAAGATGAAAAAGGGGAGAAACAGGAGGAATGCTTTCATCGTCTTTTCACAATACATAAACCAAAAAATACAAAATAGGCCAAACCCCCACCACGAAATACCAAAAAACGAGGGGCACAGCAAAATCAGTGGGAGTCAATGGGGGCGTTTGAGCAGGACGGAGCTTCCAATAACTATGCACCAACATCAAAAGCGCGGCAATGGCATGCAAGGCATGTGTGCCGATGATCAAGTAAAACAATCCTCCATAAGTGCTGGAAGTGAGGGTCAGCCCAAATTGGATCAACTGCATCCATTCATAGCCTTGAAACACCACAAAAAACACACCGAGAAGGATGGATATGCCCAAGAATTTTTGAGTTTTTGCAATGGAAGGTTCGGGTTGGGTGAACTGCTGAAACGCCTTGTATAACATCCACCCACTGGCAAGCAAGACAAGAGTGTTGAAGGCTGTGGCCACAACCGGCAATCGCGGTTGCCCCCAAGGGGGCCATTCTGTTGCTCCAGAACGCAACACCAAATAGGAGCTGATCAATGCCGCAAAAAACATGATCTCTGAAACGATGAAGATGATCATGCCCAACACCCCGTTGGATATGGGGGGTTTTTTACGATTGTGGCGTTGTGAAGGATCAATGTTCGCAGTAACAAGCATTTTATCTCGTCCTCGATATGATGGCATGATTGACAGAATCGTTGATTGCATTTCCTGTGGAAACACACGAGCGGTCATACACACAGTCTTTCCAAAGAGCGCCGCTGTCTTTCATGACATCAGGCGCAACACCAAAGTAGAAAATTCCGATGAATGCCACAGAGATGATCATTAAATACCAAATGTAGCGCTTTTCAACATTCAAGTGCATGTAGTAGGCACACACCATCAAGGCTTTGACCACGGCAATGCCAAACGCAGTGACCAACGTGAGCCACAGGATTTCTAACATGGGGCCGGCCACACTGATGATCAACAAAACAAGCAGGATTCCCCAGATTTTTACATATTTCATGTCATGGTTGGCATGTTCTGCTTCGGACATGGTTGACTCCTGAATGAAAGATTATTTTGCAATATAGAGCAGTGGGAAAAGAAAAATCCACACAACATCAACAAAGTGCCAATAAATCCCAATCAGTTCCACACGCTGGAGATTCTGGGCTTTTTTCACATCTTGGGCAATCACTGCCATGATGACCATGCCGGCAATCACATGGCAGGCATGCAAGCCTGTGGCTGTGTAATAAAATCCCCAAAACGGATTGGTTGTGAGGAAAATGCCTGCCACCATCTTGGAAGAATACTCATAGGCTTTGATGAGCAAAAAAATGCCGCCCATCCCAATGGTGTACCAAATGAATTTGAATGCACGGTCTGTGTCTTTCCGTTCTGCCGCCGCATGGGCAAGGACAATAAACAGGCTGGAAGTCAAAAGGACAAAGGTGTTGATCGCCCCTGCGGGGGTGCTGGTGGTGGCCGCATGGTCTCCCCATGCCTCGTGCTTCACCCGGAAAAGAAGATAGGCAGCAATCAATCCGCCAAAGATAAAAATCTCTGAGGCCACAAGCCACCAAACGGCTAACCGCCCTGTGGGAATCCCTGTGGCACTCCGTCCTGTGGCAATGGGTGCATGAAACGACATAAAATTTCTCCTGACAAAAGATAAACTCAATTATGTTGGAACATTTTGTGGCCAGTAATCCTTATCGCGGTCAGGGAGACTGAACTCATAAGGGCCACGATAGACTTGCAGTTTGTCAATTTCTGGAAAGTTGCCATGAGGTGCAGGAGAATCGGCCACCCACTCCAAGCTATTGGCTTTCCAAGGATTTTTCTCCGCCTTTTTTCCTCGATAAAGGCTGTAGAAGAAATTGAAAAGGAAAACCACTTGGAACAGCAACATAACGACCAAGCTCATCGTGGCAAAAATACGCATGTCTTGGTATTTGTCCAACGCCAAATCGGGGAAGTTTTGAAAATTGTAGATGCGGCGGTGTTGCCCCGCCATTCCCAAAAGGAAAAGAGGCAAAAAGACAAAGTTGAATGGTATGATCGTCCCCCAAAAGTGAATCTTTCCAAGGGTTTCGTTGAGCATCCGCCCAAACATTTTCGGATACCAATAAGTGACGGCGGCGAACACGCCAATAATGGCAATGGGGAAGAAGGTGTAATGGAAATGTGCCAAGACAAAATAGGTGTCATGCAGGTACACATCCAACGCACTTGCTCCCAAGTAAATGCCGGTCACCCCGCCAATCAGAAATTCGGCAATGAAAGCCAATGCCCAGAGCATGGGGGTTTTAAACTCAATGGAACCCCCATAGAGGGTGGCGACATAGCAAAACATGATTTCTGCAATAGGGATTGAGATCAGCAGCGTGGTCACTACAAAAATGTTTCCCATTCTTGGATCAATTCCTGCCACAAATTGATGGTGCGCCCAAACCGTGAAACTCAACACACCGGTGGCAAAGGTGGTGTATAAAATTGTTTTGTAGCCAAAGAGTTTTTTTCTGGAGAATGTTGTGATCACTTCAGCCGTCACTCCCAATGCCGGCAACAAAACCACATAGACTTCTGGGTGGCCAAAAAACCAAAAGAGATGTTGCCACAAAATAGGGTCTCCGCCCCCTGCGGGCAGGAAAAAACTTGTGCCAATTCGCTGATCCATGAACAGCATCACTGCGCCAGCGACGAGGGGACCCACCGAAGCCATGAATAAAATCACAGCAATGTTGATCATCCAAATCACCATAGGAATGTCCATCATCTTCATTCCCGGTGCACGTGAATTCATAGTGGTTGTGAGAAAGTTGATTCCGCCCAAAAGAAATGCAGCAAACTCCAAAGCAACTGCCAAGACCCACAAGGAGGAACCCCAGTTGGTGAGATTGTATTCCGCATTGGCAGAAAGGGGAGGATAGGCCGTCCAAGCCCCACCAAAGCCGCCCCCCGGAACAAAGAAGGAAATCAGAAGGACAATCGTGCTGAGGAGAAAAATCTGATAGGAGAGGCGGTTCAAGCGGGGGAATACCATATCGTCACAACCCAACATGAGGGGAATGAGAAAATTCCCCAGTGCTGCAATCAAGACGGGCATGGCAACCCAAAAAATCATGATGGTTCCATGGTTCGTGACCAGCATGTTGTATTCGCCCGGTGGCATGTAGCCATACAAGGGAACGACTTCTCCCGGATAGGCCAACTGCATCCGAAATGCGTAAGCAAAAAAACCCCCAATCAAAGCCATGAACATGCCTGTAAACATGTATTGAAAACCAATTATTTTATGATCGGTTGAAAAGACATATTTACTCCAAAAATCCAGCTCCTCCTCATGGGGTGCGTGTTCCGCCACATGGCCTGCATCAATACTTGTGTCCGTCATTTCTTTTCTCCTTAATGGTTCAAATGGATTGTGGTTGAAGCAGCATCTTATTGGAAACTATTGTCCAAGCGATGGGCAAATTCTCCTTCAAGGGGTTTCGTTGCAGTGGCTAAGGTGGTGTCGGCTTTTTGAATCGCCTGCTGTGCAAGCCATTTGTTATAATCTTCTTCTGATTCCACCGTGACACGCGCCCCCATCAGTCCATGGCCAATCCCACACATTTCTGCACACTGAACATCCCATTCCCCCGTCAATATGGGTTTGAACCAGCCGGTGATGGTTCTGCCCGGCACGGCATCTTGTTTTAGACGAAAAACAGGCACAGAGAAATCGTGCAAGACATCCTTGGATTGCAGTTCAAAATGATAGGTGGTGTCCACTTTCACGTGCAAGTCATTGACTGTGGCCACATCATCGGCTGTGTCCAATTTGCCATCGGGGCCGGAATGGACAAAAATCCAGCTCCATTGTTGCCCCACCACCCTGATCTTGTCTTGGGCTTCGGGCAACTCGATTTTCACATCGAACCATATCCTCACTGTGATGATAATGATGACCACATCAAAGGCAATCACCAAATAGTGAGGCCAGTGAACCCAGCGATTTTCGCGGTGATCTTCTCCTGTCACATATTGTGCTTTCACGCCATCTTTGCGGCGAAATTTAAAAATAAAATAAAAAAAGATGCCGACGGTCAAGAAAAACCAAAACCCAATGATGTAGGTGATGAAATCGAAAAGGAAATCAATATCACGGCCAAACGAAGACGCGCTTGGTAGAAAATACTCTATCATCCCAACTTCTCCAGTGTAGATTGAGGGGGTTGCTGCATTTCATGCGATTGCCAATCATTTTGAAATGCGAGCTTATTTACAAAATAAAAATAATGACCGCACCCATGAAAAGAATTGCAGCAATAAATGTGATGCTGAACACCTTTTTTGCTAAAGCATCGGATTCATTTTTCATTGTTCTCCAAAAATCAGCGTGATTGCATTCGTTGTCTTGTGCGACAACTCTTTTTCTATTGCATCATCCTATCTAAAACCATCACCAGCCAGAGGATAGGAAAATAAATGATGGAAGCAAAAAAAACCTTCTTTGCGTTGGTGACTGTCCTCTCTCTATAAAAAATCACGGTAATCCCCAAAAACAGCACCCCCAATCCAAGAGCACTGAGCAAATACAAGGTTCCTGTTTGTTCCTGAAAAAACAAACTGACACTGGCTAGAATCAAAAACAAGGTGTTGATGACCATTTGGGAGCTGGTTTTTTGCCCGCTAGGGTCTTCCAATGAAAGCATACGAAAGCCCCCGTTTTTATAATCTTCACGGTAAACCCAAGAAATCGCAAAGAAGTGGGGCAACTGCCACAAATAAAGAATGGCAAACAGCGAAAAGGCTTCTGCATTGAGCATCCCTTGCGCGGCGGTCCACCCCATCACTGGGGGCAAAGCACCGGGAACTGCTCCAATCCAAGTGTTCAAAGTGGTGTGGCGTTTGAGGGGGGTGTAAAGGAAGAGGTAAGAAGCCCAGCTGACAAATCCAAGAAAGGCCGTGAGTGCATTGATGGTGAATGCCAAATAAACCAAGCCTGCGAGGGAAGTGAGAATGCCAAATCCCAGAGCTTCGTTGGGACTCAGCCGCCCTGAAGGCAAAGGGCGATGCTGGGTGCGCTTCATTTGAGCATCGGAGTTGCGTTCATACCATTGGTTGAGGGCATTGGCTCCTGCGCCCACTCCTGCAACTCCCAAAAGGACATTCAAAAAGACAAAGACATTGTTGCCTTGAGCCGAGAGATAATAACCAATCCCCACTGTGATGAGCACCAACAAAACGAGGCGAAATTTGCTCAATTCAAGATAATCGACCAATTTGCTACGCCCAAAAGTCCAAAACGATTCGAGGGTGGCAACTTTTTCTTTCATAAAAACCAATGGAGGAACAAATACAAAAGTCTTTTATTCCAAAAAATATTGAACGAAAGAGGATAACACAAGCTATTTTTCAAGATATTTAGGCCGCAAAAATTTTGTCCAAACCAGCCCCAAATAGCACTACAAAAATTGCCCCCAAACCATTTTAAAGTGGCGAGTCTCTATTGTTTTGTATACAAATTGAGGGTTGTCAAAATTCGCATCACTTTGCCAAATCACCCCACTTTTGTGCATGGCCCCCCTTTCCAAACACGAATATTATCAAAAAATTGCCAACAAAAAACGGGACTTCCCGGCACTCATCCTCACCAGCCAAGACAGCCGCATCGTCTACACCCACTATGGAACAGGCCCCAAATACAATGAAATCTTCAAAAAATTTGCCACCTTCAAGCAGGAACCTTTAGGCACATCCTTGCTCGCCTCGCTTTCTGAAAATGATCGACTCGCCCTGCAAAATTGGCTCGATATACTCCATGACGAGACCTATGTTGAATTGATCATGCCTGAAGATATTGTCAAACTCTGCCCGTCTTTTTCGCTCACATGGGTGGATGGGCAAAATTATGAAATTCGCTTTGAAGCCATCAAGACCGGCAAGGTGTATGAGTTGGTTCTGGTGTGGCTGGAACCCCACAGTCAAAATCAACAGCAACAACTGGCCAGCAAAATCATCGAGTTGCTGAGCGAACTGCAAACAGCCCCTCGTGAAGTGATGAACAATCTCAAAGAATATCTGCCGGAAGTAAACACCCACCTCAACGTGAGCAATGACACGCTTGAAGATTCAGAAGAATTATTCAATCAGCTCTTGCGCCATTTGCATGCCGCCAAAGGAACTCTCTTTTTTCTGGGATTCAACACCTTGGGCGAAACTTGCCACGATGTGGAATCCAAATTGGAAGAATTGAGAGAAACATGGCAATTTGAGCAAGGGCTTCAACCCATCCAAGAAGCCTTCAGTCCGCTTTACCTGTTGCTGAACTTGGCCGAAGGCATCAGCAACAAAATTTACAAAACCAACGCAGAAGCGGATGAAGCACAACTCACCCTCTCCCAAACCAAGTATCAGGAGTGGGTGGCGGCTGTGGCTCAAATTTATGAACAAAGCAAGGGTCTCCCGGCAAAATCCCAGCCATTGGTGAAACGTTTAGAACAGCTTTATCATGGCGTGATTTGTTTTGACTCGGTGGCGTTGGCCGATCTTTTCAAACGCCTGCACAATTCCACCACGCAAATTGCCAAAGAACTGAAAAAATCCGTCGTATTTTCTGTTGCAGGCAACCCGCCTGCCGTCTATTTGCCCAATCGCCTCTTCGATAGCCTCTGGAATGCCCTTCATCAGGTGCTAAAAAATGCCATTGATCATGGGGTGGAATGCACCGAGATTCGCAAGGCGTTGGGCAAACCCAAAGTGGCGCAAATTGTCTTTTCATTGGAAGTGCAAAACGGGAACTTGTTGCTCCACCTTCAGGATGATGGCAAGGGTCTTGACCCGCAGGCCATCATTGAGTCAGCCCTCAAACGTCAGTTGATCAGCCACCCAGAAGCCCAAAGGCTGGCCATTTGCGGCACGCAGGAAGAAATCTATGCGTTGCTTTTCTCAGCGGGTTTTTCAACACAAACACACATTTCTTCCATTTCTGGTCGGGGGATTGGAACCAATGTGGTTCAAGAAGAAATCGAGTCTTATTCTGGTCAAATTTTTATTGCTTCTGCTGTGGGGCAATGGACAAAATTCACCCTCCATGTTCCCATCCAGCCCAATCACATTGTAATTGACCCCCAAAAATTATGGACTGAAGATAAAAAACTTGAGCGGAGTTTTGTTGCAACTGCCAAAAATTGAACCCCGCCTTCAATTCCCCACAGAAGCAGCCGCTTTTTCTCCCACAAGCTGATTGTCTCGAAAACGCTTGTAGCTGAAGGGCTGGATGCGTTCTGGGGCTTTGCTATCGGCCAGCATTTGCGCAGTGTTGTATCCACTGGCAGGCGAGGCTTTGAAGCCATAGGTTCCCCACCCACAGTTGATGAAAAATCCTTCCAGCTCCTCAATCGGGGAAATGATCGGGCTATAGTCGGGGGTCATGTCACACAACCCCGCCCATTGGCGTTGGACTTTGACATTGTGCAGGATGGGGAAAATTTCCAAAATATGAGCGGCATAAGATTCCAAAAACCCCAATGTGGAACGCATGCCATAATGGGGATAGCCATCAATGCTGCCCCCACAAATCAATTCTCCCCGATCGGTCTGGCTGATATAAATGTGCAATGTGCCACTGACGACCACATGGTTCAACCACGGCTTGTGCGACTCCGTGGCCAGAGCTTGCAAGGGATGGGTGATGAGCGGCAAGGAAATCTCCACCATGGCACAGATTTCAGAACTCCACCCGGCCACCACAGAAAGCAACTTGTTGCAAGAAACAAATCCTCGATTGGTTTGCACCCCCACCACTTTGTCTTTCTCCACTTTGATTTCCCCAACTTGCGTCAAATTGTGGATTTCAACGCCAGCTTGCTCAGCCCCACGCGCATAAGCCCAAACCACGGCATCGTGACGGATGATTCCCCCCGGTGGGTGATAAAGCGCCCCCATGACCGGGTAGCGGAGATTTTCGGAAATATTGATTTCCGGCAACATTTTTTTGATTTCTTTGGGTGTGACCATGTAACTGTCCACCCCCAAGGCCTTGTTGTTTTCCGCACGAGTCGTCAAGCCCGAAATCCCTGCTTCGGTGTGTCCCAAGGTGAAGTGTCCTTGTTGGCTAAACATCAGATTGTAATCCAAATCAAGGGACAAATTTTCATAAAGTTTCACACTTTGGTCATAAAAACGAATCCCCTCTTCAGTCCGATAATTGGAGCGCAAAATGGCCGTATTTCGCCCAGACCCGCCATAGCCAATGAATTTTTGTTCCAAAACCGCCACATCGGTGAGGCCCAGTTTGGAAAGATAATAAGCAGTCGCTAACCCATGAGCACCGCCTCCAATGATGACAATGTCATAATGGCTTTTGAGGTCATGGTGATTCCACATGCGTTTTGTCATAAAATTTCCTAGTGGTTTGGGATGGCTTGAATCAAAATCCTGTCTATTTCAAAAGAACCGGCAATGTGGCAAGCCCCGAAGGAATCAGCCCCACGCCCTGCCCCACATCCATCAAAGCCTCAAAAAGCGAATCTGAATAGTCCCGACTGTGCAACAAAATATCCAGCGAGTTGGTGCGATAAAGGGTGCAACGGATGGTGTGAAAGGTCGTTTGCACCACACTCCCTGCAGGCACAACATCGCGCCGCAGATTGAGGGCGCAAGACCGTTCAATCACTTCATCCCGCCGCGCCCCAGCCAAAACCAAACACCCCATTGCCCCTGAATAAGCAAAGGTGTCGGTGTGGGGAGCTTGGGCCGAAGCAAGGATTTTTGTTGCCTGACCCGGTTGCGCGACAATCAGAAATTCATCGGGTGTCTGGCACAAAAGGGCAATTTTTTGGGTGGCATGGCTTTGCAGAGGTTTCAGCGATGCGCCTTTCTTATTGACTTGAGCGGCGGCCACCGCGGCATCTTGACCACGCAGGGTGATTTTATCCAGATGCGACCAATCCCCCAACACCGCCCCCTGCTGCAGGTGCGCTTTTTCTTTTTCAGGATTGCCACAATGTTCTGCAATCGACCAACCCGCCACTTCAACGAACTGGGCGTGGTGCGTGCGATAACATTCGTGCAGAGGACTCAGCTTTTTTAAAGGGCGTGTCATGATTTTAACCGTTCTCCCTGCGGGTCAAAGGCCGCATGGTCTAGGGTTTCTCCAAAAACATCATTGCCGTTGGCCAAGCGGATTTGAAAACGACTGCCTGCTGCAGAAAATGCTTGAGGAACCCACGCCAGCCCAATCCCATAGCCCAACGTTGGACTCATCCGTGAACTCGTGACCCGCCCAATGATTTTTTGATTTTCCAAAATCGCCACTCCGTCTTCTGGAATGGGTGCTCCGGGAGCGAGTTTATAAGCAATGAGTCGATTGGTGAGGCCGCGTGTTTTAAAATTGTTCAAAAACGCTTTGCCGATAAAATTTTCTTTGTCGTCTTTCACAATGAACCCCACCCCAGCTTCATATGGATTGGAGAGGGCATCGGTGTCGATTCCCGGCAAAAGATGCCCTTTTTCAAGGCGCAAGATGCGCTGGGTTTCCACGCCAAAGGGTTTGAGGTCATAAGCATGGCCTTGTTCCAGAAAATAATCCCACAGGGCTTCCCCATATTCAGAAGGATAGTGGATTTCATAGCCTAGCTCCCCCGTGAACCCAATGCGAAACAGCCAAACAGGAACCCCTGCGATGGTGCTGGGACGACAAGACATGTAAGGAAAGGATTCGTTGGAAAGGTCGAGATCGACCAAGCTCTGGAGAAATGGGCGTGACTGCGCCCCGGCGATATTCACTGCCGCATAAACCGCCCCCATGTTGCGGATATGCACATCAAAATGATCGGTTGTGACCCACCAGCGAAACAAGGATTCAATGGCATCCTGATTGCCTGTCGTGGTTGTGAGGTAATAAACCCCTTCTTCCAAGTGGGCAAGGGTTCCATCTTCAAACAAAATCCCATCTTCGCCAATCATGGTTGAATAGCGCACCCGACCCACAGCAAGCTGGCGGTATTTTCCCGGCAACATGAAGTGCAGAAACTTCAAAATGTCCGCTCCACGCAATTCGAGTTTGCCCAAAGTGCTCACATCAATGATGCCCAATTTGTTGCGAACATGGAGGACTTCCTGATGCAAATCGCCATAAGAATGAGGGCGCTTCCACGTGCCGGCATTCAAAAAAGTGGCTCCTGCTTTCACATGAGCATGGTGCATGGCGGTGCGCCGCTCTGGAATGAGATGATGCGCCCGCCCGGCCAAATGCCCAAAAGAAATTGGGCTTAAAGGCGGTCGAAAGGTGGTGGGGACGGCTTCGATTTTTGTCAAACCCGTGTCTTTTGCGGCCAAACGCGCCACTGCCTCATGGCAGGTCTTGCCTTGGCACGGCCCCATGCCCATGCTGGTGTAGCGCTTCAGGGTTTCCACTTGGTCGAAGCCCTCTGCAATGGATTCACACGCCTCGGCTCGCGTCACATCCATGCAAAGGCAGATGAAGTGCCGTTTGCCGCCGCATTCAATATCGGCAGGCAAGGCCATGAGGGTGTCCTTTTTTTCTCGCTGAAACGCTGGGGCTGGAGTGCCATGCGCCGCCGCTTGTCCAGTGGCAAAGCCTTCTTGATAAAGATGCCCAAAAGAAGCGTGGCCATGAATCTCGCCTGTGGCATAAATTCCCGCCGGCCACTCGGAAACACTGAAGATTTGGCGCGCCTCGTCCCACACCGGACGCGCCCGTCCGCTGGCCAAAAGATTGAGTTGGGGCTGATAACCCACCGCCAGCACCACCAAATCACACGCAATGGTGCTGGAAACATGCTGGCCGCGCAGGTCTCCGATTGCGGCGGCTTTGACCTGTTGCCATCCTTTGACGCGATGAATGGTTTTGCCGCCAAACAGGGGAATGTTGCGCTCTTTTAGCTCCGAAACCCAAGGGCTTGGCGGGATTTCTTTTCTGCCATCCACCACGGCCATCACTTGTGTGCCGGCTCCTTGCAGGAGCTTGGCGGTGTGGTAGCCACCTTCGTGAGTGGTGACCACAACAGCTTTTTGTGCGGGCTGGATGCCATGCAAAGCAATCAAGCGTTCCACCCCACGCGCCGTCATAATGCCGGGCTTGTCATTGTTTTCAAACACCAAATGGCGCTCAGTTGCTCCGGGAGCCAAGACCACGGAAGAGGCACGGATTTTAAACAAATCATTGCCACAACAAGCGGCCACCAGATTGTCTTCATAGAGGGCAAACGCTAAGGTTTCTGTGAGGATTTCCAAGTTGGGATGATTCTCAATTTGTTCCACCAGATGCGCCACGGCTTCTTGCTCTGTCATGCCATTGAGTGCGGCCTCTGGGCAGTTTTGCACAGGAAAGATGGTGTGCCGCGAATGCCCTCCTAGTTCGGGTTCTTCTTCAATGAGCAAAACTTGTTTGTTGGCTTGCAAGGCGGCATGGGTGGCTGCCAGACCTGCTGGTCCGCCGCCAATGACGCACACATCGGGGAAGCGATAGCGCTTCTCGTATCGGGTGTTGAGGGTGTGGCCTTTGACATCAATTTTGCCCAAACCGGCGGCTTTGCGAATGACCGGCTCGGCCAAATCCCAGAGTTCTTTGGGCTTGTGCAACATCTTATAATAAAATTGATTGGGCAAAAAAGGCACAATCCAGTTGTTGACGCTGAGCAAGTCAAGCTGCACCGAAGGCCACGCATTTTGGGTTTCCACCCGCATTCCTGCTTTGACCCATGTGCGGTCGGCACGGACATTGGGGGCGTGGTCGACGGTCATCAATGTTTCGGGGCCTTGCCCAAAATTCCCCCGCAATCCACGCGGGCGGTGGTATTTGAAACTGCTGGAAAAAACACGAATGCCTGCCGCATAGAGCGCACTGGCGATGGTGTCGCCTTCGTGGGCGGGAACGGGTTTGCCATTGAAGGTGAAAGAGAATGTTTTTTTGGGCGCACTGAAGCGCGGAAGGTCGGGGTGGCTGGTGATGCGAGCAGTCATGGGGTTTGCCTCGACAAGGTGTTGCGGTCATCAAACCAAACGCTTTGGTGGTTGGTGTTGTTGGTGGAGTCTCTTTCAACGACAAACCAGCGTTGGCAACCAGCAGTGTGATGCCACCATTCCTTTTGCTTGCCCATGCGATTGGGGTTGAAAAAAACATACTCCGCCCAGCGGGTGAATTCATCGCTGGGCTGGGGGCGGGATTTATAGAAGCCGCGGAAGGTGAATTCGCCCACCGGTCGTTTTCCACAGTTGGGGCAAGTTAGCAGGAAGCTCATGGATGTTTTCTCCAGCTTGAGGGCAGGGGAGGATCAAAAAAAGGAGATTTGCCTTTAAGATTTAGCAAAAATAAATTTGAATATTTTTTCTATATGCGGTGCTGTATAAGCAATTTTTTTCATTTGTCAATTTATTTCTACATTTTTTTACTTTTCTTGCTCTTTCCCCACTGTGGCAGAACCCACCGCAATCAGTCAAAAAGAACGCCAAGTGCTCTATGCCCTCAGCCTGAATGCCCGCGACAGCCTGTCTAACATTGCCAGAGAACTCCAGCTGTCACGGCAAGTTGTGAGCTACACTTTGGAGGCCTTGGAGAAAAAAGGGATTGTGGAAGGGTATTATGCGATTTTGAACATCAACCAACTAGGCTATTTATACCACCGCGCTTTTTTTAAATTCAACAACCTCAATCTCGACAAAGAAAAGCTCCTCATCCAATATTGTCGGGCGCACAAAAAAATTGGTTGGATCATTCAACATCAAGGCCCGTGGGACTTGGCGGTCATTATTTGGGCAAAACATACGATCGAATTTGAACAGGTACTGGACGATCTTCTGGAAAAATTTGGCGATTTCATTGCAGAAAAAAGTTTCTCGGTTTCCACCTCCATTCACCATCTGAAACACAAATACCTGCTGGGGGTTCCATCCCAAGAAGATTTGGTTTTGGGCGGAGACCCCACTGAAACCGATCTGGATGCCATCGACTATGACATTTTGGGCATGCTCACCAAAGATGCACGTTTGTCCTTCAGCCAGTTGGGGCAGGCACTTTCCCTCAATCCCGGTGCGGTCAGAGGTCGCATTGAAAGGCTTGAAGAAAATCAGATCATTTTGGGCTACCATTTGAAGCTGAACGACCAAATCTTAGGCTACACCCATTTTAAAATTTTCCTCTACCTGAACCAATCGTCTCAAAAAAGCCTGCACGATTTGATTGTTTACCTCAAAGGATTGTCCAGCACGATTTACATCACCCGTGCAGTGGGCATTGCCGATTTGGAGTTTGAGGTCTATGTCCAATCCAGTTTTGAACTCCACCACACCATCAAACAAATGCGCTTGGAACACCCCAACCTCATCCGCAACTATGAAACCCTCTTGATTTCCTATGAACCCTATATCAATTATCTGCCCATCAAAAAATGAACCCCCCGATGCTGGGTTGAACCATTCCAACAGGATTAAACTTTGACATCCCATGAAAGTTTTTGATAGTTGGAGCCATGAATTTTCATCTGCCAGAAACACGCCTTTCTGGATGATTTTGGAATCGAGCGGCACTCAAGGAGCTGGCCATGCAACCTGAAAAACAAATCCAATCCACCTGCCCCTTTTGTGGAGTCGGGTGTCAAGTGCTATTGAATGTGAAAGAAGACCGCATTTTCCGAGTCGAAGCGCCTTTTGCGGCCGCTCCAAACTTTGGACGCTTGTGCGTGAAAGGACGCTTTGGAACCGATTATGTCCACCACCCCACTCGCCTCACCCATCCATTGATCCGAAAAACCCCCCAATCCCCCGGCCAGCGCACCGCCGCGCAGTCCCCCGAAGATTGGCGCGAAGCCACTTGGGAAGAAGCCTTGGAGCAGGTTGTGGAACGGTTGCTTGACCTAAGGTGGCGTTATGGCGCAGACAGCATCACCACCAACGCCTGTGCCAAAGCCACCAATGAAGACAACTATCTTTTGATGAAATATTTCCGCTCCCTCATTGGAACCAACAATGTCGACCACTGCACCCGCCTCTGCCACGCCGGCAGTGTGGCCGCCCTGCAACTGGCCATCAATTCCAGTGCCATGAGCAATTCCATTGCAGAAATGAAAGACTTGGAATGCTTCATCATCACTGGGGCCAATCCTGCCGAAAATCACCCCGTGATGGCCACGTTCCTCAAACAAGCGGTCACCCAAAACAACGCCCAACTCATTGTGATTGACCCCCGCCGCACAGAAATGGTCGAATTTTCCCATGTCTGGTTGCAACAAAAGCCAGAAACCGATGTCGCCCTTTTCAATGCCATGGCGCACGTCATTGTCAAAGAAAAATTATACAACCCCCAATTTGTTGAAAAACGCACCGAAGGTTTCAGTTCCTACATTCAAAGCCTCGATTCAAAAACACCAGAATGGGCCGAAGCCATCAGCGGCGTGCCTGCCCACAAAATCCGCCAAGCCGCGCGCATCTATGCCAAGGCCAAAGCAGCGGCAATCTACTGGGGAATGGGCATCAGTCAAAGCGTCCACGGCACGGACAACTCCCTGACCCTCATCAACCTCGCCTTGCTCACAGGCCACATCGGAAGACCCGGAACCGGTCTGAACCCCCTGCGCGGCCAAAACAATGTGCAAGGCTGCTCCGATTCTGGAGGCATGCCCACGGTTTACACCGCCTATCAAAAAATTGTGGAACCCGCAGTGCGCCAGAAATTTGAAAAAGCATGGAACACCCTCTTGCCCCCAGAACCCGGACTGACCACCACAGAAATGGTGGAAGGCATTCTGCTAGGCACAGTCAAAGGCTGGTATGTCATGGGAGAGAACCCTTTGATGAGCGAACCGAACCTCAACCACGCCCGCCATGCAGTGGAACAGCTGGAGTTTTATGTCGCTCAAGACATTTTTTTCAATGAGACCAACGTCTATGCCGATGTCATCCTGCCTGCCGCGGCCTTTGCAGAAAAAGATGGAACCTTCACCAATTCAGACCGCCGCGTGCAACGTGTGCGTCAAGCGATTGCTCCGCCGGGCAACGCCCGTGCCGATTGGCAAATTCTCAAAGCAGTCGCCCGCCGCACCATTGAAAAAATCCGGGCAGAACTGGAAAACCACCCCAACGCTCCCACCCGCCTGTTAGACCAGCACATTCAAAAAAACGCTCAAGCGTTGCTCAATGCGTGGGACTATGGCCATCCCCAAGAAATCTGGGAAGAAATGCGGTCGGTCACTGAACCGTTTTATGGAATCACCTACGAGCGTCTGGAACGAGAAGGAGGCCTCCATTGGCCTTGTCCATCTTTTCAGCATCCCGGCTCGCCTTATCTTTTTGAGGAGGAATTTCCCAGCGGCCGAGGGAAGTTTTTTGCAGTGGAATACACCACAAGCAGTGAAATAGCTGACGAGGAATATCCCTTCATTTTGAGCACAGGACGACTTTTGTACCACTGGCATGGAGGAACCATCACACGCACCTCGTCTTTGGATAAAATTTGGCCTGAATGCACCGTGGAAATGCACCCAAACGATGCTACAAAATTGAGCCTGCACATGGGCGACTGGGTCGATGTTTCCAGCAGACGGGGCGAGATCACCGCACGGCTACTCGTCACCAAGCGTTCCC
Organism: Diplosoma virens; assembly: GCA_963680785.1. NCBI lineage: Eukaryota > Metazoa > Chordata > Ascidiacea > Aplousobranchia > Didemnidae > Diplosoma > Diplosoma virens. Next base: position 3,416,093 of record CAVMFT010000210.1, read on the forward strand.
AAGAAGGCATGGTTTTCATCCCTTTCCATTTTGCAGAAGCAGCCGCAAACCTGCTCACCCATGACTTGATTGACGAGATTGCCAAAATTCCCGACTACAAAATTTGTGCAATCAAAGTCGAAGCCGCCCGCGCCATCCCCAATCGGGAAGGAGCCACCGTTCCTTTGCATGAGCGCGGGGCAATCAAAGATGCTGTTCCCAGTTAAAGAGGTGCTATGAGCAAATTGGAAAAATTCGCAAAAGACGTGCGCGAAGAACACATCAGCCGCGCCAGCTTGTTTTGGCTGTGGGTTTTTGCCAACCACTTCCAAGAAGAAGGGTTGCGCTCCGATGACTGGGTGACGTTGGGGTTGCGTGAAGGAGCCAAGATTTTAGGCCTCAATGCCACCGATCCTGCTCCGCGGCTGGCCTTGTTGACAGGCTATGATCTGTTTCAACTGGTGCGTTTGAAGGATCAAAAAATTTTTTCAGGCCATGAAATTGCTGGTTTGAATTGGAAACAAAAGTATCACGTGCGCCTCCGTGCCGATGCGCTGGAGCCTCATGAAACCCTCACCGCGTGGGTTCAAACCCTCTGGGAACAAATGGGCGGGGTTTCCCCCCAAGAAAAAGCCCTCGAAGAGCTGCTCCAAGAGCGCAATGCCCTTTGGGGCACAGAAATTCCCAACCGCTCTCTCTTGCCAGAAATCTTGCATGAAGCCCAAGCCATTTATGAGGGGTGGTTGCCCCGAGCGGTCTTGAATCGCATCGCCCAAGCCTTGAAGTTGCCCTTGGCCGATGTCTATGGAGTCACCGAATTTTTTACGATGTTTTACACAAAACCCGTGGGGCAAAAAATCATTCGGATTTGTGAAGATGCAGCTTGCGCCATTCGCGGCTCGCAAAAATTGCAAGAGTCGCTGTGCCAACGACTGGCCGTGCAACCGGGCGAAACCACCGCAGATGGCCAATACACCATTGAACCTATTCGTTGTTTGGGCTTGTGCGACCATGCGCCAGCGGCTTTGGTGAACCACACACGGCATTTTGAGATTGCCCCAGATTCCCTAGAGGTTTTGCTGGAAAACCGCCCCCAGCACGAGCCAATGAGAAACAAAGTGGGAGGCTTGGCAAAAGTTGCTCTGGCAGGCATCCATTTGACCGATCCCAACAGCTTGGCGGCTTACCAAGCGCAGGGTGGATTTTCCGCCTTGAAAAAAGTCCTCCATGAACACAGTCCCACGCAAGTCATTGAAACAATCAAGGCGAGCAAATTGGTTGGGCGCGGAGGTGCGGCGTTCCCCACAGGGTTGAAGTGGCAATACACAGCCAACAATCCACCGGGCGCACGCTATGTGATTTGCAATGCCGATGAAAGTGAAGTGGGGGCGTTCAAAGATCGGGTGTTGCTCGATGGCGATCCCTTTCGGGTGTTGGAGGGGTTGCTCATTGCGTGTTATGCAGTGGGCGCACAGCAAGGTTTTGTGTATATCCGAGGGGAACACCGCTTGAGCTATGAACGATTTTTGGCTGCAGTGGTGGCTTTGGAGACCGCCGGCTGGCTGGGTGAAAAAATTGCAGGGAGCGATTTCCACTGCAAAATCGCCATTCGGCGCGGAGCAGGGGCTTATATCTGCGGCGAAGAAACCGCCCTCATGGAAACCTTGGAAGGAAAACGTGGATTCCCTCGCTTGCGCCCGCCTTTCCCCGTCACTCATGGCTTGTGGGGCAAACCCACCACCATCAACAATGTGGAAACTTTGGCCAAAATCCCTGCCATCATTTTGCATGGCGGCGACTGGTATGCGCGCTTGGGCACTGCAGACTCCGCAGGAACCAAACTCTTTTCCGTGAGTGGCTCTGTGCGGCGACCGGGTGTTTATGAAGTGCCCTTTGGCGTGCCTTTGCGCCATCTGATTGACGATTTGGCCGGCGGTGTTTTTGCAGGTCGAGAATTTCAGGCGGTGTTGACCGGCGGGGCGGCAGGGACTTTTTTGAAAGCCGAACACCTCGACACCCCGATTTCTTATGAAACCTTCAAACCCATCAACGGAACCATTGGGGCCGGCACGATGATTGTTTTTGACGACACAGTGGACTTGCGCATGGTTTTGTCGAGCATCAGCGAATTTTTTGCCCATGAGAGTTGCGGGAAGTGCTACCCTTGCCAAATTGGAAGCGAACGACAAACAGAAATTCTACACAAAATTGCGCACGGGCAAGGCCACCCTCACGATGTGGAAACTTTGCTAGAACTTGCCCAAGTGATGAGCGACACCAGCATTTGTGGCTTGGGGCAATCGGCCAGTTGGGCCACAGTGGATGCCATCAAACGCTGGCCTATGTTGTTGCGTTCGGATGAATAGTGCAAAGAGGAGCAAACTATGGAAAATTCTATCACCCTGACCATTGATGGCCAGTCGGTCACAGTGGCCGCAGGCACGACCGTTTTAGAGGCAGCCCAAACGTTGGGGATTGAGATTCCCACCATCTGTTATCACCCGGCGCTCACACCACCGGCCATTTGTCGGATTTGCACGGTGGAAGTGGAAGGGCAGCGCGTGTTGCAGGCGGCCTGTGTGGTTCCTGTGGCACAAGGGATGGTTGTGAAAACCACCACTCCTCGTGTTCAGGCAGGGCGTAAAGTGATTTTGGAGTTGCTTGCCTCAGCTGTGGATTTGAGCGAAGCACCAGAAATTCAAGAGCAGATAGAAACCTATCAGGCGGATACAAAACGGTTTGAAGGCGGGGTGCGGCGCGAGTTTGACGTGATGGAAGACAACCCTTTCTATATTCGGGATTATTCTCAGTGCATCATGTGCTGGCGGTGCATCCAAGTGTGTGCCGATGATGTTCAGGGAACCTATGCGCTCACTTGGGGAAAGCGCGGCCTGCAGAGCCATGTGGCCACCTTCCTTGATGAAGGAATGCCCAGCACGACTTGTGTCTTTTGTGGAAATTGTGTGGGAGCCTGCCCGACGGGTGCGCTCAAAGGGCTGCATGAATTCAAATGGGAACAGCAAGAACAAGAGACTCCATAAAATCTCCGGCATTTCTGGTCAAGCGACAATATTCCCAACCCCTTTCCAGTGAGGGAGGGTTTCTCGCCCGCCTCAATTTTCCCAAAACCGGTTCGAGTAAACGCCCAAAAGGGGCGCACTTCTGCAAGCCAGAGGAGCAGATGAAAAATTGAAAATGAATTGATCATTAAACCCTATCGCAATAGGGTTCTTTTTTCCGAAAACACGCCCAATCTTTTTGGTGTCATCCTTCAATGGCTTGAGGGATGCTTGATGAAGAGGTTCTCCATGAAAGAATATCAATCTGCTGATCTCAGAAATTTTGCCATTGTCGGCCACGGTGCTTGTGGGAAAACCATGCTGGCTGAAGCGATGCTTGCTTGTGGCGGAGTCATCAATCGCTTGGGCAACATTGCCAACGGAAACACGGTCTCCGACTACCACGAAGACGAACAAGCCCGCCAAATCTCCATCCATGCCTCTTTGTTGCACACCGAATGGAAAGGCAAAAAATTCAACCTCATCGACACGCCCGGATACACCGATTTCATCAGCGAAAGTCTTGGCGCACTCCGTGTTGGAGATTTTGCAGTTGTCGTCATTGATGCCAATCAAGGCGTGGAAGTGGGAACCGAGCAAGTTTGGGACTACGCCACCGAATATGGCATTCCCAAAATCATTGTTGTCAATGGATTGGACAAAGAATACGCAGATTTTGATCAAGTGCTCCAGCAGGCCAGAGATCGTTTTGGCGAGCATGTTTTTCCCATGAAAATGCCCATCAATCCCGGTCCCGGCTTCAACCAAATCCTCGATGTCCTCGCCAGTGTGGTTTATACCTACCAAACCGATGGCAGTGGTCAGTTTGAAAAAACCCCCGCCCAAGGCGAATGGCAAGAACGTGTGGAAGCCTTGCACCAAGAACTCATTGAATATGTGGCAGAATCAGACGATGCCTTGCTGGAAAAATTTTTTGATGAGGGGCTTTCCGAAGAAGAAATGCAAAATGGGATTCATGCGGCCGTTCTGAATCAATCCTTCATTCCATTGTTTTGTGCCTCTGCTGAAACCAATATTGGTGCGCGGGGGATCATGGATTTTATTGCCGAACACGGTGCTTCTCCCATAGACCGCGCCAAAGTGTCCGCAGAAAATGCACAGGGTGAAACCGTCGACATCGAGCTGACGGGGGCAGACCCAGTTTTGTATGTTTTCAAGACCCTCAGTGAGGCACATTTGGGAGAAATGTCCTTTTTTCGCATCTATTCGGGAACAGTCCATTCTGGAATGGATGTTTACAACAGCACCCGAAAATCAAGCGAGCGCATTGGGCAGATTTATTTGGTCAATGGAAAAGAGCGAGAAAATATCAAAACACTCCACAGTGGCGACATTGGGGCTGTGGTCAAACTCAAAGATACCCACACCAACGAGACGCTGTGCAGTGCTAAAAATGTGGTCTCTCTCAAGCCCATCCACTATCCCAAGCCCAACATCCATGCCGCCTTGAAAGCCAAATCCAAAGGAGAAGAAGAAAAAATCGCCCTCGGGTTGGCCACCCTCCATGAAGAAGACCCCACGTTCATCTATCGCGTTGACCCTGAATTGCACCAGACCATCATTTCTGGTCAAGGTGAATTGCATTTGCAAGTCATCACCGATCGTTTGAAAAACCGCTTCAAGGTTGCCATCGAATTGGGCAAACCCAAAATTCCCTTTCGTGAAACCATCCAAAGCAAAGCCGAAGCAAAATATCGCCACAAAAAACAATCGGGGGGAGCCGGCCAATTTGCTGAAGTTTGGATGCGCATCGAACCCAAACCGCGCGGCGAAGGGGTGGAATTCATCCAGTCGCTGGTGGGGCAAAATGTTGACCGCGTCTTTGTGCCTTCTGTGGAAAAAGGCGTGGTTGCCGCCACCGCAGAAGGGATCATCGCCGGCTATCGCGCGGTTGATTTGAAAGTCGATTTTTATGATGGCAAGCAGCACCCTGTCGATTCCAAAGATGTTGCGTTTCAAATTGCCGGCAAGCAAGCCTTGAAGCATGCGTTTCGAGAAGCCCGTCCGTGCCTGCTGGAACCCATCTACACCATTGAGGTGAAAGTTCCTGAAGAATCAATGGGGGATGTGATGGGCGACATTTCCAGCCGCCGCGGGAAAATCTTGGGGATGGATGCGCAAGGGCGTTTGCAAATCGTCAAAGCCCAAGTGCCTCAAGCGGAGTTGCATTATTATGCCACCACCTTGCGCTCCCTCACGGGGGGACGGGGCATCCACACAGAAGAATTTAGCCACTATGAAGAAATGCCCAAAGACCATGAGCAAAAAGTGATTGAAGACAGCCAGATTCCCCACGAGGAATGACCACCTTTTTTCTTGCCAAGACGCGGGAACGTTATTTGGCGGACCACATGAGACCAATTTTTCCCCACAAGCGATCTGCACCCGATTGCTTGAGTTCTGTCACTCGTTCAGCGACCCGCTTTTGATTCTCGTGCATGGCGTGTTCTAATTTTTCGCAATAGCCTTCCAATTCCTCACGAGAAAGCTCGGAGGGAACATAAAAAGGCGTACCCACCGAACTCACTGCAAGGGTGAAAGGCTTGGGAATTTTATGATTGTCCCAGCTTTTCTTGCTCACCCATTGATCCACTGCCCCAAAATCCCATGGAACAATCGGCATCCCGGTCATTTTTGCCACCATGATCACACCCGGTTGCACTTTATGTTTGGGGCCTTTGGGGCCATCGGGAGAGATGGTGGCAGGGTGTGGGCCTTTGAGAAATTTGACGATTTCTCGCAGAACACGCATTCCTCCTTTGGAAGAAGACCCACGGATGGGGATAAAATCAAATTGTTCCATCAAGCGAGCAATCAAATCCCCATCTCGACTCTGGCTGATCATCGCCCCCAACTTGTGCTTCTGCCAAAACCAGCAACCAAAGTAGATGTTCTGATGCCATGTGGCCAAGATGAAATTCCCTTGAAGCGGAGCAAGGGCTTCCTCACCCAATCGTAGGGTTTTGGAACTCGACCCAATGAAGCGCACCCCCCAATAGGCCAAATGGACGAGAACCCAGTCTTTCACAGGGGTTGGAGACGGAGTGTTGGAAGCCATAGTTAGACAGAAGCTCCTTGGCCTTCTTTGAGGAAGTGGCGCAAAACGGTGTGGAGGATGCCGCCATTTTTGTAATATTCAATTTCCACAAGGGTGTCGAGACGGCAAATCACCGGGATTTCTTGAGCATCGGCACGCACTGTCAAGGGTTGCAAGGGTTTCATGTCTTCATGGATTCCCAAAACAGAAAAACTTTCTCTGCCTGTGAGTCCATAATCTTCAGCATTTTTGCCGTCTTGAAATTGCAACGGCAACACCCCCATTCCAATGAGATTGGAGCGGTGGATTCGCTCAAAACTTGCCACCAACACGGCTTTGACCCCCAGCAAAAACGAGCCTTTGGCTGCCCAATCTCTTGAGGAGCCGGTTCCATATTCGCTGCCTCCAATCACAATCAAGGGCGTGCCTTCCTCTTGATATTTCATGGCCGCTTCAAAAATGGTCATTTGCTGGTTGGTGGGGAGATGCACGGTGTAACCCCCTTCAACGCCCGGCAGCATCTGGTTGCGAATGCGCACATTGGCAAACGTGCCTCGTGTCATGATCCGATCATTCCCACGCCTTGCGCCATAGGAATTGAAATCTTTGCGCTGGATTCCTTTTGACAGCAAATATTGCCCGGCAGGGTGCTCCGCTGCAAATGAGCCTGCAGGTGAAATGTGGTCGGTGGTCACCGAATCGCCCAGCTTGACCAGTGCGGTGGCATGGGTGATGTCGCCAATGGGGGCAGGGTCGAGGGACATGTCTTTGAAAAAAGGCGGATTTTGGATGTAGGTCGAAGCCGCATCCCATTCATAAACCTCTTTGGTTTTGCTTGCGATGCGGTTCCACATGTCAGAACTGTTTTGCACATCGCCATAGCGTGTCCGATACATTTCTGGCGTGATCCATTGTGCCGCTGCTGCAATTTCTTCAGAGGAAGGCCAAATGTCGGCCAATTTCACTTCAAGACCCTCAGGAGCAACCCCCAGAGGCTCGCGCGTCAAGTCGATATTGACGGTTCCTGCAAGGGCATAGGCCACCACGAGGGGCGGGCTGGCCAGATAATTGGCTTTGACATGGGGGCTGATGCGTCCTTCAAAATTCCGATTGCCTGAAAGCACTGCAGCGGCCACCAAATCTTCTTGATGGATTGCCTCCACAATCGCTTCATCCAACGGCCCCGTGTTTCCAATGCACGTGGTGCATCCATACCCCACCGTGTAGAATCCTAGCTTTTCAAGCGGTTCAGACAAGCCAGCTTTGTGGAGATAATCGGTCACAACACGAGAACCCGGAGCCAGAGAAGTTTTCACCCAAGACTTTGTGCGCAAGCCTTTAGCAACCGCTTTTTTTGCCAGAAGCCCTGCCGCAATCAGCACAGAAGGGTTGCTGGTGTTGGTGCAAGAAGTGATGGCTGCAATGACCACCGAGCCGTGCCGCAAGGCTTCGCCTTGACTCCCTTGGATGGGGCTTTTTGCGTGGAGGCGCGCCTCGCCCAGTGCAAACCCTCTTTGGGGGATGGGGGCTTCCAGTGTTTGATGCCACTTGGACTTCATGTCTGAAAGATTGACTCGATCTTGCGGGCGCTTCGGCCCTGCCAGTGCGGGTTCGACTGTGGCGAGGTCGAGGTGCAACGTGTCACTATAGATGGGGTCTGGAGTGGCATCGGTGCGGAACAGCCCTTGTTCTTTGGTGTAGCGTTCCACCCGTTGGAGCAAGGCTTCATCACGGCCGGTGCTTTTCAAATATTTCAAAGTTTCTGCATCGACTGGGAAAAACCCCATGGTGGCCCCATATTCTGGAGCCATGTTGGCCAAAGTGGCGCGGTCTGCCAAGCTCAGACTGGAAAGCCCTGCGCCATAAAACTCAACAAATTTTTCAACAACCCCTTTCTCACGCAACATTTCAACCACTCGCAACACAAGGTCGGTGGCGGTGGTGCCGGCGGGCAACGAGCCATGCAGTTTGAAGCCAATCACTTGAGGAATGAGCAGGTAAATGGGCTGTCCCAGCATCGCTGCTTCTGCTTCAATGCCCCCAACGCCCCATCCAAGCACCCCTGCGCCATTGACCATGGTGGTGTGGGAATCGGTTCCAACAACAGTGTCTGGAAAACAAACTCCCTCACGCCACTGGACGATGTTGGCCAAATATTCCAAATTGACTTGATGAACAATGCCCACGCCCGGTGGAATCACACGGAAATTTTGAAACGCAGAGGCTCCCCACTTGAGAAATTCATAGCGCTCTTTGTTGCGCTGAAACTCCATGGCCATGTTGTTTTTCAAGGCATCCTTGTTGCCGTATTGGTCGACTTGCAGAGAGTGATCGACCACCAAATCCACTGGCACTTTGGGATTGATGACCGCCGGGTCGCCCCCCATGGCCACCACGGAAGAACGCAAGGCCGCCAAATCCACCACCGCAGGAACCCCTGTGAAATCTTGCAACAAAACCCGCGAAGGCTTGAAAGGGATTTCTTTTTCTTGTTGCGAACCATCCCATGCGGCCAGTGCTTGGATGTCTTTTTCATGGACTTGAAAATGGTCTAAATGCCGCAAGGCTTGCTCCAGCAGAATCTTGATGGAAAAAGGCAGGTGGTTCACTGCGCCCACACCTTCTTTTTCCAGTTGGTCTAAACGGTATAATTCTGCGGAACCCCTGCCGGTTTCAAAGGATTGGCGTGCTCCAAATAGATTGTCTGACATGGTCTACCTCACGATGGATTCAAATTTTTGGGAAATGAGTGAGGGCAAGGGGCTTGTTTGACACTCACTGTGGGGTTTTGAGGGGGAGAAAAATTCATCCATTTTGTGAAAAAAGAGGCATATTGTCAACAAATTGTTCCAGAATGGGCTGCACTTTGTCCGGTGTGGGCAACTCTCGAAAGACAAATCCAAATTGAGAAAAATAGGGCGAGGTGGCCACTTTTTGTGCCACGCTTTCATCGTTGAGCAAACTTTTGGCAATCCCCAAAATCAGAGAAGACCCACAGAGCGATTCGAGTTGCTCCAACCGCCTGATGAAGTGGCTGGTGTGCCAAGCATGGAACAATTCCATGGAGACAGCCACCCCGGATGGATGCTGGAAGAGATAATCGGGGAAGCAATAAAGCTCCCCCTGCAAAGGCACAAATTGTTTGGCAGGTTCAACTTTCCATGAGTCCGATTTTTGATGAAAGGTGTGCTGAAAGGCTTCGATGGCTTCAGGCACATAGGCCAAAAATTGCCGATAGTGGGAGCGAATGCGGCAGGATTCATCCAACACCAAGAGATAGGATTTTTGTTGGGTGAGTTGGATTTGGGCTTGGAGTTGCCATTGGGGTTGATGCAGAATTGCTGGGAAAAAGTTGGCCAGATTCACTCCATATTTTTGGGTTTGCGAAAACAGACTCAACGGGCCATCAATGACCATGCGATACCCGTGTTTTCCATCGGAAACAATTTGTGCCAAAAGTTGATGAAACCGCAGATATTTGCACAGTTGCCGCAACAGGGCCGGGTCTTGTTCTGCCAAGGTGAGTTGGATTTGATTGGAGCGCAACAACAAGCCTTGCACTTGGGCACAGTTGTAGCGGTGCAACAAGTGAGAGGGCGATTGAGATTTGAAGTGCAAAACGGGTTGGTAAGGCGGCAAATCGGCATAAAGTTGCGCGGCAAGCTCCTGCGGATTTTTTTGAAATGTGGCTTCCATTTGCTTGTGGTAGGCTTGCAGGTCGACAAAAATTTGACGGGAAAGGAGCTGGCTGGTGTTGAGAAACAATTCCTTGCGCATGGCCAGCAAAGCGGGGTCGACGGTTGTGTCAAATTCGGTTTGGTCGAGGAGCAATTTTTCCAAACCGCGTGTGATGATGGCTTCGCAAGGCGTGCCGTCAATCACTTCCTTGCTCTCTTCCATGAGTTGCTCCCGCGTTTTGCCCACACTGCCTTCAAACACGGTCAGCAACTGCTTGGCCCCCTGCAACAAGATTTCATCTTGGGGGTCAATGAAGGTGGGGCGGATGTGTGTTTTGTGGAGGGTGTGGCGCAATAAATCTTTGGTGAGCATGATGGAAGTTGATTTTTAAAATTCTGGGCGGCTGGAAAACCAAAACTGCACTGATTCACCCATTCTGGAAAATTTTGTAGTTTCAGTTATTTTTTTGCTCCAATTTTTATTCATACAACAAAACTCAAAAATGTTCCTTTGGGAACTGAGTTTACTTCAAAATGGAACCCCATGTCTGGAACCCTTTATTTGGTCTCAGTGGGCCCCGGTGCGCAAGCATTGATTCCCCCTCTGGCACAAAAAACCATCCAAAGCAGCGAAGCCATTGTCAGCTATGACCTTTATTTGCAGTGGATTCGCCCATGGGTGGAAGCCAAAGAAATTCACACACTGCCCCTCACCCAAGAACGGGAACGTGCTCACAAAGCGATAGAGTTGGCGCGTGCCGGCAAACAAGTGAGTTTGATCTCTGGGGGCGACATTGGCATTTATGCCATGGCCACTCTTGCCTTTGAATTGATGGAAGAAGCAGACAATTTCTCCATCCAAGTCATTCCGGGCATCACCGCCGCCAATGCCTGTGCCTCGCTTTTGGGCGCACCGCTTTCCCATGATTTTGCCACCCTCTCCCTCTCCGACCTCCTTTGCCCTTGGGAATGGATTGAACAACGCGCCACCCATCTTGCCCAAGCCGACCTTGCTGTGGTTTTTTATAATGTCCAAAGCCAAGCACGCCAAGAAGGGATTTATCGCATTCTGAAAATATTTTTGAACCACAAACCGTCCACCACTTGGTGTGGCGTGGTGCGCAATGCCTATCGAGACGATCAAAGCGTTCAAATAGTTCCGCTCCAATCCCTTTTGCAACAAAAATTTGACATGCACACCAGCCTCATCATTGGCAATCGCTTCACACGAAAAAAAAGCACCTTCCTCTACACCCCGCGCGGCTATGGCGGTTGGAGTGCAGAAGCCGCCGAGACGCTCCCGCAAAACGCAGTTTGGGTCTTTTCAGGAACCCGCGATGGCAACCTGCTGGCTGCAGAAATTCATCAGCAAGGGCATCGCCTCATTGTCTCCACAGCCACAGATTATGGCAAAGCAGTGCTCGAACAAAATTATCCGGGCATCCCTGCAGTGAGCGGACGAAAGGGCATTGAAGGGCGCCGCCAAGAATTAAAAGCCTGTGGGGCAAAAGCCATCCTTGATGCCACGCACCCGTTTGCCGATGCAATCTCAAAACAGCTCATCCAACTTTCTCAAGAACTCCACATCCCCTATCTGCGCTTTGAACGCCTCCCGGTGGCCCCCCTGCCAGAAGCCATCATTTGTCAAAGCATGGAAGCCGCCGCCCAAACTGCCATGGGCAAAGGCCAGCGCATTTTTTTGGCAACAGGTTCCAAAGGGTTGACCACCTTCCTCAACAGCACATCCTCTTCCCGCCTCCAGTGGTTTGTGCGCCTCACCCCCAACCCGACCATGATCCAACAAGCCGTGGATTTGGGGATTCCCCGCAGTCACATTTGTGCAATGCAAGGCCCGTTTTCGCAGGCATTCAATGAAGCCTTGTGGCAGGATTGGCAGATTGATTGTGTGGTCACAAAGAACTCCGGCGCGGTGGGGGGAGTGGATGCAAAAGGGGCGGCCTCGCAACGGCTGGGAATCCCTTTGATTGTCGTGCAACCGCCTGTTTTGCACTACCCTGCCGTTGTGACCCAAACGGCACAAGCGTTGGCTTGGGTTGAACAACAAACAGCTACAATCCTTTGATAGAGAATCTAGGGTTTGTCATTCTGCGTGCCGGTTGCAGAATCCAGAGAAAAGTTTGCACCCACAAGGCCCATTGGTACAAAAAGTGCTACACTATCGTTTTTGCTGGACATCCATCCAGCAGGATGAAAAAAATGCAAAAGCCACCCGGAATGGCTCTCAAGTTGGAGGTTGTTTTGCATGTTCAATCGACTCCCAGAATCTGCTTGTCTCCTAAGAAATTCGGGGGGGGGGGGGTAGACCCCTGCGCCTTCCAGACCCATCGGTTTCCTGCGTTCGGGTTTCCCTGCTCCTCCTTGTGCTGTGCAGTGTCCTCCTGTTCGGTTGTGGCGAGTTGCCGGATTTTGACGAAGACCAACCGTTCGATCCCAACTGTCCGTTTGCCTCCAACCTCAGTCCGCAAGACTTGCAGATTTCCCCACCCACTTTCACGAAAATCCGTTGTGAAAACAAAGGATTGACTCACCTCCCCTACCTGCCCCAATACGTCAATTTGACCCACCTCAATGTCTCCAACAACCTGCTGGAAACCATCAACTTGCGCCAGCAAACCCAGTTGACCGATCTGGATGTCTCCAAAAACCGCTTGAAATCCATCGACTTGCACCAACAAACCCAGTTGAGCAACTTGGATGTCTCTCACAACGATTTGAACCGCCTCAATCTAAAGCCGCTCAGGGCCTTGAGTGCGCTGGATGTTTCCCACAATCGCTTGACCGCAATCGATTTAAAACCCCTCAGGGCCTTGAGCAGTGTCTACCTCTCCAACAACCCCTTGAAGCAAATTGAGTTCAACCCAAACGTCAAGCTCAGCTCCCTCAATTTGTTGGGAAACAACGACTTAACCACCGTGGATGTGAGCCAGCAGGATGAATTGACCCACCTGAATTTGGAAAACAACAAAAACTTGAACGACATTGGGAAACTAGACAAATTGACCCAGTTGACCCATCTGAATTTGGCGGACAACCAATTTTCTGGAAAGGCGATTGGGGATTTGAGCAATCTCACAAAATTGACCCATCTGAATTTGGCAGACAATGAATTGAGCAACATTGGAAAACTCACCAAAATGAAAGGATTGACTTATTTGAATTTGCAACGGAACAGAAAGCCATCGTGTTCTCCGAATTGCGGATTGCGCGATATTGGGGATTTGAGCCACCTCACCGAGCTGACCTATCTGAATTTATGGCAAAACAACCTGACGACTATTGGAAAATTGGACAAATTGACTAATTTAACTTTTTTGCTTTTGGATACCAATCAGTTGTCAGACATTGGGGATTTGAGCCGCCTCACCCGGTTGACTCATTTGTATTTGTCTGAAAACCGTTTGACAGACATTGGAAATTTGAAAAACCTCAGAAAATTGAAGGTGCTGTGGGCCTTTACCAACAATTTGAAGACTGTTGAAGGTTTGAGCAATCTCACCGAGTTGACGAGTTTATATCTTTACGACAACCAGTTGACGAGTATTGGGGATTTGAGCCGCCTCACCCAGTTGCAAAAAATACTTGTCAGCAATAATAGGTTGACAGGTATTGGAAAATTAAACAATTTGACCCAGCTGACCCATGTGAATTTGCGAGACAACCAGCAGTTGTCAGATATTGGGGACTTGAGCCGGCTCACCAAGTTAAAAGTCTTGTGCTTATCAGGAACCAACATTGATACCACCAAGTTAAAGTTGCCCCCTCATTTGAATCTCCCTCCATCGAAGGACACAGCAGGATGCTAATAGAGCAACCAATATCCCCAAAGGGGCAAGCAGGGCGAGGCCCTTTTTCAGTGTTTGATCTTTGCCCAATATTTTGCAAAATCGAAGGTGGGGGAATGGCTCCCTTTGTGGCAAGAAACACAGGCTTGCGCAGCTGGAACTGTGGGAGGGCGGATGTTGTGAGGATTGCTGATGTGGGCTTTGGCCGCGCCATGACAATTCTCACATTGCACATTCATCAGGGTTGGGGTCAGTTCTGGGCTGAGAAATCCCCCTTGGTTCAACCCCACAACATGGCATTGCAAGCATTCCAAATCAAAATGCTTGTCGACTTTTTGCAAGGTTGCAAACGCATGGCTATGACCGCTGTTGCTCCACACCTGATGCGCTTCCAGATGGCAGGCTTGGCACACGGTTTCTCCAACAAAAGGCGATTCTTTTTTGTGTGCTTCCATGCGGTCTAAATTGCTAAAAAACAGTTGCTTGACAGCCGAGTCGTATGCCTCAAAATGGGGCAAGAGCGCAGGAGAGTCTTCATATTTGTCCAAAAACCAATCCACTTCAAGGGTTGCTGATTTTTTTGCAATTTCCACCTCGCCTTCAAAGGCTCCTTGCCCTTTGGTGGGAACGGCCTTGAAGCTCGCTGTGGCAGTTTCCATCGTGAGCACTTGGTTCAATTCATCGTCATTGTTGTTGCCAGCAAGGATGAGGTCAAAGAGGCCACTTTTCTCAAATTGTGCCAGTTCTGCTTCACTGCCACGAAACATCAAAATGGTGTAATCTGCTTTTTCTTGTTGGAGTTGGGCTTGGAGGGCTTGGAGGAGTGCCGTTCCCACCGGGAGCAGGCTTTGGGCTTCATTGGCATTTTGATAAATTTGATCGGGCGACAAATATCCCCAAATCCCAATGCGCTGGTTGTGCCGCTGCGCCAAGTGGAATTTTTTGAAGGGAAATGCTCTGCCAACATTGGTCAACAAATAGGGCAGGTCTGGGTCGAGCAGAGGCAGCTCATAGAGCAATTCATTGGGGCCAACCAAGATGCTGGCAGGCTGGAGTTGTTTTAAAGATTTCTGGATGAGGGCCACTTTCAGTCGCCCTTGTTCCGTGGGGGGTGGAAAATTATTTCCCAAATCAAGATACAGCAAGTGCGGATGCGCCTTGCGGCTTTTTTCCAGATAATTCCCGCGCCGCAACAATCCCCCCATGTCTCCTTCCGGGCTGCACCCGCAGGGTTTGATTTCTCCCCGCAGGTCGCCGCTGGCAATCAGCCAGAACGTGGAGCCAGCCTCGGCCTGCAACTTTGGGGCATCCATCAGGAGGATTGCCCACAAAATGCTGAAAATTAAAAAACAGGAGCGCGTTCTAGGGCGGCGGGTCATGGGATTTTCTAAAAGAAGGACGCAAAAAACTAAAAATTTTAGCGGCCGCGCGGTGGAATTTCAAACCAAAATTGGAGGAAGCTCCAAAAGTCCTTGTGGATTGGGGTGGTGATTTAGTGCCAGATATTATATTCGTCATTTCTGCATGACCGCCGTCCATTTTCCTGCACCATTCAACCCTTCCCTCCCTTGCAAAACATGCTTGCACATCCAGCACTCAAACAAATTTATTTCATTGGCATTTGTGGAACCGCCATGGCTTCGTTGGCCGTTCTTTTGAAAAAACGGGGCTATGCTGTGACGGGGTCTGATCAAAATGTCTATCCGCCCATGAGCACCTTCTTGGAACAAAATGCTGTCCCAGTTTTTGGGGGTTTTCAAGAACATCACTTGGAGCCTGCCCCCGATTTGGTGGTGATTGGCAATGCGTTGTCACGGGGCAATCCAGAAGTGGAAAAAGTGCTGGCGGCCGGCATTCCTTATATTTCAATGGCCGAGCTGTTGCAGGAATTTTTTATCCAAGGCAACCGCTCTCTTGTGGTCAGCGGGACTCATGGCAAAACCACCACAACCGCCTTGCTCGCTTGGGTGTTTCAGTGTGCTGGAAAAGACCCCGGCTTTATGATTGGCGGGATTCCAGAGAATTTTGGAACCAGTTGCCGCGAAGGCGCAGGAGGATTTTTTATCACAGAAGGCGATGAATACGACACCGCCTTTTTTGACAAACGCTCCAAATTTTTCCATTACCAACCGCACCAACTGATCATCAATAATATTGAATACGACCATGCCGATATTTTTGAGACACTGGAGGACATTGTCACCGCCTTTCGGCTGTTGTTGCGCCTCGTGCCGCGCAATGGACTGATTGTGGCCAATGGCGATGATGCCCATGTGTTGCAAGTGCTTCCTTCGGCCT
This sequence comes from Diplosoma virens, assembly GCA_963680785.1. Lineage (NCBI taxonomy): Eukaryota > Metazoa > Chordata > Ascidiacea > Aplousobranchia > Didemnidae > Diplosoma > Diplosoma virens. Next base: position 3,431,967 of record CAVMFT010000210.1, read on the forward strand.
ATTCCCCCTGTGTGACGTTTGGATTGGGAAAAACCTGCCACGTGCAAGCCCAAAACCTCAGAATGACCACCGATGGCACAACCTTTCATGCAAAAGGCCCCCGCCAGTTGGAAAGGGATTTTCACATTCCTTTGTTTGGAGAATACAATGTACGCAATGCACTGGGGGTGCTGGTGGTGGCCTTGCACAATGGCATCTCGCAGGAATCCATCCAGCAAGCCTTTCTTGGATTTTCTAGCATCAAACGCAGGCAGGAATTGCGAGGCGTGCGGCGCGGGGTTCACATTTATGATGATTTTGCCCACCACCCCACCGCCATTCAAGAAACGGTCAAAGCCCTGCGCCAAAAGCATGAAAACCAACGTTTGATTGCCGTGTTTGAACCCCGAAGCAACACCAGTGTTTTAAAAATCCACCAAGCTACGCTCATCAAGGCCTTTGAAAAAGCCGATGAAGTGCTCATGGCCTATCCCCACCGCATGGAAAAAATTCCTCCTGAAGACCGCTTGGATGTGGAAGCGGTGATTGCAGCCATCCAACAGCAAGGGAAGGGCGCCCAGGCCTTTCAAAAAACGGCTCCAATGGTTGAATATCTAACCGCCCAGGCCCAGCCGGGCGACATCATTTTGATCATGAGCAATGGTCAGTTTGACAACATCCACCAAGTCCTTTTAGACACACTTTGATGCTTTGGCACGAGAAACCCCATGCCTTCCCACTGTCCAAACAGCGAGTTTTATGCAAAAAATGAGTTGGCCACCCTCCAGAACCAAGGGGTTTGTGTTCCTTCCATTGACCACATTTGCATTGGACGGGAAGTGCCATTGGAAAACATTCATCGGGGAGCCACCCTCCACCCTTTTTGCCGCCTCCACGGCAAGCACACAAAAATCCATCCCAACGCCCAGATTGGCCTGCGCGGACCTGTGACCCTTGAAGACAGTGTGGTGGGCTGTGGCTCCATCATTGGCCATCAAGGTGGGGTCACGTTGCGCCAAACCGTCACGGGGCCTCAAACCATCTTGGGGCAAGGCGAAGCCGAGCAGGCCGTGTTTTTGGGCAAAGAGACCTTGAACAATGACTTCAGCACGGGGGTGGGCTTTCGGGTGCGGAAAGGGTCGCTTTATGAAGAAGATGCTTCCTCCGCCCAGCACACCGACACCAAAATGACCCTTTTGTTCCCTTGGGCGACTTTGGGCAGCAATGTCAACTTGTGCGACTTGCTCGTTGCCGGCGGGGTTGGGGCGGAGCTGGGGAATTTCACTGAAATTGGCAGTGGGACGGTGCACTTCAACTATACAATTCGCGGCGACAAAGCCACCGGAACCCTGCTGGGCAATGTGGTCGAAGGCGTGTTTCTGCAAGAAAAACGCTTGTTCATCGGAGGAAACAACAGCTTGCTCGGCCCGGTGCAAGCAGAATTTGGAGCCTTGACTGCCGCAGGCTTGAGGGTTTCAGGGAAGCTCCAAGAAGGCTTGAACCTCGGCAATATCTTTCCCACAGGCCACCGAGACTATGACCCACGAATCTGCTCAAAGGCCAAAGAAATTGTGGGCAGTCAAGTGCATTACATCGGCCAGTTGGTGGCCTTGCATCAGTGGTATCAAGAAGTTCGCCTGAAGACCGCTCCACGGGCTTCAGAAATCTCCCATCTTTACCAAGCCGCCTTGCAGATGGTGGTTCTGAACATCCAAGAACGCATTGCGCAACTCGACCGTTTTATCGCGGGTTTGGAAACTTCCATAAGACTCCTGAACCAGAAAATTCACCCGCCCCAGTCGGTCATCATGGAACAACAGACCCTTTTGGAAAATTGGCCGCACTGCAAAAAATCTTTGGAAAATTATGAAACTTATTTTCAAAAGGCCCCACCTGCGCTGGTGCAAGGATTGCACGAAAGTGCGGCGCATCATGCCCGCTACACCCAAGTGATTCAGAACCTTCCCGCTCACAGTGTGGAAGCCGGGAAGCAGTGGCTCCGTGCTTTGGTGAAGAATTTTAATTGACTCAGGACACAAGGAACTCCCATGAAGTTGAAAGGAAAAACCATTGAATGTGAGATTGAAAAATTGGTTTTTGGAGGCTATGGGTTGGGGCGGTATCAGGAAAAAATCATCTTTGTTTACAATGCTTTGCCCGGAGAGCGGGTGCAGGCTTGGGTGAGCAGAGACAAGAAACACCATGCAGAAGCCATTGCCACGACCATTCTCACCCCTTCCCCGCACCGCCAAGCTCCTTTGGAAGCCCACTTTCTTTCCTGCAGCCCATGGCAAATCATGGACTATGCACAGGAAAATTTTTGGAAAAAAACCATCACCCAAGAGGTGTTCTTGAGCCTCGCCAACTTGGATTTTCCTGATTTGCCCTTGGTGAACGACCCCGCGCGGATGCACTACCGCAACAAGATGGAGTTTAGCTTTTGGGAAGAAGAGGGCGAACTCTTTTTGGCTTTTTTTAAGCGTGGTCAAAAACACAAACAGCCCATCCCCCACTGCACGTTGGCTCAGGAGCACATCAATGCTGTGGCGTTGAGGATTGTTGCGGCACTCAATCGCCATGCTGTTTCTCGCTTGGCATTGAAAACACTGATTTTGCGGAGCAATTTGTTGGGCGAGGTGATTGCGGCCTTGTTTGTGAAGGACGAAGCCTTTCCAGCATTAGAAGAAATCACTGTGAGCGAGGAACTGAAAGGCTTCAGCATTCACTATTCAAACCCCAAAAGCCCTGCTTCGGTTTCCACAAAAATCCTGCACCAACGGGGAACGGCCTCCTTGAGAGAAAACCTCTTGAATCAGTCGTTGGAGTATGGGCTTTTGAGTTTTTTTCAAATCCATGTGCCTTTGTTTGAAAAAGTGTTGGTGCGTCTCCAAGCATTTGTGGAAGGGACAGAGATTGTGGACTATTACTGTGGTGTGGGAGCCATTGGGATTGCCCTTGCAAAGGAGGTGAAACGTGCTGTGCTGGTGGACATCAATGAAGACTCCATCCACTATGCCCAGAAAAATATCAAAACCAACGACCTTGCCCATTTTTCTGCCCATTGCCACAAAGCCGAATCGTTGCTGGAACACATTGCACCGCACAAAGTTATCATTCTCGACCCACCCCGCAGTGGCCTCCACCGAAAATTTTTGAAACACTTGTGCGAAAAACGCCCCAAACGCATTGTCTATCTCTCATGCAACCTCGCCACCTGCGCACGAGATTTGAAGGAACTCAAACACAAATACAACATCATTTTTAAAGAATCCTACAACTTCTTTCCGGCCACCCCCCACATTGAATTTCTTGCAGTTTTGGACCGGAAAGCTGAGGCCGTGCAGCCGCCTAACTTTTGAGGCGCTGAATGAGGTCGTGGAGGTAGGTCAAGGCTTGAAGCGGGGTCATGTCGTTCAAGTTCAGTTCCTTCAATTCTTGGAGGTAGGGCGAATCGTCGCCAAAAAAATTCAACTGCCCATTGTCGCTGACCAGATAATCTGCGGGTGTTTCCTCGATTTGTTGGGTGGCTGTGGGCGCAAGCCTGTTTTCGCCAGCCGCGGCTTCGAGTTCGGCCATGATTTCCAAAGCACGACCAATCACACTGTTTGGCAAACCCGCTAGTTGTGCCACATGCACGCCATAGCTTTTGTCGGCTTCGCCTGCCACCATTTTTCGCATGAAAACAATCTGTTCGTCCTCTTCTTGAATCAAAACATTGAAGTTTTTCACCTTGTGCAGGTGGCGGGCGATGGCGGTCATTTCATGGTAATGGGTGGCACAAAGGGTCAGTGCGCCCAGCGCATGAAGATGCTCGACAATCGCCCACGCCAGACTGATGCCATCGAAGGTGCTTGTGCCGCGACCAATTTCATCGAGAATGACCAAGCTGCGCTCTGTGGCGTTGTTGAGAATGGCCGCGGCTTCGTTCATTTCCACCATGAAGGTGCTTTCTCCCCGACTCAATTTGTCTGTTGCGCCCACACGGGTGAACACTCGGTCGACCAAAGAAAACGTGGCCGATTCTGCGGGCAGGTAGCTGCCACATTGCCCCATCAAGATATTGAGAGCCACTTGGCGCATGACAGTGGATTTTCCTGCCATGTTGGGGCCTGTGAGGAGGATGATTTGTTGGTCAGTTTCATGGAGTTCCACATCATTGGGCACAAAGGGTTCGGCAAAATCAATTTGCTCAATCACCGGGTGGCGGCTCTTGAACAAGCGCAGGTGCCGCGGCCCTTGCAAAGGCGCAAGCGCTGGGCGCACATAATTGTTGTTTTCTGCCACAAAGGCGAGGCTGGCGAGGGTGTCCACCAATGCAATGTCTTGGGCGGTTTTTTGGATGCGCGCGATTTGTGCGACAAGGCGAGCCTTCAAGGCTTGAAACAGCTCATATTCCAGCTCATAGATGCGCTCCTCTGCACCCAATATTTTTTCTTCCAACTCCTTGAGTTCTGGGGTGATGTAGCGTTCGGCATTCACCAATGTTTGTTTGCGGATATAATCTGCAGGCATGGCTTTGCGATGGGCATTGCTCACTTCTATATAATAACCAAACACTTTGTTGCGGCTCACTTTGAGAGAGGAGATGCCGGTCTTTTCACGTTCTGTTTGGAGCAACTCATGGAGGATTTGTTTGGTGTTGGAAGACAAATTGCGCAACTCGTCCAATTCTTCAGAAACCCCTTGTGCCATGAAGTTGCCTTCTCGGAGTTTGACGGAGGGGTCTTCTGCAAGGTGGGTTTGCAAAATTTTTAAAATATCTTGGAGGGGATCAAAGTGCGCTTTGAGTTCTTTCAACAGAGGGGTCTCAAAATTTTTGAGAAAGTGGGGGAGTTCGACCACCGGGTGCAAAGAGTCCCGCAACCCCAGCATGTCGTGGATGTTGACGACGGGCAAACTGATGCGCCCAGCAATGCGGGGCAGGTCTTGAATTTGTTTCAGTTGCCCTCGCAACGCCTCGCACACGATGAATTGTTCCTGCAATTCTCCCACGCTGTCCAAGCGTTGCTCGATGGCTTCCAGTTCCAACAAGGGTTGCCGCAACCACTGGCGCAACAATCTGGCTCCCATGGCAGTGCAGGTTTGGTTGAGAACACCATAGAGGGTGTGTTGGGAATGGGTGCTGTGGCTTTCAAAGATTTCTAAATTGGAAAGGGTGGTTTCATCCAGCAACATGGTCTTTTCAAAGGAGTGTTGCCGAATGCTTGCGAGGTGGCTCAATTCACATTGTTGTGTTTCATGGAGATAGCGCAAAAGCGCACCGGCCGCCGCAATGCCCAACGTCAACGTCTCGATGCCAAATCCAGACAAATTGAATGTTTTGAAATGTGCAGTGAGCAACTGCTCGCTGGCTTCTGGGTCAAAATAATAGGGATCGATGAAGCTGATGGGCGGGGCGTTTGCTGTGTTTTGAGGAAAGATTTGTTGCAACTGGGCGGTCAATTCTTCCAAAAATTGCGTCTCCGCTGGGGAACGGCTTTGTGCGAGCAAAATTTCTTGAGGGGTCATCTGGAAGAGGAAGTTGTAAATCTGCGCAATGTCGGTGGTGGCAAATTCGAGCACTTCAAATTCGCCAGTCGAAACATCCACCCAAGCAACCCCCACGCGCTTTTGGCGCAAGCGCAAACAAATCGCCACCAAAAAATGATTCTGGTCGGCTTGTATCAACTGCGGGGAAACAGTGGTTCCGGGAGTGACGATGCGCACAACGTCGCGCCGCACCAACCCATGAGCTTGTGCAGGGTCTTCCATTTGTTCGCAAATGGCCACTTTTAAACCGGCAGCGGTCAATTTGTTCAGATAATCCTCATAGGATTTGAGGGGGATGCCGCACATGGGGATGGCATCGGCCTTTTTTTTGTTGCGAGAGGTAAGCACGATTTGCAGGACTTTGGCCGCACGGATGGCATCGTCTCCAAACATTTCATAAAAATCCCCCATGCGGAAAAATAAAATTTTGTCTGGGTGGTCTTTTTTGAGGGCATTGAATTGTCGCATCATGGGGGTTTCTGATGCAGGGGCGATGGAAGTGCTTTTGGGAGAGAGGCTTTTCATTTCCATCCATTTTCATGCAGTGGGGTGAGGCGGTGATGGATGAGATTTTTGATTTATAAAACCTCTTGCGATTTGTCAAACAGCAATGGGGTTGAATTGGTGGGACACTTTGGCTATGCTCCCCGCAGTTTTTCTTCAAATTTTCAACAATTTGGCAACCGATGCTCTACCTAAAAGCGTTTCATATCATTGGAGTGGTGGTTTGGTTCAGTGGTTTGTTTTATCTAGGGCGCTTGTTTATCTACCACCAAGAAGCCCACAGCCGTCCTCCTGCAGAAAAGCAGATTTTGACCGAGCAATTTGCACTGATGGAGCAACGCCTGTGGTGGGCCATCACGTGGCCGGGTTTGGTGCTCACGCTGGGCATGGGGCTGGGGTTGCTTTTCTTTTGGGGATTTCCGGGCTGGATTCATGCCAAACTCGCCCTCGTGCTGGCCTTGCTGGCCTACCACATGCTTTGTGGCAGGGTGCGAAAACAGCTCAAGGAGAACCGTTGTCGTTGGAGCAGCAAGCAGTTGCGTCTTTTCAATGAAGTGCCTTCCCTGCTTTTGATTGCCACAGTTTTTATTGTGGTTTTTAAAAATCAGTTGCCCTGGGAGATTTTGCTCCTTGCACTGGCAGGCTTGGCCCTTGTGATTGGTGGAACAGTGCAGTGGGTGACTCGCAGAAGAAAACGGCAGGCCGCCAATTCCCCGTGAACATTCCCCCAATCAGCGCACCCCTTCAGGATTGAACCCTCGGAAGGCTTTCTCGAAAATCCCGCCCTTGGCGCGCCAAAACCCGCAAACGGCTTAAAAAATCATCGGTGTCCACATAGCATCCTTCAAGATAGCGGCGGCCACTCTGCGGGTCAAACGCTGCTCGTCCGTGCAAAACTCTGCGATTGTCAAACACTTCGCAATCTCCAGACTGGAGCTTGAATTGATATTCAAACTGTGGACTGCGCAGGATGCGAGTGAAATTCTGATAGGCTCGATAAAATGGCTTCACGCGGTCTGCCTCCAAGTGCAGAGGAGCGAGCAAAGCGTTGCTATAGCGGATTTCAAAATAGGCTCCCTCGCTATCCAACCGAATCATGGGAGATTTGTAGGTGATGTCGGTGTCAGCGTCTTGATAGCGATAACGCACCGGCAGGGTGGTGAGCAATTCATAATCGGCAGGGTGTTGCAACTTCAAGGCTTCTGCGGCGGCAAAGCCATCCACCAGAATATTCTCGCCCCCTTGGGCTTCAAAGACAAAGCAATGGAGGAATTGCAAGCCCGGCTGGGCTTCACGGCTCACCAAATCTGTGTGTGCCGTGAGCCGGTGGGCGGTGTAGGCCAAGCTGTTCGGGTCGGGGCGCGATTCCACTGTGAAGAGCTTCCCAAAATTGGAATCCCTCAAAAATGCAATCCGTTGGGCCAATTCAGCCACTTTCCAGCGTTCTAGGGGCACTTGGCGGACGAGGGTGAAGCCATACTGCCGCAACAATCGGAGCCAGTTGAGAAGATTCTCATCGTTGGCCATGATGGAATCAAATGTCACTTCTGGCGGCCGCGGCACAAAATCTTCTGCATGCCAAAGGATGGGAGCGGGCAGGGGGGTTCCGCAATCTGCTGATTGGGGGGAATGCTGCAAAAGCCAAGTGGGGTCAAAATAACTTTCGTGGCCATCATTTGCCCAAGTGATGTGCAACGCCCCGTTGGGCATGACTTCCACGTGGTGCGGTGCAATGTCTAGCGGGATGGACAAGGGATCCAAAATGCTTTCACCCACCAAAGGATGGCGGGAGGTGGGGCAGTTGTTTCGGAGCCAAATATAATGAAATTCATCCTGAACGCCCCCGTCCCAAGTGATGGCAAGGCGGTCTGGTTGCACTGAAAAATCCTGAATGCTTTGCGGAGCAAAATCTTGAGCAACGGTTTGCATCCCTCCTCCTTTGGCAAAGGGTTTCAAAGTTTTTCAACCTTGATCAATGTGATGGGGCTTGAGCGCTTTCAGCATTGCAATCAAGGCGGCATCACGTTTTTGCACAAGCGTTTCAATGGATTGCTGGTTTGCGGCTGCCAAGCATCCCTCGACCATCCGCTTGCGCAATTCTGGAGTCAAAGGCGGGGCTTGGAGTCGCGTCCATGGGGAATCAAGCGAGGGGCCGAAGTGATCGAGCATGTGTGCCATTCCTCCTTGGCCGCCTGCCAAATGGAACGTGAGGCACGGCCCCATGAAAGCCCAACGCAAGCCCGGCCCTGCGGTGATGGAAGCATCAATCTGCGCTACAGTGGCTTCTCCCTGCGCCACCATGTGCAACGCCTCTCGCCACAGTGCTTCTTGGAGGCGATTGGCAATGAACCCCGGAAGCTCCTGTTGGAGCTTCAAAACGGACTTGCCGGCCGCTTCATAAAATTCTGTTGCCCATTGCACGGAGGCCGGAGAACTGTTTTTTCCTCCCACCACTTCCACCAAAGGAATCAGATAAGGTGGATTGAAGGGATGCCCAACCACAGTGCGTTCTGGATGCGCACAGCCTTGTTGCATTTCTGTCATGGTGTAGCCAGAGGTGGAAGAAGCAATGACCACATCGGGTGGGGCGGCGCGGTCGATTTGTGCCAACAAGTCGATTTTCACCTCCAAGCGCTCTGGCGCACTTTCTTGGATGAATTGCGCCCCGTCCACTGCTTCAGACAAATGAGAAGCCATCGTCCAGCGATTGGGCGAGGCTTCTGGCGACACACCCAGTTGTTGCAAGGCCGGCCACGCATTTGCAAGCAAGCGCTTGAGGCGATTTTTTGCTTCGGGATCAGGGTCCCAAACCCCCACGTCATAACCACGAGAGAGGAAATAGGCGACCCAGCCACCGCCAATCACCCCTGTGCCAATGCAGGCCACTCGTTGGACAGCTGTTGCTTCCATGAATTATCCTCGCTTTTTTAAACCGAGCATGGCGCGAGCCTTGTTTGGAGAAACCACTTCTGCGCCCAGCAGGTCAATGATGTGGATTGCTTTTTCCACCAGTTGGGCGTTGCTCGCAAACACCCCTTTTTTGAGATAAAGATTGTCTTCCAACCCCACACGCACATGTCCCCCCAACAGCACCGCTTGCGCCACGATGGGCATTTGAGTTGCTCCGATGCCAAAGCCCGACCATTGCACTCCTGCAGGCAGAAGATCGCTCATGGTTTTCATGGTGGCTGTGTTGGCCGGGGCGCCCCAAGGGATGCCCAAGCAGATTTGGAAGAGAGGGGGGTCATCGATCAAGCCCTCTTTGATCATTTGATGAGCAAACCAAATATGCCCGGTGTCAAAGGCTTCCAGTTCGGGTTTCACGCCCAGTTCTTGAATGCGTTTTGCCCCCGCTCTCAAGTAAGCTGGGGTACTGATGTAGATCATATTGCCATCGCCAAAATTCAGGGTTCCACAATCCAGCGAGCAGATTTCGGGCAAAAGTTCTTCCACGTGGATGAGCCGTTCCAGCGGCCCGACCATGTCGGTTTCTGGACCGGGAACCGTGGGGTGGGTTTCGCTCACATCAAAGTCGCCCCCCATGCCAGAAGTGAGATTGATGACCACATCGGTCTTGCTGTTGCGAATGCGCTCCACAACTTCGCGGTACAAGGCCGGGTCTCGGCTGCCTTTGGCGGTTTGGGGGTCTCGGACATGCAGGTGCACGATGGTCGCTCCTGCTTGGGCGGCTTCGATGGCGGCCGTGGCGATTTGTTTGGGGGTGATAGGCAGGTTGGGGTGTTTGCCGGCGGTGTCGCCTGCCCCAGTGATGGCGCATGTGACGATGACATTCCGATTCATATTTGGCCTCCTGCGGATGAAGCGCAAAATGCTCTCCGCATTTTTGTGTTCAGAGGAATTTTCGGCCTTGTTGGCGCATTGGGCTAAGCAAAATTTTTGATCACTTCAGCAAATCGCTCCAAGCGGGGCAAGGCTTTTTCTTTGGCCACAGGGGGGATGTTGAAAAGGACACGCTCCACCCCCATCTGGGCATAGTTTTCGATTATTTCACGCTTGGGCGCAACCCCAAAGATTGTGACAGGAATGGGGTCTCGGCCTGCTTCTTCGGCCAGTTGGTTCAGTTCTTCCATGCGCGCTTTCAGGTCGGATGTGTCCTGCCAGCCAATGGGCATCCAGCCATCGCCATAGCGAACGACGCGGTGCAAGGTGTTGGCTCCATTGCCTCCGACCAACACGGGAGGATGGGGGGTTTGAGCGGGTTTGGGCCACGCCCACATGGGGTCAAAATTGACAAATTCGCCCTGATATTCTGCTTCTTCTTGAGTCCAGATGGCCTTCATGGCTTCCACCCGTTCCCGCAGAATTTTCCACCGTCTTTTGGGATCGGTGCCATGGTGGGCCATTTCTTCCAGATTCCAACCCCCGCCCACGCCAAAGAGGACACGCCCCCCAGAGAGCGAATCCAAACTGGCCACTGCTTTGGCTGTTGTGATGGGGTCTCGCTGAACCAAAAGGCAAATGCCTGTGCCCAACAAGAGCTTTTCGGTCACTGCGGCAACTGTGGCCAGGGCCACAAAAGGGTCGTGGGTGTGGGAATATTCTTTTGGCAGTTCTCCGCCCCCCGGCCAAGGGCTGATTCGGCTGGTGGGGATGTGGCTGTGTTCTGGAAAAAAGAGGGATTCAAATCCAAGCGATTCAGCGACTTTGCCCAATTCGGCTGGATGGATTGCATAATCTGTGGGAAAAATGTAGAGACCAAACTTCATAAAATCCTCCTCCTTGTGGGGCTTGCGGAAGTTTTGCTTCTTCTTCGGGGCAAGCAATTTTTCAAGATTTTTGAGGAATAAAACAGTCCTCCAAGAATCGCAACCTTTTTCTGACAGAGGAGGATTGGTGTTTTATTCCACCACCTGATGGGATGAAATTTTACTCAAGTTGGAGATTTTATGAACTGGAAAGAAGCGTGCGAACACCCGTCCTTACAAAATCTGCCCTTCAAAATTGAACTCAATGAACAGGGACAAGTGGTGATGAGTCCACTCAAAATCAAACATTCGTTTTATCAAGGGAAAATTCTCAAGATTCTTGACAAACTTTTGCCCGAAGGCCAATCGGCTCCCGAAGTGGCGATTCATACGAAGAAAGGAACCAAAGTTGCCGATGTCGCGTGGTGTTCTGCCGAACGATTCCATGCGATTGAACACGATACGGAGGCCCACATTGCTCCTGAAATTTGTATCGAAGTCTTGTCTGTCAGCAACACAAAATGGGAGATGCAAATGAAGCGGGAACTTTATTTTGAGCAAGGAGCCGAAGAGGTTTGGATTTGCGATGCGCAAGGGAGTTTGCGTTTTTACAACACAGAGGGGGAATTGCCCCATTCAAAGCGAGTTCCGCAGTTTCCAAATTCCATCCAATTATCTTGATTTGACAGAAAAAATTCTGTTGAAGAAATGCGTTGAAAACATTATCAGAGAAGGAAGTTTTGTTGAGAATGAAAATGAGACAATCGAGTCTGTGAGAAAAAATGGGGCATTTCGCTGAAAGATACGCAGGGTATATTTTTGATTTGGATGGGACGTTGGTCAATTCCATGCCGGCCCATTATTTGGCATGGCAGCAGGTCTTGTCTCAATATGGGATTGGGTTTCCAGAGGATCGTTTTTATCAGATGGGAGGCATGGCGACTTACAAAATCGTGGATGTTTTGGCCAGAGAAGCAGGCGTTGCAGTGGATGCACGAGCCGTTGCCTATGAAAAAGAATTGGTTTTTCTGGAAAACCTTTCCACGGTTCAGCCCATGCAAAAAGTTGTTGCTGTGGCAGAGCGTGTTCGGCAGGAAGCACCCATCGCAGTGGCCACCGGTTCCAATCAGCAAGTGGCCGAAAAGGAGCTTCATCAAATTGGGATTCATGGCTGGTTCCGTGCCATTGTGACTGCCGATGATGTGCAAAAGCACAAACCAGCCCCCGATGTTTTTTTAGAAGCCGCGCGGCGCATTGGCATTGCCCCACAAGATTGTTGTGCCTTTGAAGACACGCCCACAGGCTTGACCGCCGCCCGTGCCGCAGGGATGACTGTGGTGGATGTGCGAGCGTTGTGAATCTTTGCTGGAGGGAAAGCCTTCAAGGAGGAACCGTTGTCGAATTTAAAAGACCCCAGCATTTTATCTTTGGATGAAATTGAGCAAATTGAGAAATTGACTTTACGTTGGATATTTCAAGCAGTTTGTGAGTTTGGCATGGAAGCCCATGAAATATTCCTTAATTCCCCTGACAAAGTGAAGGATATTGCCGAAGATGTCACACGAGAATTGCTCGATCGCTTTTCCGGGTTTAATTTGCAACAAAGGGTGTATGGAACTGTTGATTACAAGAAAGCAAGGTATGTGATTCTACCTGAAAAAATTGTTAGGCAAGCACTGTTTATTGACTCGAAGGCAGAAAAAGAAAACCGCTCTGCAACTATTCAAATGTCTCAAATTTCTATGTGGGTTCAACAAAAGCGTTCAGGGTCAGAGATAAAAGAAAAAGGTTTTTTACCAGAAATTTCCCAATATGAAGGAAAGAATTACTTAACGACAACAAGCTTGATTCATTTTATGTATCAAGATGATAATGAAGGGCGGCATCATTTGAGTGAAGTCACTCTCTTGGCAATTCCCAATGGGAAATTACAAGAAAGATACAATCCAACAGTTAGAGAAGGAATTTGGTTGGCCGGCAGAAACGCCCCAACATTAAATGAAGATTTCAGGGTTCGAGTGAGTTTTAACCGTTTAAAGGCTAAGGCTCCATGGAGAGTGCAAACCTTCTCTTATAAAAAACAGGAGTGCTTGGGGTCATGGCAGTCGTGAAAATTTTTAGTCCAGTGGTAGCGAACAAAATATACCATGGGGATTCGCAACAACTATTAAGAAGAATTGAACAAGAGTCGATTGCTCTGAGTGTATGGTCTCCCCCTTATTTTGTAGGCAAAGATTACGAGAAAGAACTATCTTTTGAGAATTGGAAAAATCTTTTGCAGGAAGTAATCAAACTCCATTTTCCAATTATAAAACCCGGTGGATTTTTGGTGATCAATATTGCGGATATTTTATGTTTTAAAGATGAGACCATGCCAAAATTGATGGCAGAAAACATTTCTCGAAGAAAAATAGAACTGACACAGTCCGATATTCTTAAAGTAAAAAAACAGCATCCGGCTTGGAATCGTCAAAAACTTGCAGAGTATTTTGGTTGTAGTGAACAAACCATTGACCGCCGTCTCAATGGTAACAATATCAGAGGAGGAAAATATCAGACGCAAACTAGGGTTTATTTGGTTGGGGGGTTGATAGAAGTTGCAGCACTAGAAGCTGGCTTTTATTTGTATGACCGTCGTATTTGGCTCAAAGATGCTGCATGGGAAAATTCTAGGTGGCATACTATTTCCTACCGATCTGTGGATGAATCAGAATATATCTACATTTTTTGGAAACCAGGAATTACCAAAGTGGATAGAACACGATTGTCAAAACAAGAATGGGTTAATTGGGGGTCTAGGGGAGTCTGGGCAATTCCATCTGTTAGAAGAAATTCAGACCATGAAGCAAAATTTCCCATTGAATTGCCGCTTCGGGCAATTAAATTATTCACTGATCCCGGTGAAATTGTGTTGGATTGTTTTATAGGAAGCGGAACAACCGCTTTGGCTGCATTGAGCGAAGGCAGACAATATATCGGGATAGATAAAGAAAAGCGTTCTGTTCAACTTGCAAGAGAATCCATACGAGCATTTCATTCGTGCGAGAATATTTCCTTAAATAAGGAAATATTCTTGGAAAATGAAGGAGCTTTAATTTCAAGAGGAGAAAAATGAAAGGGAATTTCCATGTTGCTTTATTTCCCTTTCAGGATGAAGGCAAGACATACATCATAATGGTGTAATAATGACAGGCACTTCCTGCCAGCACAAAGAGATGCCAAATGGCATGATGAAAACGCAATCGGTGCAATCGAAAGAAAAACACGCCCAGCGTATAACAACACCCTCCTGCAAAAAGCCATAAGAAGCCCTTCCACGCCAAGACTTCTGCAATGGGGGCTTGAGTGATGACAATCAACCAGCCCATGAAAATATAAAACAACAACGTGACCCACTCCAAACGTGCCAAAAAAAATATCGTAAAAATGATGCCCATGAAGGCCATGCCCCAAACCACTCCCAACAAAGACCACCCCCAGCCGCCACGAAAATTCACCAGCATGAAAGGCGTGTAAGAACCTGCAATGAGTAGAAAAATTGCAATGTGATCCAATGTTTTCAATAAATTCTTGGCTTTTGGGTCGCGCACACTGTGATACAATGTGGAAATGCTATAAACCGCCACCAACGTGCTGCCATAGATACTCGTGCTGACGATGTGCCAAACACTGGCATACAAACTGGCCACCACCACCATGACGACCAACCCCACCACGCTCAGCAGGATTCCAATGCCATGGGACACACTATTGGCCAACTCTTCCATATCCAAAGATGGAGCCATGATGCCGATGATTTTTGAGAGGAAAGGATGAAAAAGAAACGCTGGCTTTTGCTCTTGCTTGTCCTCATGGGATGCGAAAGAGCCATTCCCATGACAGAATATCAATGTGAAATAGAAACTCAGGAAAAACGTGCTTCATTTTTATTACAGTGCATTGAAAATGCCAATCCTTTGGAAGAAGAATCTCCGGAAGACTGGATTCTGGCCTGTGAGAACGTCACCACACGCCTCTATTGCAAACGCGTGCAAGGCTTTCGGCTCTGGGGCAGCACAATGAGCGGGTTCATTCCCTGCACCCAAGCCAAAACCGAACAAGAAAAAGCCGCGTGTTTGTGAAGGAAACTCTGTTCCACCCCGCAAGCGTGTCCTCCATTTTAAAACTCAAGGGCGCGCTTCCTTTACTCCTGATTCCCCTAGGAAGAAAAACTTGCTAAAACTCCGTTGCTGGAGGAGAAGAATGATAAAAACAAAACAGATAGGCACTGCAATCATTTTCTTGAATCAGTGGAATAGGATATGATGGAAACTCCCTCTCTGCAACCAATCATTAAAAAACTCCCCAAAACCGACCTGCATGTCCATCTGGATGGCTCCATTCGTTTGGAAACCTTGATTGAGATTTCTAAAAAAGAAAATCTGGAGCTCCCCAGCTTCACTGTGGAAGGACTTCATGAAACCCTCTTCAAAACCCACTATCCAAGTTTGGAAGAATATCTGAAGACCTTTGCCTATTCCTGTGCAGTGATGCAAAAGCCTGAATTTATTGAACAAATTGCGTATGAATTTGCCCTCGACAATCAACAAGAAGGGGTACGTTATGTGGAAGTGCGCTTTGCACCGCAGCTTTTGATCAATCAACACCAAGACATGAAAACCGTCATTGAGCGCATCAATGCAGGCATGTTGCAGGCACAAAAAGAGTTCAATGCCCAAGCAGAGGTCAAGCAGGGCGAGGCTCCGCCTTTTCATTATGGAATCATCACCTGTGCCATGCGCAATTTTGGGGCGTTTTCTGAATATTATGCCACACTGATTGACCTGCTCAAGCACTCCGATCTGCTCGAAATCCGAAAGCTGGCCTCCATGGAATTGGCAAAAGCGGTGGTTCAAATTCGTGATGAGGCAGGAATCCCCATTGTTGGGTTTGATTTGGCCGGAGCAGAGGATGGCTTTCCTGCAAAAGACCACTGGGAAGCCTATCAATATGTCCATGAATCCTTCATGCACAAAACCGTTCATGCCGGCGAGGCTTATGGCGCAGAATCTATTTTTCAAGCCATCACCGAATTGCATGCCGACCGCATTGGGCACGGCTATTACCTCTTCGATGCTTCCAAAATCAAAGACACTCAGATTGAAAACAAACAACAATACATTGCCGATTTGTGCCAGTACATTGCCGACCGCCGCATTTCTATTGAAGTGTGCTTGACCAGCAACTTGCAAACCAACCCGACCATTGGAAAGTTGGAAAATCACAATTTTGGCAAAATGCTGGCCAACAAACTGAGCACCACCCTCTGCACCGACAATCGCACGGTGAGCAAAACCACTGTCACTGATGAAGTCTGCTTGGCCATGCAGGGTTTTGGGCTGGCCAATCGCTCTTTGAAAAATTGCTTGATTTATGGCTTCAAGCGTAGTTTTTTTCCGGGAAGCTACACCCACAAGCGCGACTATGTGCGCCAATGTATCAACTATTATGACAAATTGACCGCAGGGATTCCTGAACTGGAATCTTAGCCGAAAAGAGGATTATGTCAGAAATTTGGACGATTTTAGATTTTGAACTGATTGCCTCTGGCGTGCGTTTGTCCACACCTTTGATCTTGGCGGCACTGGGGGGAATGTTTTCTGAACGCGCTGGAGTGGTCAATATTGCCCTCGATGGCATCATGATTTTTGGTGCATTTGCCGCAGCATCTGTGGCGTATGAAACTGGGAATCCTTGGTATGGCCTCGTGGCTGCAGTGATGGTGGGGGGCACGGTCGCCCATGTGCATGGGGTGGCGAGCATCCGCTATCAAGCCGATCAGATTGTCAGTGGAACGGCCATCAACTTGCTGGCCATTGGGGTGCCGGCCATGCTGGCCAATGCACTATATGGCTCCACAAGCATCACGCCCAATTTAGAATTGACCCTGCCGGTCATTGAATTGCCCGGCATTGCCCAAATTCCAGTGCTCAATATCTTGGTGGGCAAGTATTCATTTCTCGTCTATTTTGCCTTTTTGATGGTTCCTTTGTCTTGGTTTGTTTTGTTCAAAACGAGCTTTGGGTTGCGTTTGCGTGCCGTGGGCGAAAACCCAGATGCGGCCGACACGGCTGGCGTGAATGTCTATCTGATGCGTTTTTATGGCGTTTGGTTGAGTGGCATCTTGGCAGGCTTGGGGGGAGCGTTTCTTTCCATTGCCCATGGCAGTGCTTATGTGCGGAACATTTCAGCCGGCAGAGGGTTCATTGCCTTGGCCGCCTTGATTTTTGGGCGCTACAATCCAAAACTAACCCTCATTGGTTGCCTCCTCTTTGGCATTGCCGATGCCTTCCAAATTCGTGTGCAAGGGGTGATTGAAATTCCTGTCCAATTCATCCAAATGTTCCCCTATGTCCTCACAATGGTTGTTTTGGCCGGTTTGATTGGCAAAGCCCAAGTCCCCGCCGCCGATGGCATCCCCTACACCCAATCCAAATAAACCATGACCTTCGCTCCCTTATTTCGCTTTGCCCTCTGTGTGGTTTTGTGCTGGGGAACACACTGCGTGGTGCCTTCTCTCCCGTTTGCCCAAACCCAAGAAGCTCCCGCGCTGGACACCTCTCCGGCAAATCTCCAAAACATTGATTGGGACGAAGAAACCCCGCTAGACACTTCCCCGGCAAATCTCCAAAACATCAACTGGGATGAAGAAACTGCGGAAAACTCTGAGGATGCTTCGCCTCCCACCCGCGGCAATGCCCTCCAAAACATTGACTGGGACGCAGAAGAATCCACAACAACAACTTCAGCCCCCGCAGTCCTTGCCACAGTCGATGAAGCAACAGTGGAGCAACAAATCTTGCGCACCCATTGGCAGGGCAGTGTTTTGTTTTTGGTCTACACCTTTGGAGCCTTTTTGACGGCTTATTTGTTGCGCAACAGTGGGGTGGCTTCCCGCTTCCCACCAGACCTGTTGATGCTTCTGCATGTGCTATGGCCTTTAGAATGGATGCTGGTTCTTTTTTTCAAGGAGCCATCCTCTGGCGATTGAGCAGGTCCGCGCTAAAAATAAATGTCGTTAGGGCTTCTCTTGAAGGACATTTATTTTTCCTGTTTGGCAAATCAGGTGTGCAAAATCAGGAGTTCGGTGACCGGTTTGGTGCGATGACTTCCTTTGGTGGTGTCTTTGAGTTTGACTTCTTTGATGTGAAAATCAAGTGACTTTCAGAAAACTTCAGTTTTTTGAGTAATTTTCACAAAAAACGCATTGAAAATGCAATTTTTCAAGTGGTTCTGCATAGCATCATCCTTCTATTTTTTGATATTATTGGCAATTTTGATAAAGCCTTCTTAATTCCGTGTCATCTTATATATTTTCACTTTCAATGCACTCCTACACAGCCCCCCACTCAAAACCTTGCCGCTATGCAATGATGCAGGCATCGCGCAGTTTTCCAATTTCTTGACCAGAAAGCCCCAACTCATCGGCCAAGATTTCATCGGTGTGTTCTCCCAGTTGAGGAGCAGGGGCGGGCGGGTGGCGTGCAATTTTTGAAAAATTCAAAGGCGTGCCCGGCACAAGATATTCTCCCATTTCTGGTTGATAGACCCGACTGAATAAAGGGTTCTGCAAGGAGCATTCAGGGTCATGGTCAACCACCTCTTGGAAGGTTTGATAAGGCCCCCAGCACACACCGTGGGCTTCAAAAATTGGAGCGATTTCTGCTAGGGAGCGGTGTTGCACCCAAGGTGCAATCTGTTGGGAAATCGCCTCTCGTGCTGCAAAGCGGTCGCCTTCTTGGTTGAAGTCCAAATTCAGTTGCTGACTGAGTTGTTCCATTTCTTGAACCAGCCCGGTGGCGTGGCACAATCCGTTCCACTGGCGCGCGGTCAGTCCCACGACCATGATGCGTTTGCCGTCTTTGGTGAGAAAATCTTTGCCATAGCCTCCATATAAATAGTTTCCATATTTTGGGCGTTCTTTTGGGTTGAGGGTCATTTCGCCAATGAAGCCCAAATGCCCCAACGTTGCCAGTGCGACATCGGCCAACGCCAGTTGGAGCAGTTGTCCTTCTCCCGTGAGGCGGCGGTGGCGTTCTGCGGCGAGCAATCCCAGTGCCAAGGTTTGGCCTGCAATCAAATCCCAAGCAGGCAGGAGGTGATTGATAGGGGCAGACCCAGCCTCGCCTGTCGCCATAGGAAATCCGACTTTGGGGTTGACGGTGTAGTCGACTTGAGACCCCCCGTGTCGGTCTCCCATAAAGTTTGCCATGATCAAATCAGCCCGATGGGTTTTGAGATGGTCATACTCCAACCAGCCTTTGGCTGGAAAATTGGTGGAAAACAGCCCTTTGTTTTCGCCGGGCGCACAGATGAGGGCTGTGAGGAGTTCTTGGCCTTGCGGGTGGCGAAAATCCACCATGAGGGAGCGCTTGCCTTTGTTCATGCCTGCCCAATAGAGGCTGTTGCCTTGTTCTGTGACCGGCCAGCGTTGGTAATCCAAGCCGCCCCCGATGGGGTCGAACCGAATCACATCGGCCCCCAGTTGCGCCAGGGTCATTCCGCCAGAAGGGGCGGCAATGAAGGCCGAGCCTTCCACAATTTTTAAGCCATGCAAAATGCCTTTATTCATCTTGTCTCGGTTGTGTCTGAACGATTCAGGCCATCAAAACGACCAATTTTCCATCGAGGACTTTGATCTCTTCAGCAGGATTTTCCAAAGGGGCGGCGCGGTCTGCATAGACCTCTGCATGGAGATCGAGCAATCCTCCTGTTTCCAAAGGGTGTTTTGCGAGAACCTGCACTTCGGTGCGCAGGGTGTCGTTTTCAAAAACAGGAGCCGTGTGGTCACAAGTGCGCCACGCAATGATTGTCACCACGTTGGGCAACGCCCGCATGATTTGCGCCGCGGCCATGGAGAGGGTGTGACCGCCATAGACCAAGCGTTTTTGGTAGGGGCTGGCATGGGCATCCACATGCACGTGCGCCATGTTGAGGGTTGCACGGGCGAGTTCTGGGGCTGCGGTGACGGTGTCTCTGGAATGAATGCGATAGAGGGTGGGGGCTTCAATCTCCTCAAAATGCTCGCCCGGCATGGCTTTGCGGAAGGCAGCCAAGTCCCAGTTTTTGGGAACGGCAGCGGCGAGGGATTCCTTTGGGATTTCAGCCGGAATCACCGCCAAAGAATCGGCATGGCCGGTTTCAGCATGGGGATTGCGGCATGGGATCATCGGGCAGCGCCAAAAGTGCATCAGTTCTTCTTGGTGTTGATTGGTCATGCGCATTTCCAAAACGACCATTCCAGTGGCCGCCCGCCCGGCTTTGAATTTGTTTTGGCGCAAGGCCACCACTTGGGTGGTGGCGGTGATGGTGTCTCCAATGAAAGCAGGTTTTTTGAAAACCAAACCGCGGTAAAATAAATTGCCTTTCACATTTTGTGAGGCATAGGTTGTCAGCCCAACAGCCATATTGAAAAAGAGATGGGGGTTGGCCAGCAAGACCTTGCGGTGGGAGACTTTTTGGCAGAGTTCTTGGTCTAAAGGCAAGCGCAGGCGGTCGCCAAACAGGGCTTGATGCAACACCATGTGGCCGCGCGTGAGGGTCACGGCAGGGGGCGGTTCCATCCTTTGGCCGCGCGTGAAATCTTCAAAAAACGGCCCTATGATTTCTTTGATTTTCATGGGGTTCGTGGAAAAATGAGGTGAGACGGTGGCGGGTTCATCGGGCTGAGAGTGTTTTATTTTAGGGAGGGCGGGTTTGTCAAGGGGGCGATCGGCTCCCATCCAATGGCAGGTTGGAAACCGATTGTTTCTTTTTAGAAGCAACCCTGCTACAAGGAAAATGGTTGGCTTGGCGAGAAGGCGCAAGTCTTGCCAAAGCACAAGGCCAAAAAAGGACTCCTGCAATGGGGTTGATTTTTTTGAAACAAAATCTGAAAGCCGATTGATGATGAGCAACGAACCTGAAAAACCCATCCAGCCTGTGAGTGGAAAAATCGTCCCTCGTTTTGCAGGGCCTTCCACCTTTGCACGATTGCCCGAATTGCGGGATGTTCCCCACTGCGATGTGGCGATTCTTGGAGTGCCTTTTGATTCGGGCGTGAGCTATCGACCGGGGGCGCGTTTTGGCCCGCAAGCCATTCGCCAAGCCTCGCGTCATTTGAGAACTCAATACCACCCTGACTATGACACGGAGCCATTCATGGCCCAACAAGTGGCCGATGCGGGAGATGTGGCGTGCAATCCGTTCAGTATTGAGGAAGCCATTGCACAAATCCAAACAACGGCCACAGAGTTGTTGAACACAGTGGGTGGGCTGGTCACGCTGGGAGGAGACCACACCATTGCGTTGCCTCTCCTACGTGCTGTTCATCACCACCACGGGGCCGTGGCATTGGTTCATTTTGATGCCCATCTGGACACATGGGACACCTACTTTGGTGCGCCTTTCACCCATGGCACGCCCTTTCGGCGGGCAGCTGAGGAAGGTTTATTTCTGGACGAGGCCTCCCTGCATGTGGGCATTCGAGGCCCGTTGTACAGTCGAAATGATCTCCACGAAGATGAAGCCCTGGGGTTTAAGGTGATCCATTGTGAAGCCTTTCAAACCCATGGTGTGGAAAACGTGGTGCAACGCATTCGGGAGCGGGTGGGGCCTCATCCCTTGTACCTTTCGATTGATGTCGATGTGATGGACCCCGCCTATGCGCCCGGCACAGGCACTCCAGAAATCGGTGGGATGACCTCGCGGGAGTTGGTGATGGTGCTTCGGGGGTTGAAAGGCTTGAGAATGGTGGCAGGAGATATTGTGGAAACTGCACCGCCCTATGACCATGCAGAGATCACTTCATTGGCTGCCGCAACTGTGGCCTATGAATTGGTCAATTTGTTTGCTTGTTGTGCAAAGCAATGACCATTTTGAGAGGAATCTTCATTGATTGGAGCTTTCAGCAATTTTTCTCTGGGATTCTCGAATCGACTGCAGGAGCAAAATCGTCTCTGCAACCTCGTGAAGCCAGACATAAATGGTGCGAACCAACACCTCATCCCCTCCTTCAAGGCAATCCATCCGCTTGTTGCGGCCACAACACCAAAGCAAGCCCCAAGCACACGAAGAGGAGCGACCCCCATTCGCGCCAGCCAATGGCTTCTCCCAAGAACAATCCCCCGCTCAGCACCCCAATGACTGGAATCAATAAAGTGCTGATACTCGAAACAGCCACTGGCACAGAAGTGACAATCTTGAACCACGAGAAAAAGCAAAAAGCAATCGGGATCAATAAAATATAAATCAACCCCACTACTGCAACGGAAGAAACAGGCGGAAAATCAGGAATTTCCACGATCAACGCAATCACGGTAATCGGCAAGCCCCCCACCACTAATTGCCAAGAACCCATCGCTTGAGGCGACAAAACCCACTCGGTCCGCTTGTACAAAACCGTTCCCACCCCCCAACACACTGCCGCACTCAACATGAACACCACGCCCAAGGGGGATTCACGAAAAATCCCAAATTCGCCTGAAACCAACACCACCATGCCTGCCAAGCCCAAAATCAGCCCAAAAATGCGCAGGACAGAAGGACGTTCGTCAATGAGGAAAATCCCAAAAAGGATCGCCCACAGGGGCATGGTGTAAGTGATGATGGCCGCATGGCCTGCCCCTAAAACCGTCAAGCCATAGGCACTGAACATCTGCCAGCCTGTCACATTGAACAAAGCGGCCACACTCATTGCTTTCCATTGACCTGTTGGAAGTGGGATGGCACGCCAAGAAAACTTTGCCAAAATCAACAAAACAAGTATTCCAAAAGGAGTCATCACCCCACGAAACGTCCATGGTGGAATTTCAGAAACCACAAATTTCATCACAGGCCAAGAAGTTCCCCAGCCAAGGGTCACACCCAAAATCAGCAACAGAACGTGCGCAGTCAAAACATTGGATTTCATGTTGATTCTTTTCTGCCCCTTGCTCTTTGAAAAACAGGGCGGTATGCCTAGGGGGAAGAAGCCAAAACCAAGCTCCCTCATGCAAAAGCCGATGAACTTAGCAGGAGACAACGGGCGTGGCAATGTTATTCAAGGCCTTCGCTCCTCCGAAAAAATCCAGCCCATCCACCCCCAATGACACAAAATCGTTCAGCCCAAGGAACCCTTCACTCCGCCCAAGCAGTCAAAGACGCAGAAGGCCGCCAATATCACCTCGCCACAGCCCCCGGCGAAGTTGCCAACTACATCCTCCTTTGCGGAGACCCCGACCGAGCCAAGCGCACCGCAGAAAAATTTGATGCCATTGAAGTAGAAAATCGCTTCCGTGAATATGTGACCATCACAGGCATGTATCAGGGCTTGCGCATGACTGTTTGTGCCACAGGCATTGGCTGTGACAATACAGAAATTGCCGTGGTGGAGCTGGCTCAGTGTGTCGAAAATCCAACATTTTTGCGGATTGGCACGTGTGGGGGAGTGCAAGATTTTATTGCGCTGGAAGACTTGGTGATCAGCACTGGGGCCATGCGTTTGGAAAACACCTCCTTGCATTATGTCCCCCAAAGCTACCCTGCCGTGGCACACCATCAAGTGGTGCAAATGCTCATCGAAACCGCTTTGGAGCAGAAGGCGCGCTTCCATGTGGGACTCACCGCAACCTGCTCTGGATTTTATGGCGCACAGGGGCGCTCAGCCGGCGGATTTCATCCAAGAAATCCCCACTTGATTGAAGAATTGCAAACCCTCAATATTTTCAATCTGGAAATGGAAACCAGCACCTTGCTCACACTGTGCGCCCTTCGGAATTTCCGTGCCGGCGCAGTTTGTGTGGTGTTTGCCAACCGGATCGAAGATGAATTCATTTCCATGGGGCGCAAACAGGCGGCTGAAGAGTTGGTCATTGAAACAGGTCTGCAAACTTGCCGGCGTTTGGCCGCTTTGGAGAAGCCCCCTGCTTCGCAAAAAAAATGAACCCACACTATGGCAAAATTTTATTTTTATTATTCGGCCATGAATGCAGGAAAATCCACCGCCCTGCTTCAATCGAGCTACAACTATCAAGAACGGGGAATGAACACCCTGCTCTTTGTGCCCAAACTCGATGACCGCTACGGCATCGGCACAATCCAGTCCCGCATTGGCCTTGCGGCCAAAGCAACCATTTTCAGTCAAGACGACAACCTTTATGCCATGACCGAAACCTTTTTAGAAACCACTCCCTTGCACTGCATCTTGGTGGACGAAGCACAATTTCTCAGCAAACAACAAGTCTTTCAGTTGGGAGAAATTGTCGATCAGTTGGATATTCCTGTGCTGGCCTATGGCTTGCGCACGGATTTTCAAGGAGAATTGTTTGAAGGCAGCCGCTATTTATTGGCATGGTCTGACAACTTGAAAGAACTCAAAACGATTTGCCACTGTGGAAGCAAAGCCATCATGGTGGTGCGCATTGACGAGCAAGGCAATCCTCTCAAGCAAGGAACCCAAATTGAAATTGGCGGCAACGACCGCTATGTCTCCATGTGCCGCAAACACTTCAAAGAAAGCCTCGCTTCCCAATGATTCCAACCCTCGCAGACATTCAAGCCGCCCACCAGCGCATCGCCCCCCACATCCACCGCACCCCGGTTTTGACTTCACAGGCCATCAACCAAATCTGTGGGGCTGAATTGTTTTTCAAATGCGAAAATTTTCAAAAAACAGGAGCCTTTAAAATCCGTGGCGCAACCAATGCCATCCTTTTGTTGGAAGCAGCTGAAGCCCAAAACGGAGTGGCCACCCATTCTTCAGGAAACCATGGAGCTGCTTTGGCCTGTGCGGCGCGTTCGCAAAAAATGCAGTCGTGGGTGGTGATGCCTGAAAACGCCTCAGAGATGAAGAAAAAAGCGGTCGCTGCTTATGGTGCAGAAATTGTCTGGTGTGGTTCCCAGTTAGAAAGTCGGGAAGCCACTCTCACCCAAGTGCTGGAAGAGACAGGGGCGCATTTCATTCATCCCTTCAATGAGACGCGCGTCATTGCGGGACAAGGCACGGCTGCTTTGGAATTGCTAGAGGAGGTGGCTCTGCTGGATGGGATTGTTGCGCCGGTGGGAGGAGGGGGATTGTTGAGTGGAACCGCTTTGGTGGCCAAGGCACTGGCTCCACAAACCCAAGTGATTGGTGCTGAGCCACAAGGAGCCGATGATGCCCACCGCTCGTTGCAACAAGGAAAATTGATGTCCCTTTCCCAACCCAACACCCTAGCCGATGGGTTGCGCACCTCTTTGGGTGATTTGACGTTTCCCATCATTCAAAAGCATGTTTCGGAGGTCATTCTTGTGAGCGAAGAAACCATTGTTGCGGCCATGCGCTTGATTTGGGAAAGGATGAAAATTATTGTAGAGCCTTCCTCAGCAGTGGCTCTGGGGGCGGTTCTCACCCAAAAAGAGGCCTTGGCGGGCATGAAAATCGGAGTGATTTTATCGGGGGGCAATATTGACCTTGACCATCTGCCGTGGCATTCCCCAAACCCATGAATTTTATGGGATTTTGGCAAAAGGGAGGGGCAACCTCACAAGTAGTCCATCAAAATTCTCACAGAAAGATTGTCCCCGTGTGCGCCTCGCAGGTTGTAAATGCCTTCATAAACCAAAATTCGCCGGGTGGGAACGTGATAAGTGAGCAAAATCGGATCAACAAACAAACTCACGAGGAAGTTGTTGGCTTTCAACTCATAGACCACCACGTCTTCATTGTTGCGCTGATATTGGTCAATCTTTTTTATCTCAAAAGGAAAATAGCCCAACTCTGCAGGAACAATCAGATTGAACAAAAGGGTTTGGCCGCCCCAAAGGGCATCCCAATTTTCTTGGATATAATAATGAATCCCCGTATCAACCGCACCGGGTTCGGGAATGGGGAGGGCTTTTTGCTCTAGGGCGGTTTGGGCATCTTTGCGCCAAAAAACTTCGAGCGTCTCATTGAGCGTCACCCCTTCCAGATAACCTGTGCGATAGTCTTCTTTGGTGAAATCTGGAATCAAGAGGCTTTTCTCAAAAGAAATGTTTTTTTCTGCAATCACTTCCCCTGCTAGGTTTTCATAAATGACCTCAGCAAAACGCTGGTTCTGTGCATTGAAGTACTCCCGGTACGTTTCTGTGTGCAACAACTGGTTGGATTGGAGGTCAAAAACACGCCCAACATAATGCAGGGGCGCTCCTTCTGTTTGGCCATAGCCGTTTGCTCCCCAAAAAATCAGGCCCCCCGCCCAAATCATCCCAAAGATGAACCGCCTGACCAAAGGTTTGAAGTGGAGGTTGCTCACCGAACCCTCTTTTTAAAAAGATAATGAGAAACGCCCCACTCTGTGCCCCCGCGATATCCCCACACTTCGGAACAAGCCATAAAAAAAACGCGCCAGCGATTCCACCACGCAACCGCGTCCTTTTGGCCATAGGTCTGGATGAAGAGGGGCAAAATGGTGTGCTTGTGTTTGTCCATGTTTTCCAGCCACGCTTGGGCGGTTTTTTGGTAGTGGATGCCGTTCAAATGCCATCGCTTTTCGAGGCGCACGTCGTCTTGAAAATGGGTCAACAATTCCTTTGACGGCATGAGGCCGCCGGTGAAAAAATAATTTCCCAGCCAGTTGTCTGCTCCTTCTGTTTCAAAGGGGTAGGCATATTTCTGATGGGTGAACACATGAACAAACAATTTTCCTTCATCTGCCAGCCAGCTTGCGATTTTCTGCAATAATTTCTGATAGTTGCGCATGTGTTCAAACATTTCAACAGAAACCACCCGCTGGTATTGTGCCTCTGTTGCAAAGTCATTCATGTCGCAAGTGAGAACTTCAATGTTGGAAAGTGCCTGCGCTTGGGCGCGCTCCAGAATGAACTGACGCTGCAGAGACGAATTGGAAACGGCTGTGATGTGGCTTTGGGGATAATGGGCAGCCATCCACAAAGTGAGAGACCCCCAGCCACAGCCCAACTCCAAGATTTTCATCCCATCTTCCAGCTCACTGCGCTCACAGGTGAGGGCGAGCATCGCTGCTTCTGCCTCGTCTAAGGTTTCAACCCCATCTGGAAAATAGCAACAACTGTATTTCAAATAACGCCCAAGGGTTTGCAGAAAAAATTCGCAAGGGAGTTCATAATGTTGCTCATTGGCTTTTTGGGGATGCAGGGCAATGGGGCTGTTTTTGAGTTGCTCAATGAGGGCATATTTTTGGTCAGTGGGATTGTTTTGCACCGCTTCACGGAGGCGTTGCTGGATGAGCCAGCGAATCCCCAACCGAATGAGCGCATCGGGCATCCAGCCCCTTTCCATGAGGTTGATGGCAAAGTGCAACATGAGTTCACCGTTTGGGAAACCAAGGGAAGAACATGGGCGTGGTTTTTTGATATTCCGCATAGTCTGGGCGGTTCGCCAACGCTTGTTGTTCGGTGAAAGGAACCCCAGTGACTTTTAGAAGGAAAAAAATCATCACCAGCGGGGCCAAACAAACCATCCAAAAATAGGGCGTGCCGACACTGAAAAAGATGTAGGCAAACCAATGCACCCATTCAAAAAAATAATTGGGATGCCGAGAATATCGCCAAAGCCCCACTTGGCAGGTTTTTCCGCGATTTTCTGGGTTTTCTCGAAAACGAGCCAGTTGGTGGTCGGCCAACCCTTCGCCGCCAACCGCCGCCAGCCACACCAAAATGCCGAGCCAGTCATAAATCGTCCCCATGGGGTTGGGGTTCGCAAAAGGAACCAACAGGGGAAGGGCAAACAAAACCACAAACAAGGCTTGCACCTGAAAAAAAGCAAAAAAGCCCAGCCCAGCCCATTGCCCTAAAGACTCACGCATACGCTGATAGCGGCCGTCTTCTTTTCGATGTTCGCCCAGAATACGATTGAACAGCAGATACAAGCCCAAGCGCAACGCCCAAACCCCCACCAAGAGCGCCACCACAATCCGCCGCACCAAATCGCCTTCACCGACGATTGCAAGGTAAAATGCGGTGGCTGCTAAACCAAAAGACCACCCCACGTCCACAATTCCAGCATCGGAGGTTTTGAGTTGAATGAGCCATAAAATCAGCATTGCCCCAGAAGTGGCGATGCCAATGTGCCAAAGAACGTTCCAAGCAAGCATTGTTTTTTTAAAGAGAGAAAATTAAATTTGAAAAGCCTCACTTTGCACAACAAGAAGGGTCTTGCCGGCTAGTGAGAATGAAGGTTGGAAGACGCACCTTGCTCTTCCGCATGAGGGTTTTCTAAAAAAAAGTATAAAATTCCCAAAAAGGCCACGCCCCACACCACCCCAATGGCCACCAAGGCAAAGATTGTGTTGCTTGCCAGTTGCAAGGCCCCCAATCGCGACCCTGCATAATAGGCCAGCGGACCGCCAATCGCCCCAAAGAGCAACCCCAGTCCATACCTCCCTTTGAGCCAGCTCATGGAATGATTGAGAGTGGTTGCAAAAATGAGCCACAAGGCCGCCATGAACGGAGGAATCAACGGACCGGCAAGGGCGTTTTTTCCAAAATCTATTGCCCCCACGAAGGCCAAACCGCTGTCCACGACGATCCCCACGCCCAGCACCTTCAAAAGCAATAAAAATTCTTGATGCCGTTCCTCTATTTTCCAGAAGTGGAAGGCTAAAATGACCGCCACCACCAACGGCCCCCCATAAGGAAACCCATAGCCAGCCCCCAAGGCACAAGCAAACCAACCGATTTGAAAGAGCAAAAAATTCAGGAGGTTTTTCATGGAAAATTTCCTTGCAACGAGGGGCGGCGGCACATGGGTTTGGTGAGCAAAATTTGCAAGCACCCAATGACGCGCTCGGCAAACCCGCCTTCACAATAACAAAAATAATATTCCCACATGCGGATAAATTCTTCCCCAAAGCCCAAGTTGCGGATTTGCTCCAAATTTTGCTGGAAGTTCTCGCGCCACTTGCGCAGGGTCAGCACATAATGGGACGCTAAATCTTCCAAATGAAAAAGGCGCAAATCCGTTTTTTCTTTCATCGCCTCTGTGATGATTTTTAAAGACGGCAGGCATCCGCCCGGAAAAATATAACGCTGAATGAAATCAACCGCTTGGAGGGCTTTTTCATATTGGCGGTCATCAATGGTGATGGCTTGAATGAGCAACATGCCATCGGGTTTGAGCAGTTTGCCGCAGGTTTCAAAATATTGATTGAAGTATTGATGCCCCACCGCTTCGATCATTTCAATGGAAACCAGTTTGTCATACTCCCCTTGCAGGTTGCGATAATCTTCTTGCACGATGTTGACCTGCTCGACCAACCCTTCCTTTTGCACACGCTGGGTGGCCAGTTCATATTGTTGAGCAGAAATCGTGGTGGCCGTGACGCGACAGCCATGGTGCTTGGCGGCGTGGATGGCAAAACTGCCCCAACCCGCTCCAATTTCCAACAGGTGGTCGCTGGGTTGCAGGGCGAGTTTTTGACAAATCGTTTCATTTTTATGCCACGCCGCTTCTTGCAATGAGTGGGAGGGTTTTTGAAAAAGAGCGGAGGAATAGGTCATGGAGGGGTCGAGGAACATTTGAAAGAATTGGTTGCTCAAATCATAGTGTGCGGCAATATTGAGGGCACTGCCGCGCACGGTGTTCCTGCGAAAGAGATGCCAGCCTTTGTTCAACCAACCTTTGAGGCCGGCGGTTCCGCCTTCCATGCCATCGAGCACTTTCAAATTCAAGGCAAACAGCCGGGTCAACTGGGTGAGATCGGAGCATTCCCATTCTCCGCGCATGTAGCTTTCGGCTCCGCCAACACTGCCATTGAACACAAGGCTTTTGTAGAGACGCAAATCATAGACCCAGACAGTGAGGTTGATGGCGGTTTTCGGAGAAAATATGCCCCAAGTTTGTGTGCCCAAGCCATCAATGACGGTGAACTTGCCATGCTGGAATTTTTCCAACTGGCGGAAGACAATTTTGCGACACAGCAGGCCGAGCCACGATGAGGAACCCCCCACTTGCTTGGGCACAGGAAAATCGTGCTGTTGCGAAATATTTTCAACACTCTTGTTTTTCATAACCCGTTTTCATTCATAGAGAAGAGAAAGGATGACAAACTGTCATGGAGATTTTCACAAAAAATTGGGGATTGCTTCAAGGACGTTCTGGGTGGTTGTGGAACGGAATTTTTTTGAGCCACAGTTTCCATGCTTGCGCATAAATCGCAACTGTGACCTTGAGCGTCATGAGTGGGTAGTGGATCAGCATCTTGGAAAGGGATGCTGAAGAGATTTCTTTGCGCTTGAGCGAGAGCGTGGCATCGAATAATTTTGCTCCACCTTGATAATTTTTGATGTGAACTACAAGTTTTTTTCCCGGAGACTGGAGATACCAGCGATATTCCATGTCCATGCCCATGAAGGGGGAAACATGGAAAGATTTGGGGGTGTGGTGTTGCTTTTTTTCCCATGACCCCTTGTTGTGTTCTTCTTCCAAGACATAATAAAAGACCTCGCCCCAAGGCGTGTTCGTCACCTGAGCCACCACTGTTTCAACATAGCGATCTTGCGCATCAAAGCAATAATAGAAGCTCACCGGGTTAAAGCCATATCCAAAATAACGCAGATGCGTGAGCAGGCGGATGGGGCCTTGGGGCACTTTTCCACTGCGCTCCTGCACGAGGGTTTTTATGGCTTCCGACAAAGGCACATCGGGAGGGCCGAGATAATCTTGACGACAAAACCATGCCACCGCCGGCCGCCGGCTCGACCACAACCAATAAGGATCAAAAAGCTGGGGCAACTCTGCAAGGTCGAGGAGCATCATGAACAAAGGATAGCGGAATGTGTGCTCCTGTGGCGCAAAGCGGCGGTGTCTAACTTGCCCAACGTAAATGCAACTGTGCATTTTCTTCACGCTCCTGAAAATGATGCAAGGCTTTCAACGCACTGACGAGGCCATCTTCATGGAACCCATACCCCCAATAGGCTCCGCAATAATAAGTTCGGTGGCGGCCATTGATTTCTTTTTGACGTTTTTGGGCTGCAACCCCGGCGGGTGTGTGGAGGGGGTGGGCATAGTGCAAGCGTTTTAAAATCTTTTGCGGGTCAATGGCCGCGGTGTTGTTCAAGGTCACACAAAATTCCACAGGGGCTTGCAGGCTCTGGAGAATGTTCATGTTGTAAGTGACCGCAACTTTTTGTCCCCCTTCAGGCAAAATGTGATAATTCCAAGCAGCCCAAGCGCGTCTTTGTTTGGGCAAAAGGGAGGAATCGGTGTGAAGGACCACTTCATTTTTTTGATAGGGCATGGCCTGCAAAACCGCCCCCTCCAAATCTGTTGGGGCTTCCAACAACGCCAGTGCTTGGTCGCTGTGACATGCCAAAAAAACACAGTCAAATTGCTCGGAGGCGCCCTCTTGGGTTTGCACCACCACGTGGGTGGGAAATCGCTGAATGGCAGCAACCGGGGTGTTGAGGGCAATTTGATGCCGAAAAGGAGCCACCATTTTTTGAACATATTCTCGCGAGCCGCCTTGAATGACACGCCACTGGGGTTGACCCCGCACTTGCAACAACCCATGGTTGTGAAAAAAGCGCACAAAATACTGGGCAGGGAAATCAGAGATTTTTTCAGGATCAGCCGACCAAATGGCCGAACCCATGGGCCTGAGATATTGGTCGCGAAACTCTGGGGAGTAACCATTGGCTTCGAGATAGTCGCCCAAGGGGAGCGTGCTGTTGGCTTCTTCCAGCAATTTGGGGGCATTGCGATTGAAACGCAAAATCTCCCAAAGCATCCGGTAAAAGCGGGGGTTGGCCAAATTTTGACGCTGGGCAAACAACCCATTGAGAGACGTGCCATTGTATTCCAATCCGCTTTTTTCACATTTGACACTGAAGCTCATTTTGCTCGCTTGCGACTCCGCTCCAATTTCTTGCAGGAGTTGAATGAAATGAGGATAGGTGCGATGATTGAAAACAATGAAGCCTGTGTCCACCGCATAAATCTGCCCATCCACTTCCACATCGTGGGTTTGGGCATGCCCTCCAATGTGAGCATTGGCTTCAAAAACCTTGATTTCATGGTGTTTGTACAAATGCAAGGCCACCACATTCCCCGCGATGCCTGTTCCTACAATGGCTATTTTCATGGGCAATCTCAAAAAACAAACTCTAAACGTATCACACAAAAATCACTTTTATCAAATTTTGCAGATGATTTTTAATGTTTCAAAAATAGAACAATGAAACTGCCCCCATCGCAACCCTCAAGGAGAAGCCATGCCGCTCTCTTCTGCTGAAATTGCCCATGCGGGCGAAGCACTTTATCAGGCTGAAAAAAATCGCCATCAAATTGGCTTGTTGTCGTTGCGCCATCCCAACATGGACATGGAAGATGCCTATGCCATCCAATCCGTCTTCACAGCACACAAACAGGCCGCCGGTTGTCAAATCATTGGTTGGAAAATTGGTTTGACCTCCAAAGCCATGCAAGCGGCACTCAGCATTGACATTCCCGATAGCGGGGTGCTATTTGATGACATGCCCTTTCCCAGTGGCGGCATCGTGCCGCAGGAGCGGTTCATTGAGCCGCGCATTGAAGCAGAAATCGCCTTTGGCCTGAAAGCCCCACTCGCAGGACACGTGACTCGAAAAGAGGTCTTGGCCGCCACAGATTATGTTGTCCCCAGTCTGGAAATTCTGGACACACGCATCCAGCGTCAAGACCCCCAAAGTGGCAAAAGACGCATCTTGTTCGACACCATTGCAGACAATGCTGCCAATGCAGGGATTGTTCTGGGAAACGAACAACACTCGGTGGAAACCCACGATTTGCGCTGGGTGGGGGTGATTGTCTCACGCAATGGCGAAGTGGAAGAAACCGGGCTGGGCGCCGGCGTGTTGAACGACCCTGTGGAAAGCATCGTTTGGCTGGCAAAGCGCATGGCACACTACGGACAGCAGATTGAAGCAGGACAAATCATCCTCTCTGGCTCTTTCATCCGCCCGGTGGAGTGTCCGCCCGGTAGCTCCATTGACGCAGATTTTGGAACCTTTGGGCGCGTTGAGATTCGGTTTGAGTAGGCAACGGGTCGGGAGTGTTCTAATGAATGGATTCCTCGACTTCGCGCGGAATGATAGGGGGTTTCCTTCTGCAAAGGGGAGTCATTCAGCGTGTCAGCCGCAGAATCTCGGTGAGGTTTTTTGGATTCCGCGACTTCGCACGGAATGACAGCTCATTTCTGGAAATATAAGTCATTCTGTACACCAGCTGCAGAATCCCACGGAGGTTCTGTGGATTCCGCGACCCCTCTCAGGGTGACAGTGTTGCATCCATTTTTTTGTTTCAAGTCAGTTTCAAGAGGAACCATTTTGCTCCCCACAAACATTTCTCCTCCGTCACCCCCCCCCGATTTTGCGGGGCTAAACCCGCTCTTTGATTTTTTCAAATCCCCCTCACTCCAGTTTCAGGATGAATAATTTTTCTCTGCGCAAATTCTGGTTTTATTTCAGTTTTTTCCAAAATTATACGGGCAGGAAGGTTTATTTGCTGGGGGTTTTATCGGTGTTGGCAGGACTGAGCGAGGGGCTGGGCATCACCCTCGTCATTCCATTTTTCACCCAAATGGATTTCATCCAAATCTCCCCCTCTGATTTTGCCGGGCTGAACCTATTTTTTGATTTTTTTCAAATCCCCCTCACTTTCTGGATATTGGCCACAATGATGTTGGGGTTGTTTGCGGTCAAAGGCGGGTTGAAATTTGTTGAAACCGCCTTGGGGTTTTTTATCCAATCGTGGCTGGCTCAAAGACTGCGCAATCAATTCATTGCGGCTTATGCAGGGATGGATTATCAATATTATACTGCCAAACCCAGTGGGTATTTCACCCATTTGGTCACTTCAGAAGTGACGCGCGTGCAAGATGCCTTTGCAAAATTCATCACTGCCGTTTCTTGTGTCGCCATTGCATCTCCTTACATCGCCATTGCTTTTTTCTTGCATTGGCGTGCCACTGTGTTGGTGATTCTTTTGGGAGGGTTGCTCTATTTGCCTCTCGCCTTTGTGATGACCCGCTCAAGGCGGGCTTCCTTGAAGGTCTCGCACACCAATGAGACGATGCACAGCTTTCTCATCCAAACCTTGCAGGCTTTCAAATATCTCCGCTCCACCTCGCGCTTTGCCCCGTTGCAACAAAGGATCAACGAAACTGCTCAAACCCTTTCTCGTTTAGAATTTCGCATGGGGCTGGGAACCGCTTTGTTCCATGCCGTCAAGGAACCCATTGCCTTGATTTTAATCATCAGCATCCTCTCTTGGCAGGTCTACTTTGCCGAGGAAGCGGTGTTGCCGATTGTGGCAGTGTTGCTTTTAATTTATCGTGCGGTGGTGGCTCTGACTCATTTTCAGTTCGAGTGGCAACTTTTTATGAAAAGCGTGGGCGCGGTCAAAGTCATCACTCAAGCCTTGCAGCACATTCAACAGCACCAAGAGCCAGATGGCGAGCAGGTCGTGGGCGAACTCAAACACCAAATCCAGCTGGAAGGCGTGTCCTTGCGGTTTGGCGAACAGCACATTCTCCGCAATCTCCATCTGCACATTCCCGCAAAACAAACCATTGCCTTGGTGGGGGAATCGGGTTCGGGCAAATCCACTCTGGTCGATGTCATCACAGGCCTCTTGCGCCCCACAGCCGGAAAAATTACTTTGGATGGCATTCCCTATACGCAAATCAACCTACGCCAGTGGCGAGAACACATCGGCTATGTGACTCAAGAAGTCGTCATGTTCGATGACACTATTGCCAACAACCTCAGCCTTTGGGCCGACCCCAGCGAGGCCACGTTCAAAAATTTGGAACACTCCGCCAAGGCCGCCCTTGCGGCGCCGTTCATCGCAGCCATGCCCCATCAATATGAAAGCCTTGTGGGCGACCGTGGGGTGAAACTTTCTGGCGGCCAACGGCAAAGAATCTCCATTGCACGGGAATTGTTCAAGGAACCGCAGTTGCTCATTTTAGATGAAGCCACCAGTGCTTTGGATAGCGACTCCGAACGCTCCATTCAGCAGAGCATTGAAAAATTGAAAGGAAAAGTCACCATCCTCATCATCGCACACCGCCTCTCCACCCTCCGCAATGCTGATGTGATTTATGTGTTGCAAAACGGTTCAATCGTTGAACAAGGCCCGTTTGCCGAGTTGCTCCAGCGCGAAGGCTCTTACTTCCAACGCATGTGCCACGCCCAAAATCTCTAAAGGGGCTGTTCAAATTTGAATTTTTTTGGGAAATATTCAGAATTTTTAAACACGTTCTTGTGCCGTGAAATTGGGTCTATTTTTTGCTTTTTCTGGGGTTTCTTCTGCTGAATTGTTCCTCATTGCAAACATAATGCTTCCCTGAAAGCCCTGCACCCATGTCACGAAAACCATTGAAAAAGCAAACGATCGATTGGCATCGACTGTTTGGACTGACCTTGTGGAGCTTTTTTCAGGATTCACCCTTTGAGGTGGAACTGGAAAAAGACCTTTCCTCCAAACGGCAACTGCTCGATGTCATCATTGTCAGAAAACGACCGGGAACAATGATCCAACCTCTGCCCGATGGCTTGGAAGATTTGGCGGAACACAACTTGATCACTTATAAATCTCTGCAAGAACCACTGGATGCGTGGGCATTGCAAGAATTGACGGGGCACTATGTCAATTATCGCAAGC
This sequence comes from Diplosoma virens, assembly GCA_963680785.1. Classification (NCBI taxonomy): domain Eukaryota; kingdom Metazoa; phylum Chordata; class Ascidiacea; order Aplousobranchia; family Didemnidae; genus Diplosoma; species Diplosoma virens. Next base: position 3,467,328 of record CAVMFT010000210.1, read on the forward strand.
AAGTCAGTCCTTCATGGAAGGCGTTGTTGCCAGAGGAGAGTTTTCATTTGATTGCAGTCAGCACAAGGTTCCCCCGCAAGCTCTCTGCTCAGATGGAATTGCCTCCCTTAAGGCAGGGCGTGTATGAAGTGCGTCAAGGCATTGCGCAGATTCGAATCATTGTACTGTCGGAAATTCCCCAAAAAGCAAGGAATGTGCCTTGGCATTTATTTTCCGGCAATCTGCAGTTGATCGACTTTGCCAAAGGTTTCTTTTTGGCAAAAAACCCTGAAATCAGTAGAATTGTTTATCAAATATTCAAACACCTCTCACAGAAAGGCATCCCCATGGCTTACACAATGGAAGATTTCAATAGAGATTTTGTCAAAGACAACCTCGATTTGCTCTCCCCAGAGGAAGTCTTGCAACATTTTTCTGCTCAAGAACGCTTGAGTGGACTCTCTTCTGAAGAACGCTTGAGCGGACTCTCTTCCGAAGAACGTTTGAATGAACTTTCTTCAGAAGAAGTCTTGCAACATTTTTCTACTGAAGAACTCTTGAAGGGACTTTCTTCTGAAGAAATGCTGAAAGGAATGGCTATCGAGGAAATCGAGGCCTACTTAAAACAAAATGCAAAGAACAACAAACGGTGATGGGAGAAAAGCATTCGGCCTTTTCTCGTCCTTTGAGGGAGCCACCCCATGGTGCTTTTGCAAAATTTCCAACGCCTCACAGCCTGCCAATCCCCGCGGTTTTTTCGAGGATTTCTTTACAGCTTGGGGATTTTCAGCACATTTTCCATTGCTGGCTCCGATGCGTCCATCGTCTTTCTCTATCTCCTCTGTTTGGTCTATTGGGTGGCTCACCGCTCTTTTTGGAAAGTTCCACACGGCATGGGAGGGGTCTTCTTGGTGTTCATTGTGTGTGTGTGGCTTTCTGGAGTTTTTTCTCCCTATGAACAAGGCGGTGGCAGGGCTTTGGCTTTCACATGGCGTTTGTATCTGCCCTTTGTGCTTTTTTTGGCGTGGCCGCATGTGGATTTGCAAAAATGGTTTCAGGTTGTTTCCATTTTTTTGGGACTCATTGCCGTTTATGGCATCGTCCAGTTTTTCACAGGCGTGGATTGGCTCCGCCCGCCAGAAAAAAGTTTGGCCACCCCTTATGGCTCGCCGCGTTTTGGCGAACCCGCTATTTTCCATGCCAAAGGAAACTTCACACACCATTTGACCTATGGGGGCTATCTTTTGCTCCTTTTTCCCTTGTTGGCGATGCTCGCTTTTTCTCCCAGCCTCTCTGCGGCAAGGCGGCGCTGGTTTGGGTTGGTTTCTGTGGCCATGCTCTGTGCCATTGTGCTTTCTTTGGCGCGGAGTATTTGGCTGGGGGGGGCGTTGGCGATTTTTGTGCTCAGCTTTCGTTTTTCCCGAAAAGTACCCCTCGTTTTGGGAATTGTGGGCGCCCTCCTCTTCATCCTCATGGTGGCCCATTACACTCACAAAACCATCCAACCTGCAGAAACAGAAGCCGGCTTGATGTGGCAACGCCTGACCAGTGCCTTCATGCTGATACACAATCAAGACCGCCTCTTGATGTGGGAATCAGGGTGGGCGGCCATTCAAGACCATTTTTTCTTGGGGATTGGGCCGGGCAAGAATGCGGAAGCCCTCCCGCAATATCGCGACCCCATCAGCCAGCGCACCGGCCATCAATTTTTCAATTCAGCCAGTGCCGGCGTGCATAACATTTATCTGCAGCTCTGGGTTTATTCTGGCCTCTTGGGGTTGGTGAGCTATTTGGCCATCTGGATGCTCTTGTTTTTTCAGACTGGCATGACCCTCGCCAAGCATTCCAGCGGGTGGGGGTTGCATCCTTCCATTTTGCTGGGAGGGCTGGCC
>CAVMFT010000211.1:0-13000 GCA_963680785.1 Diplosoma virens
ATGCACTTGAAGCATTCCCCACCTTTGTCTAAGCTTTTTCATATTGTTTCATTAAGCCTAGCTTAATGTAAAACGGCGGTAATATTACTTTGTCAGGAGATACTAAACTTTTATTACAAATGTTTTTTTTCTTTAACTGCAAACTCATTTCTTTTCGGGCCATTGCTCACGAATCCAGTGTTAATTTTTAGCCCTGCTGTCTCATAAACACAAAAAGCATGGGTATTTGGTATACTCCCCTTGTTAACCCCAACAGCATGCTTAAAACTTTCAAATCTCCACATAACATCCATTTATGTTCATCATATTTTATTTTCGTTAATAACAATTTTATATTTTTGTAAGTTTCTTTAAGATGAACAGATTAAAACTTCCTAGCGCACTATTCGGAAAAGAATTTCTGCTTCATAAAATCCAAAAGTTTTTTTTGGTCCCGCGAGAAATTAAATTAAAGAAATTAAAGACTGCATGCATATATAATTTTACAGTATATTATTGTACTAGTATCAAGTTCTTTATCTTGTAATATGTACGTAATTATACACACCTGATGAGACCTAATTAGGTCGAAACAGGGCCTTGTCCGTGTTGTTATTACAAAATTTACAATTGTACTGTGTATGTTATCTTTAGTTTTGGAGTTTCGTTTGAACAGATGGCGCTCATTAAAAAGCTCTTTGAGTAACAAATTGATCGTGAATGCGGCAGCGCTAATCACTTAACTTATAAGGTACCATCTTGTACACGAATACGATTGATTCAACTTAGTTTCGCAAACTTGTTTTTCATCTCCTACTTTAACTCCGAAATATGCCAAATATGCTTTTTTCACAAAGTCTGTAATTCCTTGCCTTTGTTTAGAAAGAGTAAAAGAGCCGCAGATATAGCAAAAAATATTTGGATCAAGTTTGCACTTTCTTCGTGATGACGAAATTGTAGCCATTGATATCAGAAAAGCAGATCACAATTTAAGCAACACAGAAATACTTTTATAAAAATCTAAAATTATTACAACAAAATTTCTTCAAATACTTTTAAAAATAAGCTTCATATAATATTCTAGTTATCTGTGACTAAAGATTTTATGCTGTACAAGTTAAGAATCAATGTAGGCCTAATGTAACAGCTTGGTGGTTCTAAACCGGAAGGGTAGGCAGTGTAACCAGGGCAGGGTTACACTGCCGACCCTGCTCTTTTTAAAGAATACTTTGCATACACTGCCTGCCCTGCCGTTTTAGAGTGACCAACCCTAACCCTGACCGTAACACTGCCTCGTTTGCCGTTTAAAAAAAATTTAAAATGGCAGGGTAGGAATGCAAAATATTCCTCAAAAACGGTAGGGTAGCAGTGTGACACTTCCTGCACTGCCACCCTGCCTACTCAGCCGTTTTGAACCGACTAACTCTAACTCTAACTCTAATTCTAAACGTAACACTGCCTACCCTGTCATTTTATAGTAGGCTAATTGCAGCTTGGAGGTTTAGAACTGTTGAGCTTAAAACTTGTAGGCTACAATTACAATAACTAACTATGCTCGGCATTCAGTACCCAAGTGGTAAGTATGGTGATTGATAAATACGGTGAAAAACATGAACAGTTTAAAAATCTGGTAGATCATAGCAGTGTAGCTTATTTTTAATTTTAGGCTGAAAGTTATGAGTGTATAAGATATAAGATAAATGTATAAGATAAAAAAATTTAATTCTTAAATGCAACAAGCAAGTGAAATTGTTTGTGACCACAATCTTTGAAATGCCTTTAAAAAGCATTATTTGCAATATTTTATTTTCCATTTTGTGACAAAACATGACGTGATAGGCAGAAACTGATTGCATTTTTGGAATCAGCATTATCAAATTATTTAAAACCAACTTTTGTTTGGAATTCAGCAAAATTGATGCAGACCAGTGTTTTGTGACTTGAAGAATTTGCCGAGAAGTTTTAGCAAGCATGAGAAATCTAATATTCATATTTAAAGTCAAATTTCTTTTAAAACGTTTGGAACTTCAAGAATTGATTTGGCCTTAAATGAACAGTAGAGACTTAATATCAGCCTTCACAACTCCAAAGTTAAAGAAAACCGAGAAATTTAAAAAATTCTCATTAATGGAACATACGCTACCTAGCTAATCAAGAGTTGACCCTTCGTGGAAATGATGAGAGTGTGACCTCGTTTAATTGTGGCAATTACGTCGAACTTATTTACGCTTTTGACGAAAATGATGAAAGAATTTCTCGTCATTTGGAGACTTCCACAAAGTTTTCTGGTTTGTCCAATCAAATACAGAACGATATAGTTGAAGCTGTGGCAGAAATTATTGAAACTGATATCAGAAAGGATGTGAATAAAGCCTCCTTTGTTGCTGTAGAAGTTGACGAGACGACAAATGTTACGCAAAAGGCCCAGATTTCTGTTATTTTTCGTCTCGTATGTGAGGCTTCATATATAGTCAAGGGAGCTTTTTTGGGGTTTGATGATTTGAGTGATCACAGACGAGCTTCTGCAATAGCTCAATATGTCTTGGGAATATTACAAAAGTTTAACTCTGTGGAAAAGCTGGTAGCGCAGATTTATGACGGAGCATCTTTATTGTCATCTGAATTGAATGGGGTGCAAGCCAAGGTAAAGAAAGATGTGCCCGAAGCAATGTTTTTGCATTGTTATGCCCACAAACTTAACTTGGTGCTCCTACATTTAGCAATATGTATGCCTGAGTGCAAAGCATTTTTTAAAACGCTTGAGGGTTTAAGTGCATTTTTTAGTAAATCGACTAAGCGCACTTACTTATTGGATAATTAAATTAAATAAACTATACGATAGTAAATAAACTACACGATAGTAAAAGTAAATAAAATACAATCGCCTTTATGAACATGCAATTAGCTGTTTTCTTAATGTTTACTATCGTATAGTTTATTTAATTTAATTGGCACTAGCAGTTTAGAAGTTTAACATTTTTGACAGTTCTTTTAAGTTTTTTGATAAGAATTTTTACTTTAATATTTAAAAAATTTTTTTTGCCAAGTGAGTACATTTTAATATATTTTATTCTACTGTATAACATATGTTAAATTTAATCATTAATCAATAATTTTCAATAATTTTTTATTAATTTTTATTCTTACAATTTCACAGACTTGATAGAATTGTTAACTGATGATGATCTTGTAATCGAAATCGATTTTAAATTAAAATTAAGTAAATTTTTAACAAGTTTTGGACTGATTCTTGTCTCCCTAATTGAAAAATTTTAACTGAGATGCGTTTCACGAGAATCGTCCTAAAATCTTCATCCAATAGGGGTAAACTAATTCACTGGGTTTTTTAACAAATTAAGCTTAAGGAGTTTTTTTGCATAAAAACAAAATAATCTTATAACTTATGTATAACGTATTGTATTGTATAGCGTATAAAGAAAACAAATTATAAATTATAACAAATTGTATAAAAAACAAAATAAAAATAAATATAAGAAGTAAAAAAACGTATCTTGTCTTTGAGATCTTGTCAGTGCTGTGTTGACCGGTTCTTGTTAAAGCGATATCGTCACACTTCATCCCTAATAATTTTAGTCATGACGATACAGCTTGATTTCCGCCTTAACATAATTCAAAGTTTTGCTATAACATAGAAATCGCTTGGGCAAGGGATAATCGCTTTCGTACTGTGTTATTTATCTGCTTACAATTGTTCGAATGCAGCTTTCTTTCTCTTTCGCCAGACGGTGATGACGTACTGCGCTTTTCCTGTATCGCATGACCGAGTTAAGTGTTCTGGAATGTTCTCACTTACCGTGGAAAACGCGTTCTAATTTTAACTCGCGTGACCAAAGCGTTCAAGACGGTTCCAGCGATTTGCGTCTCGTGATCTTGTGTCTATATAAATGCATGCGAAGCGAGAGACGACGACAAAAGAGAGACAAAGACGAGAGAGAGGCATAAAGCGAAAAGTGTCGCTTTGAAAGAAAGTAGAATTTGTGGCGAGAGTTCAAATTATTTTACGCCAGTGTTTTGGAGTTGTGTTCTACAGAGATAGAATCATTTGTATTGATTGAATCAAGTTATAGCGCTGATTTTGCTTTGCAGTTTGGCAAAGCGTGGAATAGAATTTTCGTCGGTCGTGAATTTTATAATACATTCGTTTTTTTTTATTAGAGACAGTGGTCTCTGTTTGTCTGTAAAGAAGAGTCTTCAACGAACCAATCCGAGATTTTGTTCAAACTAAGAGTGTATAAAACCTTTAGGCTCATAGCAAACTACTTCTTGAGCCGGAATAAAATAAAATTTTGACACAGCTTTGTTTCAGCGCAGTTATTCGGGTTACCTAGCTTAACTGGTTTTTTTGGATTCTCAAATAAAATGTCTATGACATACGTATAGCTTAAACAAAATTTAACTTTTGTGGTACCTATACTTGGTACATTCAAGGCTAAATTTGTACCCTGCTGACAAGCCGGATCTCCAGTGAAATAAAGGCAAATATGCCAGCTCAATATGACCAAAGCAAACTGCCAGGATCAATAATGTAGATAGCTAATGGTCAATATGAAATTAAGCTTACAAGACTTGATAACGTCAATAAGAGCAGACAGCGTCTGTTTTTATATTTTTAATTTATGTATATATTAATAATTACTTACACATTAATAAAAACAAGGTTAAATAAGAAATAAATAATACAACACAAAGTCTATTGAAATAAGTACAATACATTTTATAATTGGGCGACGAGTAATACAGAAAAAAAATTACAACGAACATGAAGGCAATCTTGGTAAGTCTTGTTTTATGATTTAATGGTTAGCCGTATAATATATTATAGCAGGTATAGAAAAAAAACATATTGTATTGCTTCACATTGTTAGTAAAATATTTAATTATTTTATAAGGTTTTTTTACAAAAAAAAAAAAAATAAATAGAAAACATAACTTTGAGAAAAAGGCGTATAATTATGTTACCATATGATACAAGATAAGAGAACAAACACAAGTTATAATTAAAAAAATTTTGATTTCATAAGATTTGGGAGAAAACGTTGGTAGGTTTTTTCCTAAATGATTTAAATTTAATTTTGATTTTGTATGTGATTTCGTTGAGAAGAGATTGGTTGATAGTTATATTAAAAGATTGGATCTTATTGCCTAATTGGAAAATGAAAATTCAATTCAGAAAAACTATTTTAAGTTGGATTATATTGTGGTAACCGAAAAGTTCAGAGAAATTATACAATAGGTTGGTTTTAGTGATAGAAGTGGGTTTCTTTAATATTTCTGAGAGAAATGGTTCCAAAGAGGAAATGAAGTATTTGATGTGAGGGCAATCGAAGAATAGATGAAAAGATTCGTCAAGAGATAAAAGACATATTTGCATAGAAAATTATATGGGGTTTTAGGGATAAAGTTAGTAGTTTAAAAAAACAGCCCCAGGGATAGCTTTTATAAGCTGTCTTGTAGGCTATTTCGTTCTAAAAATTTAAAAATAAGGTCGAGGTTTAAAGAAAATTAATTGGAATCAATTATCAGGGCGGTTTGGTTGGTTTTTAATGAGTTAATTGGTTTGGGTAGGGGATTGGAGTCGGGTTTAAGAAGTAATACATAAAGGGTTTTTAAAATAAGTTTAGGTAGATCTTTGGATGGGATAGAGATTTTTTGGAGTAATTCAAGGGGTTTTTCCCAGTGGGAATTTGTTTTGGACGGTGAGGTTGGAAGTTGAAATAGAGGTCTGATTTGTAGGGTATAAGTTTTATTCCAAGGTTGTAGATTGCGGAATGCATCCAATTGTGTTGAAGAGGAATAGCTGCCACAAGAAGGCGGTAGAGGCTTTCAGGCCAATGGAGGTAGGGCAATTCCTTAATCAGCCTTGGGAAGGTACAGAATGGGTTATTTAATGGATGTGAAGGATGAGAAGTTCAATAAAAATATAAATAGGGACGAGGTCAAGGTTTTTATTGGTTTGGGAGATGGAGGTACAATTCTAGATAGTAATAGGATTTTGGGGAGGAAATGTTGGTTTGTAGTAATAACTTTAGAATGAATGAAATCATTGCGGTTTAAGATGGAAAAGATAGAGTGGATTATCGAGCAAACAAGGGTATCTCAGTTTCGCTGCAAATCTTCAGGTTTGAAGGAGAATACCATCCCAAGGATTTTAGTGGATTGGAGAAGTTTACCTTGAGAAAAGATAGATGTAAAAAAAAAATAGATTAGGGGAATTGGAAATTATGGTGTGGTAATATGGTTAATTTTAAAACCAGAAAAGAGAAAAACTTGACTCATTATTTTATAAAGTGTAGAAAAGGACTAGGGATGGGTAATAAAAAGGGTCATGTCATATGCAACATGGCTGACTTTTAAAGTAGCTTTACCAAGACAGATTCCTTAAAGTTTATTTAAAGAGAGGTATTTTCTTGTTAGGGGTTCAATTGCAATTATAAAGAGAAGCATGCTAAGAGGGTATGATTGACGAATGCCTCTCTTAACCGAAATAGATTGGAAAGGTTAATTTAGATTAAGTTTGGAAGTAATTAGCTTTGGAGGTGACGTTAGAGAGAAAAATTTAAATCCATTTTAATAAAGAAGAAAGGATTGCAAATTTAATAGCAGTTTGAAGCAGGAATTTATGAGATACTAAGTCAAAGGCTTTATAGAAATCGATTTAGACAATGGCTAGGGGATGATAAAGATTTTCAGCATAGTCTATTACTGTTTAAATTTAAGTTGTTATTAAAGATTTGCCGTTTCGGGAGACCACATTGTTGCTCGGGTGAGATAATTAAAATAGGTTTTAGTCTGCTTGAGATAATAATAAAAAGGATTTTATAGTCAGTGTTTAGTAGTGAGATAGGACGCCAGTATTGTACAGAAGAAGATTGGATTTTTTTGGGATTAATTTAATTATATCTAGAGTTTGTAAATTGATAAATGATTTGATAGATAAGACTTGTTAAAGGTTTGGAAAATTAGCGGTATTAAAGACGGAAAAGAAGAGTAAAATTTAGCGGTAAATCCATTCGAACCTGGAGAGGAATTTTGGTTTTAAAAAGTAATTGCAATTTTTATTTCCGAGTGGAAAATTAAAGATGAGGATGGATGATATTGAAGACAGACAGACAAGCTTTTTATTTGTCAGATTCAAACAAAAGGGACATAAATAACACGAAAAAAAAGAAAGAAAGAAAAAAAAAATAATAATGTTGCTTGAAAATGACGGGGAGACTACGAAGGGACTCTGAAGGCTTCAAGTCAAGTAGCCTCCCATTGAATAGCAAAAAGAAGTATGCAATTCAAAGTACCAACATGTTTACATTACATTATTTTTACGTATTGAATTGCTAGAACGAATAATCAAAGACAAATAAAAAACAGATAAAATATAAAACAATTAATTTGAGTTCCATAAGATTAGAAGGGTATCGATATTTAAATTATTAGATAAGTCAGGAAAGTAAATTGTAGCATAAGGAGTCGAGGTTTGAGGGTTCCAGAGTTTATTCAAAAAATTCGCAAATATAGAATATTCGGGGTGAGAAGAAGATGATTTGAGGGATCAAGAGGGATTAGAAATTTAGATTAGGACGTCTTTTTTTTATGGGAGCGAGAAACGGGGATTCATCTATACTAGTAAGGGATGAGAGGCAGGATTGAATTTGTGTACCTATTTGTTTGTGTTATTTTATTTATGCTATTCAGTTTGTAATGTTGTGAAATTCTATGTGTGTAAGTTGTGTCTGTGTTGGTTGTAGTTTGTTGATCAAAAACAGATGTGGTGTTCGTGTTTTCTTATTTTGAATTTTTGGTATTGAAATGATGTGTTGTTTGATTTTTCTTTTTTTCTTACCCCACCATATTAAAGGCTGTTGTTAAACGGGGGTAAGAGATTTAATATATAGGTTGTTATGAGGGGAAAAAATTGAGTCATTGTGTTTTCAATGGGGAGATTTAAAAGAGGGGTATGAAGAAATTTTTATTGAAACGTTGGGAAATTTATTGTGGTTAAAAAAATTATTTGCAGAGTAGAATGATTGGATGATGTTTGTTATTAAGTTGGAAAAGGATAGGTCAAGTCTGGATATTGAAAGAAGGCGAGAGAAAAAGAAAATTTTTGTGTGGGGATAGAAATATCTATAAGAATCGATGAGGTCAAAGTTTGAGATCAGCTTTTGAAAAAAAAAGTTATTAGTGATATAAAGAGAGTGGTATCCAGTTCTGTCTAACGAGTTAATGACTAAATTAAAATCGCCGGCAATGTTTCTTCGTTTAAAATCTAAATTGTAGATAAAGGAGGTAATATTTTCAATTGCTTTTATACATTGTGTTATTTCAATTGAGGTGTTGCCAGAGGGAAGATAAACGTTAATTATAGTAAAATTTGTATTTTCAAAAGAAAAAGAAATTGTTTGGATATAATGGTGTGGGATGATATGTGTAGTAAGGTAGAAGTGTTGTGAGTTAATTAAGTGAAGTTTAATTAATGTAAAGTTTAATTACTGAGGGTTAAGGTAAAGGTGCTGTGATTTATTGATAGTTAAAGTGCCTTGCCGATGAGTTATATGAATAGTAGGTGAATTGTCAGAGTTTTTATAATAATAATAATAATAATATTAATGTTTTTGTAGACCGCTCTATACCGTGAGATTTTTAAAGTCAAAAATATGAAGTTAAAAAATAAAATATAGTAGCAAAAAATACAAGTAGCACATCAAAAAATAAAAACAACAAAAACAAAAAAGACAAGTTGTACACATTATTTTGAAGAAAAAATAATCAAATACCTATGCTGACAATGTTATACAATATAATACTTCCCAGATATTCCATTAACAATATAAAAAAGAGGTAAAAAAATTTGCAAATATCAGGTTAAATATGACAAACAAGGTAAAAAGTACATCACAAATATCAAAAGAGTTAAAGATTAGTTTGTTTACACTTCAAAAGCAGTTCTAAAATAATAAGTCTTTAAATTTTTCTTAAATACATTTGTATAATTATAAGAACGTAAATCTAACGGCAGTGAATTCCAAATTACACGCATCTTATGAGAAATAGTTTTTTCAATGTGATGTCCAGTATTAATAATTTTATGGTCATTTTTTGATCTGAGATATTTACGAAAAGGTTGGTACACATAAAACAGGTCAGAAAGATATTCTGGTGAGAAATTATTCAATATTTTGTTCAATATTATATTAATACGGTATTTAATAGGTAATGTGTGGCTGCAAACATAGTATCTAGACAAGTCGTGGTTTTTTGATGGTATGTGAAAGATAAATCGAACTCATGCATTTAAGAATCGTTCCAATTTACGTAATAGATATTGCGGAATACATGCATGCAAGGTATTACAATAATCAAGACGAAATAATAAAACTTTTTATTAGCAAAATTTTGTTTTTGTGATAGGAATAAACGTAAATTGCGTAGTTTAAAAATCCAATTCTACAGATCTCAGTAACCATATGATCCAGAGTCAAAGATTGATCAAGAAACACCCCTAATAATTTGGCACTTGGCAGCAAGTTGGAATCAATTTGCAAACAATTTTTTGAATTACATATGTTTGTTTGGTATATGTTTAATAACCTTTTTCTGCCACAAACAAGAAGCTGGATTTTGTTTAATTTAAGTTTTAAGAAGTTTTTGTCATCTACTGTATGTGTTAATTTTATTTAAACAAGATTTCAAATTTATGGACGAAATATGAAACTCAGTTGTGGGATTAAAACCAATATACGAGTACAACGTTGTATCATCAGCGTACGAGTGCATTTTTAAACCAAACTCATACCCGACATCAGTTAATTCATTAATATATAAAATAAATAATAAAGGTCCAAGAATAGATACTTGGGGAACACCAAAGCTCTTGGATGCTTTTAAACTGTGAGCATTGTCAATTACAACTTCTGAGGGTCTATAAGTTAAATATAACGTGAGCCATTTTAGAGCATTGCCAGTAATTCTAAAGTAATTGCGCAACTTATAAAACAAACAATTATGATCTATAATGTCAAATGCAGCAGACAAGTTTAGCATTAACGCTGCAGTAAGATAGTCATTATGAATTGATTGTTGTATATTATTTATAATATATAAAAGCGCGGTTTCACAAGAATGATTTTGTTCGTAGTCAGATTGATTTATATTGCATAAGCCATTTTTGTGAACATGAGAACTAATTTGAGAAAACGCAGCTTTTTCCAGTACTTTTGTAAAAAAGTTGTATTGCTTATTGGACGATAGTTTTTTATGTTTTCAGGATCAAGATCCAAACGTTTAACTATTGGAGTTATTGTTACTTGTTTCAAATGACAAGGACTTCTGCTTCTTCGAACGATTTATTAACTGTTAACCGTAAAATGGGCAAAATTATATCAGAGCATTCTTTTATCAGACTTACTGGAGCAGGGTCAAGTAAATTGCTCTTATTATTCATTGAGGAAATAAGATGCTGCAGCTCTTTAATAGACACAGGTAAAAAACTATCCATCTGTTTAAACTTAACACTACATTTAACTTAATTTTCTGTCAGGTGTGATTCATATGATTAAGAATTAATCGAAGAACGGAGAGTCACTGTTTTGTCAAAAAAGTGTTTTGAAAACAAATCAACCAATTCTTTAGCATTATATCCTGATGGGAAATTTTCTGTTGCACATTACCAGACAACTTCTTAATAGTATTATAGATTATCTTGGAATTATTTTCATTAAACTGCAGAACCTATGAATAATAGTCAATTCTTGTTTGTTTTAAATTTAAATTGTATATTGATTTTTGCTTTCTATATTTATGTACGTATAAGTAAGATAGTTATTTGAGTGCAAAAATGTGTAAGTTGTTGTTGTATGGTGTGAGTTTTCTGTGATAAAAATAAGTGAACATTATTTTAATTGATGATTTGTGCGAGGTGTGATGAAGATTTGTGAAAGCCGTTTATGTTAAGTGAGGCAATTTTAAAGTACATTTGTAAAATAAAAAACATCATAATTGACAAAGTGCAAAAAAAGGTAGTACATTAATAGTTATGTTTGAGAGGAAAATATTATTAAATATTGTGAGACAAAAATAAAATAAAAAATAGGTCGGTAATTATTAATCTTAAGAAAAAAAAAAAAATTTTTAAAACTTTTTTGAGAGAAAGAGAGAAAGAAAGATAAATTGAGAGAATTTACATGAATAAAGCCGCATAATTCGGCTAAGATAAAATAAAAGAGAATGTATAAATTTAGCTCTTTCACGGCGGGGCTTTTGTTCACTAGCTGCGCTATTTTAGGAGTTTTTCAAGAATTAAGCAATATTTAATTATAATTTCCCCATTAATTAAAAAAAAATTGTTTAAATTTTATATCATTGTAAAGATGATTTTTTCCTGAGTAAAATGATATAAAATGTTTAAAACTTTGTTCAAAAACAAGTTTGCAATAAACAAAATAAAAGACCCCACTTTTTCTTTCAAAAAATTCCTTTTTCCCCAATAATTACAACCAGCGACAAGATAATTCAAATTTTCAAGTCGCTACCTGTCGCTAGAGTTCTACTTTGTCTGGCGAAAAAAATTTCGTCTAAATATTTTGCAAAGCGCGCGCGCTGTGCTCGATTTATCTCCCAGAAGAATATGGCGAAAGGTAAATTATTTACTAGAACAGCCATATTTTGAACTTTATCTGAGTGTGTGTGCTTGCGTGCCATTGTTTGAATCTTTGCGCGGCTTTGGCTTTGATCTAGAAAAAAAGTTTCTGCTTTTTTTCGTGACAATTTATAAAGGAAAAATGGCAAGTTCATAGCTTATATTAACTTGTTCAGCATAGTAAGATAGTTTCTTGTAACTCAATAAATTCTTATGTAACAAATTTTGATTGACTGATGTATTTTTGCTGAAGCATAAAACTACACCGGTAATATGTTTTAGCAAAATATTTTCAATTGACTGATATACAATTTGCAACTTTAGCAAATAAAAAATTCATAAATGAATTTTTTAATGCAAATACTGAATGTTCTTTGTGATAAGCAATAAACCATTTTTACAAACAAAAGGTCACCGTGGATATGGCACACCAATCCTTTATAATTTTTCATTTTTAATTTTCATATTTATCCTTCTAACACACTAAAAAGCTTCGCAAACGCTATAAATAGAGCAGATATCAAGTAAGTATTACGACCTGCTTCCGGAGACTCCAAGATATTGCAGTCCGATTCCGAGCTATTGAAGCATATAATTTATAATTTAGAAAAAAGAGGGACCCGCAATTTAGGCGAAACATGTGGTGTTCAAAAATCTGTTTTTAAATAACATATACACTAGAACCAAAAACCAGTTTTTGAAAAATATATTATTTCTAAAATTTAGTTGATTGATAGTGTTCGTATATATTCTTTACTTCATAAAGCTTTATTAATCTTAGTCTGATAGAAAAAAAAACTTTTTTTATAATTATGACCTGATTAGTAAATTATAATTTATTCAATTGAACAACTTATCTCTATACGGTTCGTAACAAAGCTTTCAGATGTTTTTTTTGCTGATTAGAAATTTTGACTTCGCAGCAAGGCACAGCCGTATATAAAAGGGACATGCGCATTTGCTTGGGTATTGTGACGCAACAAAGGGTTTTTCAAGAAGTTTAGCCAAAAAAATTTGCCGTGTTTCTTTTTTGCTTACTTTGAGTCACGTGACATGAGCCCATTTTGTCTCTCCCGCCGTGAAAAAGTTAAAGTAAGAAAAAACACCGCATAGAGAAAGAAAGAGATAAAATAGAGTGAGTAAAGCATTTGATTTAAAAAATTGCGGCATGATTTCAAAGATCTTACCAAATAATGAGTTGTTTTGGATGACTTTAACATTAGAACAGCAGAAGTATCGAAATCGACACTTTTTAAATTTTATTCTTGTTGTGATATTGTGAAATCGATGACGTAGTGTTTTCTTAAACGCTTAATCTTAATCAGCGACTTCTTCTCAAACAATTGGACACGCGTGTATCTCCAAGCA